>VXAY01005166.1:294232-332039 GCA_013399855.1 Oxyruncus cristatus
ATTGTTTTCAACCCAATCTTCCCAATTTTGTGGGAAAAAAAAAAAAAAAAAAAAGGAAAAAAAAAAGAGAGAGAGGTGCAAATGTTAGTACAAAGTTAAGGTTCCTAGAGAGAACATCTGGTAAACCTCAAGAAATCTGTAATAAGTTTTCATTAAACTCTGGGATTACCGATATGAAACATGGTTTTACCTGAATACTGCCTTATTTTACTTTTTCTTAAATATTGTGTTCTGTATAATTACTGTATAAAGTTGGTCTAAACAAGAAGAAATTTAGCTGTGTGGTGCCAGAATTAGATCTAAAATTAGATCTGCTGTTAAGTATTGGGTAACACTGAAACTATTGCAAGAACACTAATATCAAATTATATCCCGATTTACTTTTTGGGTCTTGCCTCATCCTGATCCTTCTCTGCTTCTGTTTATCTTCCTTTAACTGCCTCACCTAGTCCATAACATTTCTCATTCACTGAGGATGCACTCCCACAAACACTTGCATTGTAACTACATCCATTTGGAGACGCATCTTTTCCCTTTTGGATCTTGAGAGAAGGAAACTGTCATGTAAGAATTATCACTTTTAATTAGTGAACTCTCAGACTGGCAGCATGTAAAAAAGCTATGAGAGCAAAAGAAAATGGGATGATTTGAGCAGTGATAACCCTTATAGAGCCAAGAAACTTTCACAGCAGTTCATTAGAGGGGAGATCTGTGATTTAGGCAAGACTGAGTCAGCATTCGTGCTGGCTGAATGAGTAGTGCTCAACACAGAATTAAAAAGCCCTGAAGATTGTATCACACATGCTGCTCTGCGCAGGCAGGGTACATTCCTTTGTGCATACTATTCTGTCCTGGGTTTCCTCTGAGTCCTGTGACTGAATGGCATAATAGAGGTGGATTTTCAGCTCACAGGGTGAATGGTATAAAGAAGACTGTGATATTTTTACAGCATGAAATGCAGTGTATACATTGCATTGCTTGGGCTATACTTTGATTGTGGAAGGATTCAGAGACTTCTGGGAGATTATTACAGGATTTTGCAAGCTGAGAGCAACCGTATTGGCTATCAACCACTGACAAACCTGCTTTATTAGATTAGAGATGCCATCAGCAAGAAAAGTACAAGTGAGCAGGGTAGTGTGGTGGCCTGTTTTCAGGAGTTTTGAATAACTTCTCTTTCGTCTTCCTTGCAGACTCTACCGCACACCAGTTCTTCAGTGTAGCCTTCTGATGTTATCCAATTCTTCAGCAGTTACTATTGCTGAGCAGTTTTACTAGTTGAACTACACGAAACCAAAGTTATTAAAGTACATTTGAAATCCAGCCTTTTTTACTTTATTTATCATTAGAATTTTTCTTGATAAAAATATCCCTGTCCTTAATGCAATGAAAATTAATGTTAAATATCAAGACAGTTGATGTAATATTGAAATCCTTACATTCAATTGCTATTGAAAACATCGACAGAATGTATAAGAAATATTCATCAATGTTCCTGTCTTATCATTAAGCAAACTAGAAGCTCTCCATTGCAGGAATCATATCTGGATATACACCTATTTAAAGCCAGGTGCACAAGAAAGTATTTTGCCCTCAGTCCTTTCCCAACAGCTTTCTACAACATATTAAAATTATTGCAGAATCATTGAATGCAAAACTTTGAAAGAACAGCGGGTCAGATTAAAAGAAAAAAATGAATTTTCAAATACATGTATATTTTAAACTTTACATAACTGTAATTTTAATGTTACATTGAAGGTATTGTAAGGTGACGTTCTAAGCACAGAGTTAATGCCACTGCCTACAGCAAAATGGCAATCAGAGACCCTTACAGAAGGGGAAATTTCTCCTCTCAGAACAATCTGTTCAGTCTATTAGAGGGTGAGCTATTTCTATCATTTTGCACAACCTCTGGGGCTGTTTTTCACAGTCAGGTTTTCAGGGGTAGAAAGTAGGTTTCTCCAGCTTCATGTCTTCTGTCACAGTGCTCAAAAATAAAACAATAACAGAAAATTTAAAAATGCAAGTATACACAACGAGTAGAGGTCTTACAGCTCAGGGACGGTATCAAACTAATGGTGAGGTAGAATTTACTCTTACTAGACAGCTTTATGCAATGTAATATTTTTTTTGTTTTAATAGATGCAAAGAAGGACCTTAGCACTTGATCACCAAAGATTTTTTTCTTTAATCAGACACAGTAAAGGATAATTTTTCTACTTCAAAGAAACAGAGTGTTAACAGTCCAAATAGCTTGGAGAGAATAATTTCACATATAATAAAGTTAATACCTTCTAAGTGCACATAAATTTACTAATGTGCAGATTCCAACCTAATTTGTGACTTGATTTATAATTAATTTTGAAAATGATAATGGTGGAATAAAAGATGACAAAATTATTTTAAAATTCTTTACAAGCTAGAATTTGAAAGATAAGATTTTTTTTTCTGAGAAGCCAGGTGTACTGTGGCTTCTTGGTTTTGGATTTTTTCTCATCTCTAAATGGAAGAAAAGTTTTTTCTTTGTTTGTGAGACAACTTGAAAAAAAAAAAAAACCCTCTTGCTTTCTTCACCAGAGTCTTTGGTTTTTTGTGACAGTCTTTGAACTCTTATCTTGACTGAGCCTTGCTATATACATTTCACACATGGGAGCACAAGTGGATCTACTATGAGAACAAGAACCCCTTTGTTTATTTCAGCTCCCCTTTAATGACATTTTTCCATCTGTGGTAAAATATGGGGAAAAAAATACTGCTTGGTTTTATGAGTAAAAAAACCCAAAAGCCAAGAACAGCTAAATGAAATACATCTGAGAGAGCTAAACTGGGTGAAGGCTTAGATCTTTGGCTGAGCTTAAGGTTATACTTGTTCTAAGAAAAGTATTTGAGGCTGAAAGGCATCTTTCTGCTGTCTTTGATTCATCTCCTTTGTTCTTACAATTGTGAGTGTGTAAGTTACCTTTGAGCTCTCCACACTATTGCAATAATGCATATTAAAGCACAGGAAAAAAAAAATAAGTTAGAAGAACTACCATGAAGGCACCTTCCTCCTTCAATACAGGTGTCAGCCTTGAAACTGTATATTTAAGGCATATCTATCATACACACCTCTATATATGCAGATATTTGCGTTAACTTCTTGCTCACAGGGTTATAGTTATATATAGTTTTATTTTCTACCGTGGGTTCAAGTTAAATTGGCTTGTGTATGACTACTGTCAATATAAGTGAGGTGTTAAACCCTTTTCAGACTTATTCTCCTGATGACATCAGAGATTGGAAAGGAAACACACCACTCTGACAAACCAAGTTATGAAACTTTTCAATCCAAGAAAGAAAAAAGAGAAACCCAACAGTGCTTCTCCTAAGGACAGTTCCTAAAAAACACTCTTCTGTTCTTACATACAGAGGGATAAAGAAGCAGGAATGTTCTTGAACTTACCAGTTATCATGCTGATGGAAAACATGGGGAAGTTTTCTATTGTTCTGTTGTTGTTGTTTGGAGGATTTTTTTCCTTGGGAAAAATTATCTAAAATTATTTAAGATTTTTACCTTGTAATCTTTTTTTTCCCTATGCAATTCAAAATTTATGTTTCATGTATAATTATGTATTACTTGAAGCTATTAAAGCTACATCTTGCTTATAAAGCAGTTAGCAAGTGTATATGCTTGCAATTTGAATACCTTCTAGGGTTATACATACATGTCATAGTAATGTAATAACTACTGAAGAAATACATTCTGAGGGCAGACTGACCAGGAGCAAAATTGCATTTTCTATTTCAGAGTACTAAAATTTACTTCAATAGTCACAAAGTAACTGCTCCTTTTTAAACTGTGGTAGCATTATCAAAGTCAAATAAATAATTATTTGTGAACAGCCTTAAAAATAGGTATGGCCTTTTATCTGAAGTTATCCTGCAAGTTTAAAAATATATATTTATTAGTTTCTAAATACCCTGAGTCTTACAGTCTGTCCAGATGTGGAAACTGAGACAAATTCAAATGTTTGTGATATCAGTCAGTTACTAAAAATAGCAACTACAGAATTTATCACCTCTCATTTAACAATGTAAGTAGGATCTAGTGGTCATTTCTGAAAATTTATATTTTTACTGTCTAACTATATATTGTCACAGTAAATCAGGACAACTTAGACTTTTGTAACTGATACTCATATTTCTAAGTCTAAATACATGTTTTTAGTGTTTTCACTCTAGAAATATGCTGCAAGTGAGAATAGTTGCCTGTATTCTTGATGCCTAGTTGATATATCTGGCTTGTAAACAATACTGCTTCTCCCAATATTAAAGGCATAAATTCCAGATGTTATGTAGAAGATATTTCTGTATGCACTGCAAGGAGCTGCTTTTCAGCTTTCAAGGCTAACAGGCACATAGATATTATGGAAGAGATGCAGTCTAAACATTATTAAGTGGAGAATTCATTATTAGTACATGCTTCTTTTTTCCTCCATTAAAATATGCAATGTGCTACAAGGACCATCTTTTGTGATAACATGGATTTAAACTGGATAACCACCTTCCAGAATTTTAGCAAAAAGGACTTAAAAGTTGCTCTGCATTCGCACAGGATAACTTTAAGCTGTTCCTTTTAAACTCTCTGATGTAAACAAAGTGCATATGTTGAATTGATCAATCTAAATATTACTTTCTGCAGTCAGCCTCCCAGCAGTGCTGGTAGCCTGAGCGCTAATTGTGTGCGAGTGTTGAACCCCAGCCAGTTCTGGTTGCAGCCTCATTAGCATATTCATAAGTCACAGCTTGGCGCAGGTGCCAGAAAGCTGCAAAACGTTTTGTGACTGTTCACTGCCGCAATAGTAGAAATACTGAATTACTCCTAAAAAGCTATTATATGCAATAAAATAAGCCGTTTAATATTGCAAACTAGGTTCAAAAACTCTCTAGCAATTACAAAGAAACTAAACAAGATTTTTTTCCTTCCCCCCCCCCTTTTCCCTGCCTTTCCTTGTCTCTCTCCCATCCCCCTTCCCCACCCCTCCCCTTTGCCCTACAGAGTGGAAAATTCAGATCAGGCACATTAAAAAGAATGTTTCTTGCTTCATCCTCTTTTGAAAACTGGCTCTGGTTTTCTTAATAGAGGCCAAGGAAGATAGTGTGATAATTACTAGATTAGACATCTACAGACCTTACTGCATGAGCGATAAACCAGTACAATGGAACTGAGCTTCTTCTAAATGAATCGGAGCAATCCAGACTCTCACTAATTCAAATAAATTCAAAATAAAAGCACGTTCTCAAAATGCTGGTGCCAGTAGTGGCAGCACGATAAAGGGATTGTCTGGGTCAGTGTATTTCTTCATTGCAGGTCATTTTGGCCGTTTCATCAATAAAATTTTGTCTTTGTACAAAGACAACTGATTCAATTTAAATTATATTGGAAAACCTTGGTAAAGAAAATATTTTAAAAGATTTTTGAGCATTGTTAAATCCAGATAATAAGATTCCAATTTATCATCCAAGCATATCTAGCAGTGGGCTTTTGCAAATAAAGTTGCATCACTGATAAGAATAAGAACTTCTTAACTCAGTTAATTTTATCACTGAACTTGCAAAGGATATTCAATCATTTTTATGTTGTATATTACGATTAGAATTATGTTGTATATTACCATTATTTCTTTTTAATGGATCCTGTTAAGTCATAGAATCATAGAATATTAAGGGGTTGGAATGGAAGGCCTTAGTCATCAGCCTCAATCCCCCCTGCCATACACATGAACACCTCCTCCCACTAGACCAGTTTGCTCAAGGCCTTATCCAACCTGGCCTTGTACACAGACAGGGTTGGGGCATCCACAACATCCCTGGGCAACCTCACCTCAACCTTTACTGTCTCACTACCCTCACAGTATAGAATTTCTTCCTAATATCTAACCTAAATTTCTTCTCTTTCAGTTTGTGTCCATTACTCCTTGTCCCATCACTACAGTTGCTGATGAAGAGTCCCTCTTCCACTTCCCTGTAGGCTCCCTTCAGATACTGGAAGGTTGCTATCAAGTTTCCATGAAACCTCTTCTCAAGGCTGAGAAGGGAAGCCCCAGCTTTCTCAGCCTGCCTTTGTAGGCTCATCCTTCCTCTAGACACAGATTAGCAGGACCTTAATGACCTACACTTTAACAAAACTTATTACACAGTGATCCACAATCCAAGTACACACTAAGATTTTGTTTTAGGCAGAGTTACCCTAATTACACCACTACATTTAAGAAAAATGCACTAATCATCAGGATTTTGGAATTGGTTATTGGTTATTATCCTCTCATGGAGGGACAAAATTAAAATTATTAAATACTCTTTTCCTTTCACAATATCCTATGTATTCTACTTGTTCATATTTTAATGGGAAAAATGTTTTTTTGAAAGGTATAAAATATATATAAAAACCAAAATTAACTACACAGTACCTGTATAAGAATCTGTATTTTAGTCCTACACCCTGCAGTCTTACCTGTATCTTGCATAACAAGTTTGAACTTTTTCCTCAATGTCTGTGAGGACAATTTGACATTGACCACCCAAGATATTTCCTAGATATTTCTAGTATTCCAGCTAGAAAAGCCTTTGAGGGCTAGGGAGTCAAACTCATTCCTATCACAAAGCTGGAAGTTGCCAGTTGAGTGACAAAACATGTCTCTACTTGAGCCCTAGATTTCTTCTGCTGTGTGACAAGAGGGGAGCCCTGAGCATAAAGAGCCCCAGGGAGCTGGCTGTGAGCTGCTGAAACAATTCACCCAGCACATTCCATTCCTTGGTGAGATTTGGTTGTCCTCAGAAAGAAGGGCATCAGGAAGGAGATCGCAGACTGCGCTATAAGCCGTTTCTGGTCCCTGGTGTGTTCATCATAGCCCCTTTACACCTCAGACTAGCAAGCTAATAGAGTTGTGTCCAGAAAACTACCTGCAGGTGAATTTTAAGAGTTTAAATTCCTCCAGCTGCTGAAGGAAATACTTGAATTGATTTGGTTTGTATCTGGTTTTATCTTCCTGCGTTCTTAATTCTAAGCATCAGGCTACTTACTCTATTAGAAGGAGGGATTGTTTCTATTTTAGAAGACAGTGGAGGTCACACCAACTGCTGAGTGCTTTTGAACAGGTTTGAGTTGCTCAGTCCTGCCAAGAAGGAAGATCCTCTGCAAGGTTTTCAAGGCATAAACTGAGGTTGCTGGGGAACATATAAGGTCTAAAAAATGGCCATGTACTCTGCTCTCAGGCTACAGCAAGCTAAATTCAGGAATTCAATTTCAGTTTTAGGAGCAGTAGCTGACTTTAAGTTGGTAGTAGATGAGAGATGTGGTTATTACTGACTACAGGCAGCTACAGGTTTGCCTGGTCTGTGTATTTGTCTAAGGGACCCTGAAACCGGGTAGATTCATCAGTTAATTATTCTGCCTGAACCACCACACGGTTCTGCAGGACCCCTCTGAAAAGTATTTGGTGCACTGACACGCAGTGTTGCAATAGCACAGACACAGTGCTATTGGAACAAACACGGAGGAAAAGGTAATAAAAAGTATGAGCAGTGTATGTCTACGTTTCCTAATCCCAAATCATGTAAATATATTCATGTTCCATTACTAGGCATGGCCACTGGCCCCTACTAAAATCTTGCTTGTTTGAACTGTGTGAAATCTCAGAACACAAGAAGCAGCCAGGCCAGCTTTAGGCAGACATGACATCTTACTTTCCATCTCTTGGGTATCCCTCCTTTATATTTGCAGAGATTGAACTTTAACTCAGAATAATATGTGTGCGTGTCCATCTATGTCTGTCTGTCTGCCTGTCTGCCTGTCTGTCTAGTTATGACCAGTGCTGGAATACAAGTGTTGTCCTCAGGCTGCAGTGATGCTTTGAAATAGTCAAACTTTGTTCTCAGTTGCACTTACACAAACAGATTCAGTGGGTGTTGTCTCAGCAAATTAGAACATGATCTTGCATATACTGTGCCTTGAGAAAAAAATTATAGCAAGTTTTGCTCTCCAAGGAGAATGCCTGGTTAAAGCTAAATGTCCCCACCGTATCCTAGGGAGTACTATGACTGTGGTTGTTCCCTTTATAGCTAATGGAAAGGAACAGGCACCTCTAGAGAGTCATTAATCTCATCATAAGATAGAACAGATGAATATCCCTGGAGGAGCCTATTTTTCTCCATTAACTATAAAGGAATCCTAAAATGCCTGGCTCAGATTTTAGATGTCTAACTTTCAGATGTTAAATTACAACTGATTAAGTCAATCACATGTTGTACCCTAGCAGAACTTTTTCTTTCCCTCCACAACTAGTCAACTCAGTATCCTCAAAGAAAAGGTTGGAAAGAGAAAAATCTGCCCTGATTTTCCCCTGAATCTCATCACACATTTGCATTGTATACTATTTACAAGGGATTATATATTTCTGTTTCTAGAAAGCTTCACTCTTTGTAACAATTTTTCTTCATCTCTTGTTTATTATGAAACAGCCAAAAAAGTTCTGTTTTTTCTTATTGTGAGGATTACTCCTTACATGACAACCCAGGCTGCCACAGAGCCTTGTTGAGAGATCAGGTCTGAATCCCAAGCTCTACAAAAGCCAGATAGAAAATAACTGAACACAAAATAGTATGAAAATTTATATTTTCAAGAACATTATTTTCATTGTAACTACTGAAAATTAAACCATGAAAAGCACGGTATTTATCTTAAAATCTAAAACTTTTGAAGGGTTTAATCTCCCCAAGATTTCTTTCTCCATTGGTAAATATTAAACTACTCTCTTCTTTTTTCTGTGCTTCTCTTTTGTATGTACAGAGACATACACATGCACAGAGTGTCTGTTTATCTCTTTATATGTCTACCTATACATGTATGTGTGTGTGTATATATATATATATATATATATATATATATAGTAGCATCTTTAATTCCAAAAATGCAGTTACAGGTAATGTAATGTGAAAGTGGCAAGGAGAAACTCTTATCTATACATCTGAATTTCTTGTCATTGGTAGAGATTTTTTATGGTAGGATGTAAAAGTCCATTTAGGGCTAGGCAAAGGAAAAAAAAATCACTTTCTAAAAACCATGAAAAATTACACAATATTGTAGAACTTGGCTGCATAAAGTAAAACTGCACCTGGGTAATATATGCTAACATGACTGTAAGATATGCAGGAAAATACAAAGACCCATAGACCTCAGCAGCACGACAGGAGTAACAGAATGAACAGCTTTCGAAAAATGTCATCCATGTATTATGTATAAAATAGATCTGTACTACACTTTGGTGTCAACCATGCATGACTTTTTGTTCCTCTTCTATCCTTACTTATCATAGACAAGGAAAGTTAATTTCCATTTTTCTAGGGCTTCTCTAAAAAGCAATATCTTTTTAAGTCATCTCCTAGGGAAATTCTGAAAAAAATACAAAACTAGATCAGAGTCCTCGAGTTTATGAGCAAAAATTTCCTGGGACAACACAATTCGGAAAAGCTGCATGTATCTTGGGAAAAAGATAGAGTCAGAATGTACTTAGCTGTGTATCATGATTTTTTGGCTGGCAGTCTTCATAATAGATATAGGAGGAGGCATCTGATGGGTAAAGTAATAATATAGTCTTAGCAATTTAGCTGGAACAGATTAAGAAGATGCCACTACATACATCAGTTGGAAGCTACTGTCCTGACAGTTGTGACCCCAAAATAAAACATGTGACTACTTCAAATCCATTTCAGTGCAATGCCACAGGGTTATCTTAAATCACTGCTGAATGCAATTTCAGATTACGAGGTTTTGTCTTATGTAGTAGCTGATAAATCAGTCTTTATAATTCAGAATTACCTTTATAACAAGTAGATTGTGATGAATGTTGAAAGTTCTTTATTTATTTCTTTTTGTACTAGAAGTATTGCAGTGAATACTTCATCTTATCTGCAGATGTATTCTGCAGATTTAGTTATTCATTCAGTAAGTTCTCTCTACAGTCAGCTGGTAGAGACAGGCCCAAAATGGATTTGGTACAATTTATGCCTATTAAAGTAGTAATAAAATACTGTCTTATGAACTGTGGTGCTTTTCTTAAGCCATGTACTACGACTGCATTGTATAATAATAAAGCATATGACACTGTGGAACTATAATGTTTTTCATGCTATGATTTTCTGGTACTATACAACACTCTCTGATTTTAACTGAATCACCTCATTAGATATAGAGAGCATAAATGAAAGGGTGAAGTTTTACGTTGATGTGAAATAAGTCATATTAGATATTTGCAAAGCTGTTCTGGCTTTAAAATCTATATGCCTCTTATGATATCTGTCCATTTTGTAAATTGGTAAGACTGAGTAAGCAGACGGATATTGTGCCAGATATGTTTCTGGTTTTATTATTTTATCACACTTATATAATCTAGTGAGTGTAGGTTCATTAAGACTGATGGTATTCCTGTATGGAGCTCTGCAGAAGCAGCAGAAGCTGACCTGCAGGGCTCTGTGCCATTTGCAATGAGTATTATATCAAAATTCCTTTGAAATGCTGTCACAGATGCAGAAAACAAAAAAGCACATTATGTAACATACAATTTCTCATCTCGGAGCAGAGAATATCATGAAACCAAGGTAGGTATTTTTGTGGGTGTTTGTGTACTGACTGTGCAGTTTGTCTGTCTGACAGGCTAGCTGTGTTTTTTTGAAATTAATTCAACAACTAAGTCAATATTACTATGGAAAATACATGCAAAGAACAACAACATAACAGAAGTCTGTTATTTCTCTTAAGCACTGACTAGACCAAGGGGCTGCGAGCATGTCAAGCAAACATAGGTTGCTGCATTGAAACAATACTACTCTGAACTCATTTTAAGCAACTGTGATCTGTCATACTTCTACTTCATGAAAAGAATAACAGTGCTGTTGGTACTTTTTGGCATCAAGACCTGCCTAAAGATCTGTCAACACTTCTGCTGAGTTACCTGCTGAAGCGGGGTTTGAGTACCTTCACTCTGTTGTGAACAGAAATGGTACAAGTACAAGCTGTTTAGCTGGCCCTGCTTTCAAAACTGCTGAACTGACACCAGTAGAGACAAGTGATCAGGCAGGAGATGCACAAGTTGCACAGTTAAATATTTAATAACTTGTAAATGGTGAAAGAAGGAAAGAGGAGTCTGAAAGAGAAGAAAGAAGTCAGATAACCTTAGCTTTCAGACAGACGTTTTGCCTTCTTACTCTCTCTACTTCCAGACTTAACAAGAAAAGCTTTTTACTGTTTTCAGAATGCTGAGTTTGATCTTAAAATTATAGAAATAAATTTAATATAAAATATTTATATGTCATAACAATAAAAATATGCATAAAACCACCCTATCTTTACTGTTCAAGAAACACTTTAATTGTCTATTAGTATTACCATCTCAGAAAATCAGGCCATTTCCTTTAATACCTAAATATGGTTTGATAGTGCATACTCTTAGGCAACCAGGTTTAAAAAAATGTATTATTTTTCTTATGATGAAAAGAGACATTATGCATTCTGGAAGTCTGAACAGTTAAAAAAATATTCTGCAGAGAAACAATTTGAAAAAATTACAAACAATTTATAAAAGAAGCAAATTGAATAATTCTGCATTAATACATATATGCAATAAATATTTAAATTGTATAGCCATCAAGTCAAATATTAATTCCATATTTCTGTGGTGGAAGTCCAAATAAAAATGCATGTGAATGCATGGTACACTTTACTCATTTGTGTGGGATGTTTGGGTGTCAGGAAACCTGGATGATGTCTGGAACTCTCACAATTGCTTCTCCAACGTACTAAGAGCAAGATAGAAGTAAATACTTTTGCTTTCAATGGCAACATACTGTAAGTTATATAAACCCTCAAGGAAATCTGAGAAGAACTGAGAAACTTAAACATAAAACTTTTATAGAACTTACTGAGTTAATTTATGCAAATATTGTTAAAAAACTAGGGATCTCTTAACACTTATCAGGTATGTTGTCCAAGTATTTCATATATACAGGTGCATAAGTATGTAAACACATCGATTTACTTATATTTAAAAATTATTGTAATTAAATATGCCCTGTAGATAAAAATTAAAAAAAATTAGATCAGAAATTGTAAAACATTATATCTCTAAAATGCGCTTTGCAATATGTCAAGACAACATAGAAGTGTATCTCCACATCAGAAGAGAGCTATAAGAGACAAAGGTAAACTAAACCTTCCTGATTAAAAAAAAAATACTCTTTTAGATCCCTATATTAGGAATCATTAAATTTAGGTCCGTACACCCAAGTAAATGACCCAGAAAGTTTTCATTTCAGTAGTTATCTAGTCTGAAAAGTGCTTGCTTTTCACAATGTGTCCTATTTATTTAGACTGGTAAATCAATAGGTGTAAATACTGAACCTAGGGTATTGAATTCTAGATTGTCCTGTAGGAGTTTCTTGTTTATTAGCTGTGAAATAAAAATTAAAATAATAAAAAAGCATGTGTCACTCTCATCAAACACATAAATGATGATGCCTTGCAAGTAGCAGACTTCATCGTTTCTTTTCTCTGCATCATTATTTAGTTCAGTAAATAATATGCCATGAATAAAGACAAGATATCAAACTCTGGGAGTAGTGACTAGAAACCTGGTATTTAGTGTGGGGGGTTTTTGTTTGTCTGTTTTGGGTTTGGGTTTTTTGTTTTGTTTTTTTTTTTTCACAGACTTGCATGCTCCAGAGTTATGTTTCTTGATTTATCTCTATGTGACTTTATCAGTTTTTCAGTCTCTGCTGGTTAATGTATAGAGAAATGGATAACTTGTCGATTCAGACTATAAAATACGATCTTGAATTCCACTAAGCTGAAATCAGCAATAAGTCCATGTTTCCCATTTCTCAGTTAAATCTCTAAACGAACAAACAAAAAATGTAGGTACAGTATGTAACTTTATATGTATTTTGTACCATATTTTGAAAAGAGTGAAACATGCTCACCTAATTTTCTATATTGTTATTTTTCCACGTATTTATTCTATATTTAAAAATTATTTGGTCTCTCCTTCTAAATTTTAGAAATGGCAATTCTTGTATGATCACTTTTCCTTCCTTTAAGAGTGATATGCAATTTATATTTAGTGGCAACTCATATGTGACACATTTATAATTCAAGAAAAGTTTATTGCGAAATATGATATAGATGGTTACAGTAAGGAATGGAATGTGACAGTACAAAAATGCTACACTATAGAAACTGTAAATTCTAGTTTATTTATCCTCTGAAATTTTAAAAAATAACTTCAAAAATTTTCTAAGCACCTAATAACTTCTATGCAGGTGGTGGTTTGCTTTTGGGGGGGGGTTCTTGGTAACTATCATCAATAAAAATATTTATTTGTATATTGAGTTATCCAGATTTATTCATGGGCTAAGATTTTGCAAAAAAACCCACATAGTTGTACATGGTAAACATTTTAGAATGCATATGTTAATGAAATTCAAATTAATAAATTGTGTACTTTCCTAAGATATATTACAATATAAATAAAAAAATAAAATATTTTCAACAGAATAATTCAGTCATTGGTAAGCACTATAAAATTAAAATATTTAATATTAGTAATCATGTGTAAATAATGAACATCTTTAAAATGTTATGTGATGGAAAATATGCATGGATTCAACACAACTTTGATGAGACCAGTATAAATTGTAGATAAAATACACAGAAAAGAGACAAAAAAGCATACTCTTCATACTGTCCAAGTGATTCAAAAGGTAATTTATTGGCCCACAATATTGGAACATCTGCTTCTGTAATGGGTAGTATACTTTTCACATACAAAATACATTTACAGCCTTTCTAGTCACTATTTTTCCCTCTGATTTTATAACATTCTATCTCTACCATTTAAGGATCTCATTCATTTTTCATCAAAGTGATGGGAGTTTCAGACTGAGGGCATTGCATTCTCTAACAGTTTGATTTATATGTAATGACATGTTTTGTTTTGGAATCAGTTAAGTTCTGTACATAACATACATACACTCTGTACATGTGTATAGTAGACCTGATAGTATATCTACTGTAAACATTGGACAGACTCTTACTAATGTCAAGGATTTTGATCTAACAATTTAAGTATATTGTATCAGAACACATACTAAATTCACATGTTCTAAATTCCAAATTCTATTCTCATACCTGAAATGTTCTTTGCATATACCCCCATGAACTGTGCAGTGGCACATGTTCATATTACACTTTTGCCTCTATTATATACATGCAATAAATATTATGCATGGTCTTGAGAAGATTGACAGTGAAACTTAGTATTTGTTATTTTGACAACAGAGAGAGGTACGCTCCTCACTGTCAACAACAAAAGCCCACTCTAACATCTAGCACATCTGCCTATCTACGCGGGAGAAATTATGGAAATGCAACCTGTCAGAAAATATCAGAAGATATTTGTACCTGAAGTCATAAAAATGTACTTTCTCTTACTTGTGTAGTGTCACCTATCTAATGTATTGCAGAGAAGAGATTATACATACCAAAGTCAGATGAGGAAACAAAATTTGAGCTCAACTATTAATTCTTTTTTTATTCTTGGAAGTCCCAGGTGGAACTTTAAACCCTTACACTTCACAATATTGCACAAATTCTTTTGTTTCCTGGCATTAAAGAAAATATTTAGCAAAGCCTTTACAAATGTCTTTGGAAAATCAATATGTTCATGATGTCAGCATTTAAGGTGTTTCTTAATGACATATGCGTGCATCCTCCCTGATTTTAATGAAATTTATTTGTATGTTGTATTGATGTTTTTGAAAAGAAAAAAGTAAACAAAACAAAACATAAACACAACATTATTATGGAACCTCAGAAATCGGCTATAAAACATTATTCAAAAATATGGTCTTTCCATTGAAACAGGGCATCAGATGATCCCTGTCATTAGATTTGTTCTGCAGTCATTTGAATCTGGCAAAGGTGCTACCCAGTCTTGGCTCTGCAGTAGGTTGGCCAGGTGAAACTATTGCTGCGGAAGCCAATTAAGAGTAAAATAACTTCTGCAGGGGTAAATTGCAATGAGATGACTTGGACATTGGCTTCTTTGCTCCTACTGTTGAACCAAGTTCTTTCGAGATTTGTTAAGATCAGCTCTCTTCCAAATTTAACAAGAGTTATGGTTCTGCACAGAAACAGAAAGATGGGTGTCCTCATCAGACCACTTTGTTCTCCTCAAATTCATGACAATGTGAAAGCCTTGGGCATTCTGTGGCTTCTCTATACTCTTTGTTCTCATTTTAACTGCAAGAATAAGAGTATGCATGTACATCTATATAAATGTCTCACTGAGTTTATGATGTACTCATATTTTTTCACACTGCAGCTAATCTGTTTATGATGAACACATAAAACCTATTTTTTAACAAGTAAAATATATGTATTTTTTAATAAATCCTACTTTTTCTTCCTTTTTCTCCCTAGCTCTGAATTTTCATCACATATTCCTAAAATCTTTGGTGTGACTGGGATTAGGGACATACTTTGTTTGACAGTATTTGTTTCCTAGGAATAATGCAGTCACCCAAAATGAAGTATTTCAAATGCCTTCATAAGGTTCATACACTGTTCATATATATTCACTTTTATTTTCATCATCAAAAAACACCTGTTTGTGTCTGAAGAGACTTATATGTATACATATATACATGATACTTTTGGTGGATAAATCCCCATCTTCATACTAATAAAAGTATTTAGTATTTGCTTTTTTTAATCATAACCAAAACTCAGATACCTTTATAACACAAATACACTTATTTTGTTAGGAAGAAGAGATTCTAGAAAAGGTCATACTGAACATTCACTCATCTTTCTGCAAGCAACTGAAAAACCATGAATGTGTATCTTTGTGTCAAGAATCCAGGTAAAGGAGACGATAAAATTGTTTTTGCCTTATATATCCTGAGTTAGGTTTTTCAGGTTGGGATTCACCTTTCAAATTACAAAATTTCAGGTGTTATTATGTAGATAGATGTCTGGAGACTGAGTAGGTACCTAATATTCCCCAGCCAACAGATATCTAGGTTTGCATCAGCCACTCACCAGCAGGCATCCCACAGCTCCTGAAGTGCTCAAGCATGCTGGAAGCACCTGCAGAGCTGACAGACAGATTGCAAGACGTACTGGGAGCCCGGTAGACTCTCACAGGGTGTTTCAGATCTACCTAGATGTGGGCTACAGAATGCTTTTGCCTCTTAATCAAGAAAGAGAGGCTGTTCTTTTCCATATCATGAAGGTAGTCATGTTTTGACTTAAGACATTTTTTTTTCTTTCTCTTGGCCAAACATTATGCTATGCAGAACAAAATATGTCTGTTGTTGTAATATTGCTAAGATGATTAGGGCTAGAAACCAAAATGAACTGGTCAGAGCTAAGGAAAAGCAAATAATAAGGAAAAAAACTAAGAGAATACAAGGAACAGAAGATGGATAAAGGTGAATTAGAAAGGAAGTAAAGCCTTAGGTGAGACTTGCATAATTACTTAAAATTAATTGGCCAACAACTTCACTGAGGAGAATTATTTTTGTGTAGATCCCCAATCAAAGAAAGTCAATTTCTGGTCACTCATTTACATATCTGAATTTTCAAAATTTTTAAAAGTGAAAATAAGTTCTTCATTTCTGAACCCTTTATAATGGTTAATGCTTTCCTCAAAATTTGACTTTTCTGAGGAACACTGAAGTCATTCCCTGGAAGGCACTATTTCAGCTTATTTTTTCTATTTTATCATAACTTCACAGTTTCACATGCATCTGCTCACCAAATTTGTGTTAGTCTATCAACTCTATGGTATTAGTAAAAATCAATACACTAAGATGCAGTGACAACATGTACAAATTTAGAGGGAGACTGAAAAGTTTGGAAAAAATAATACTATACAAATAAAAACTATTTTATTTGCCAAACTGGCTTCACTCCTCACTGGGCCTACTCTGCCTTTTACTGCACCTATATTTCTCCGCCTGAGTAAATGGAATATCCCAGGTTTGCAGAAAACACACATAAAATTTCACAGCCCTTTCCTTCCAACACTCACATATGACCGTCTCGCACACTGAATCAAAGTTTATCTATTTTTCTATGTTGGAAATTAAGTTTATGGATGAGTGTTGTAAATACATTAAAAGTTGGAAATAACAGTGTCATGATTGTCCAGGAAGATGCATCAGCTTCTAAAAGCTAGAAGTTTCATTTTGATGGTATATCTCAAATATGGTTTAAAAAATTTATGGAAGATACGGAACCAAGTCCTACAAAGAAATCAGCTAAGGATAGCAAAGACTCATCAAATTATAAAATCACTCTGAAAACGAATGTGGTACAGGCAAAAAGGGAATCTAATATTTTTCAATAGAAGAAAACATTTTTTTTAATAGGAAAAAAAAGAAGTCCTTAGATCATCCTTTTCTGTTTCTGGAATTTGGCATAATGCTACATGGAAAAAATGTAAAAGCTTCAGGTATTTGGAGACACACTGTGTTATCAGCAGCTACCAATACTTATGCAACATATTTCAAGTTTCTCCTATGAACAAAGTAAGCTAAATACATTGACCAATAGTATGGGCAGTAGAAGAACAAACGATGGTATCTGAAAAGATTTTAAGCTTCACATGACACACTAACTGCAAGTATATAAACACTACAAGTCAATTGTGTCAAATTAAACCTATTCATGCTGAAGTAGTAGTTGCAGAGTATTATAAAAAGTTTCAGCTAATACAAAATAAATATTTCAGTCCCCGATAAAAAATTTCTCATAGGATATTCATCTTGTGTGGCTGTAAAATAGTTCAGTTACTTACTGAGGAATTCAAATGAAGATATAAGCAAAAATATTTATAAATTGTTATTATGTTACATTTTGCATATAGAAAGATATTCAATTACTCTCAGAAAATCTCTGCATTGCTTTTCCTCGACGTTGGCCTGTTTATAGAAATACTATCCATACTCAACTGCAAGGTTTCCACAGCTTTACTACAGAAACTTTAAAAGAGATATGTCTAGTAGTTGGCAAGGATCCCTTCCACTCACAATCACATAGATATCTATTTAATTTTTTTAAAAACAGTATTTTTTTCAACATTTTGGCCTATATTATTTTTTGGTTAACTTAATTCAGCTAGCTACCTGTTAAAAAATGTATGAACATAGGAAACTTACAAAAAAATAAGCCAACTCAATACTAAATACTAGCCCAAGACATGCCTTTACTCATGTTCCTAAGTTTTCAGTTGTACAGTTAGCAGGGAAGAAAGTGCCAGAAGACAGAACTTTTGACCTACTTTTGACCTACTTTTATAACTTAACTAACCGGTAAAATACCAAGAAAACACACTTCCTTTTCTTGACAGACTTTTCTGACTAACAAAAAATGATGACTGCCTATATCAATGAAGAGTTCATGGCTATGGGTTTCTGCTTATTTCCTCAGTGATAAAGGCACTCAAATAAAGCACTTACCTTCAAAATAAGCCCTCATAGATATAAGCTTCTAGTTGTAGTGAGGGATTAAAACCCATGTTCTGCCTGCATGACATTTATTGCAAGATCAAGGCATTAACGTGTAGATAAGTGTAGGAGAATGCACATGAGCATGCTGAATCTCTGTGCTAAAAACTCCTGAAATGCTTTTTCACTGAGGATGTGAAACATATTTTATTTTTATTAAGATAATAAAAAGGATTAGTCACATTACAGATTAATTGCCAGCACAATTTATAATCCGTATTATAAAATGAAGCTGCTCGGTTAGCTGATTTCAGAAATTCATCTGAAAATGTAATCTTCCCTTATGTTTGCAGGTCTGTAAAATAAAAATTAATGCTTTTTTATGTTAAAAGTTTTGCTTAGCAGTGAGACATATGCCATGGTTTAACCTGGAGAAAAGATTTCTGGGACAACTATTCTGAATCAAAATGAAACTCTGGCTGTCTATTTTTTCATAGTCTAATTTACTATAATTATTTTGTGGATATTTTTAAATGAATATTAAATATTAAATATCTATATGGATAGACCTATCCAAGCTCTAGCATTATGATTTTTTTTCAGGTATCTGTTTCAGTTATGCCAACTATGAAACAAAATAAATGCGTCCAATAAAGGACGCAACCCAAAATACTGCATTGTTCTCACTTCCTTCTTTCATTTAATCAGGACTAGACTGGCACCTTGATAGAACTGGTTTAAATATTTGGAAGTATCAACATGAATACTTTTCCTGATATACCGTCATTCCACCCTTTTAGTGTCCAAGAACTGCCAATGTCTCTTTCAAGAACTTACATGGCATGATAGAATATACCAATCCATTGCATTGATTAATGCAAATCTAGTGAACAGTGATTGGGACACAGACTGGCCTACTGCATCTAGTAATGTCCAACAGACAAAGATGGTAAACAGACATAATTTCTGTAAACATTCAGTTCTCTGGAAAAAATTTGCTACATGCTGTAGAAGCTTTACTCCATGTAAACTGATAGTGAATTGATGAGAACCATCCTCTTCCATCTGTATGAATATCTCCAGGTTTCTGGTGCCACATATCTTACTTATTTTGTAAAAGCTCTTCCAAAACTCTATTACCTTGTTTTCATTCTCAGATACAAACATGTAATCAAGCAAGAATTCACTAGATGAAATACATTTTCTTTTTTTTTTTTTTTGCAAAAGCTAAACACTCTCTATTAATGATTTTTTCTTCTGATTTTTATTTTATTATTATGTAGAAATATACTAATTATCTGTACAGGCATCTGTAGCTGTCTTTCTTCTGATCTCTGTTTTTTGTGATTTAATAAGGCATGTTAAAATGAGCATGCTTACCTAATATTTTTATTTTTCAATATTTTTCTAATATTTTATAATAATCCCTCATTCTTGGTAGTGAATAAAATCATTAGTATTAAAATTAAAATATTAAATAGTGGGTAGGAATCTTAGAAGCATAGAGTCATAGAATGGAATGTTTTGGATTGGAAAAGAGCTTTAGAGGTCAATATTTCAACTGCCTTGCCATGATCAGGGATGTCTTTCATGAGGTTTGCATGAACCTATTCTTCAAGGTCTCTCTGGATCCATCCCTTCCTTTTAGCATGTGAACTGCACTATTCGGCTTCATGTCATCTGTAAACTTGCTGAGGTTTCATTCAATCCCACTGTGTTATTGCTAAAGACAGTAAATAGCATTTGTCCCAATATGGACTCCTGAGGGACACTGCTTAGTTTCCACTTGGACATCGACTGGACTTGTAACTCTTGGACATGAGCATCCAGATAATTCCTTATCCATCTAACAGTCCATCTGTCAAGCCCACACCTCTCTATTTAGTGACAAGGGTGTATCAAAGGCTCTATAGAAGTCCAGTCAGATGACAACAGTAGCACTTTTCCACTGATATAGACATTCAATCATAAAAGGCTACTATTTCAGTCAGGCACAATTTGCCCTTGATAAAGTCGTGTTGCCTGTCTCTAATCATCAACTTGTCTTCCATATGTCTCAGCATAGCTTCCAGGAGGATGTGCTTCATGATTTTAGCAGTCACAGAAGAGATCAACTGATCAGAAGTTTCCAGGATCCTCTTTTATACCTTTATTATAAATGGATGCAATGTGGTTTGGAAACTAAATCAACCAATTCCCTCAGGACCCTGGGATGCATCTCATCAGTTCCCACAGATGTGTGCATATTCATATGCCTAGTGTGGTCTCAAACTGGACTTTCTTATGTCATGGGAGGTACTATTTTCCCCCATTCCCGATCTTGAGGTTCAGCTACTTGAGACAGGAATCTTGAACTAACTGATATTAGTGTCAGTGTGTCCTTCCAGCATTAATTCAAGTGCTTTAACATAAGTTTTAGTGACATTTTAGGTATCCTAGGACACGATATTTAGTCTCTGTCTTTCTCTCCAGTAGGATGTGAAATTCTCTTCAGTCACTGTACACATCTGCCACCACAATATACATTTTTCAGCTACCCTAAAGTATCTTAAATGGTGCTAGACACATATTTTAGGGTCCTAATTTACTTGATTTATTCCACAATTCTGACATCAACAGGGACAACATTTCTTCCCTTTATGCAGTTATTCAGTTCCCAAAGTTGGAAGAAGCAACTTAGTTTCTGATGTACACATCCCTTCTCTCCACAAGCCCAAATATTCATAACTGTATTAGCTTGAATTCAAAGCATATGCTCTAGATATTATATTAATATAATTCAACACTGGGAATTAACTAAGAGCAGAATCTATTAAGATTTGCTTATCATTACTGCATTACTTGCACTGAATGCACGAAAGTTTTGAATATGCAATGAATACTGGACTATGGTATTAACACAGAGAAGCAAACAGGGTATTAACTTTGATTAGGCCTCATTTATGCTGATTTTTCCATTAATGTAAAACACCATAAATAGGCATAAGTCAATTCTACTATTAGAGAGTCTCACACTCCTTGATTTGAATGCCAATTTACAGAAGTATACATCAAAGTAAAATCAGATTACCATATTTTATATGTGGGCGGGTGTGTGGTACACTAAAGACATGTTAACAACATTCTTATGTAAAGATCACTAGGAAGAAAGTGTTTATGGAAGAAGTTAAATCTGCTCCATGTTTCTGGTAATTTAAAAAGTATTCATTTTAATTTTTTTAAACTTAAATGCAGTTCCATTTTTTTACCTTTCTCCATTCTATTACTAGTCTTATTACTGCTTTTTGATTGAAATTCTGTATTTATTTAAGATTATTTTCTATTACATAGATGTGCAGAAGTGAAACTGCTTTGCAACTAGCCTTGCCTATGCATATGGTCTGAAAGTTCAGAATCAGCTCAAACTTTGGGTACAAAACAAAGATTCCCATTCTGTAAGCAACTCTCGGGTTTTACTCTAATGTGTTGTTATCACAGTGTCTGTTGAATTGATGAGCCAAAAGTCTTCCTCCTTATATTTGAAGACTCATCTGAATGTTGCAATTGATTTTCCACGTGACAATTTCAAAATGCTGGGAAACGGGTAAAAAAATAGCATTCAATTTAGAAAGCTGCACCAGGATCTACCCAGTCATTTACAAGTATGTTACACAGATTATATGATAGAACTCAAGCTTGAAACTTTACTTTGATAGGTAAAGATCTCCACTTTGATAGGTGGAGAAATAAGAGAAAAATTAATGAATTGAAACTGTTCTACTATTCTGTAGGACAATTCAATGAAAATTTTAATAACACACAGAACCTGATGAGCAAGATTGTGTGATGATGAACATAATAGTCATGTACAATATCTGGCTTGAAATACTATATTAACATGAAAAATAATTAAATCTTGCTACAGAACTATGTTCATATGCATAATTTACAAGGAATCGGAGTCAATTAGGAATGAAAAGTTGAGCTGTTTTTGTTTGTCACACGCAGGCTGCCTGATGTAGTTAAAAATCCAGCGTGAAATTCCTCATTCTGCTTCACTCTTCTCAGACTTGTCTTCAGATGAAAATTCTATTTCAATAGAGAGTTTTGAGGAGTTGATTTTTTTTTTCCAAATAATTTTCTATGAATTATGTATAGTGGTTATGTCATACAGCCTTGTTCATGAGAAACAGAAGGCAAATGACAATATTGACTTTATTTAAAATAATCACTAGTGTTTCTGAAACTAAGTAACTAAGGCAAATTCATTCTCATTTTACTTCTGTTTCTTGTAATCTTTTAAATCTGACTAAAGATAACACACCATATAGTTAATTACTATAAATCCAAAGATATTTCTAGCAACATTGACTTACAAATGTATTTTACATTTTGTTTCTGAACCATGCAAGGAAACTTTCATATTAGTTTTGATTCCTCTAAACAATTTGTGCTTAAGTCTACCAAGATCTCCACCAATTTTTCTCATAGCTTCAAAATTATTTTCAGAGAGAATGTTCAAACTTTTCTTCACCAGGGACTTTTGTGTAATAGTATGTAATTTTGTGGAATAAATACTCCATGGATGTATGAAAAGAGGAAAAGGATATTTTCATTACCAGCCATCCGTATAATTTCTTTGGAGTTAACACGGCATTTCTGCATACAAGACTCTTATTGAGACAGGAAACTACTTCCATGTATTTTTATATTTTAATTTGTCTTTTAATATCATTGATATATTCAGAGCTAAAACTTCTCTATTCCTTCTGCTTCCCACCCTCCCTCCTTCTCCCCAGTCCAGAGCAAAAATATCTGTGCTCAATAGGGCCCTTTCTTTATGCAGTCAGACTCCTTGAAATGAGGGAGCCTTTGGAATCTGAGAGTTCAGATGTATTATGAGGCTGGTATTTTCCAGAATTGCAGGCTGCTGGGGCAAGGGGTAAGAGGGAGATGTCAGATACCTGAATCCTTGCTTCTCCATTAAGGTAGGTCAATGATACTATGCTATTTTATGGCAAAGAAGTAGATGGTTCAAGTGAAAGACTCAAAGTGTGGAATTAATTTGAGGAAATGCAGCTGTTTATAGTTGTAGTTATATATTTAGAGTAGGTGCCCTAGATTTCTGTTAGAGTGAATGGAAAGAAATAAAACTTTTAAAACATGCTTTATCTCTTTCTAAATATGGATAAGGCTTATTTAGAAATTCAGACTTCCAAGCATAGGTGTCCAAATGTGAACTAAGTATCTAAGTTCCATGTCCAATCAATGAAAACTTAACGTTGGCCAAAGCATAAATGGCTGGCACATTTGAGATGCCTTAGGATATTTCAGACATCCAGGACACTCACGGAGTTCACATGTATGACCCAGGGCCTGTAAAAGAACTACGAACTTCTCAAGTGGCAGCTAAAGGCCAGGTGAAATACCCCAGGAAATCCAAAATAATACTACATTTAAAAGCTGAGTTCTATGTTAAGTGTCTGTTTGAACTGCATTGAGACACTTTCTATTCTCTATTCTCTGTACTGGCTGGACCTTTGATGACTATAAGAGTTTAGCCACAAAGTTGATATCCATATGACAATATTCAGTTACCTAAATTTGGTGCCTAAGTCTATAGTTGAACTGTTCTTGTCATCCCAAAATGTCACATGAACCTGAACAGTTCCCATTTCTCCCCCCTGACTGCACATAAAGACAAAGGTGACTTGCTCAGCAGGAGAACTCTACGCTGCAAGTGTGAGAAATTCAGCAGAATGAGTACAGTGAAATTCACCTTCCTAACCAAATGAAGAAAAAATCTTAACAGACATATCTATTAATCTGATTAATATAGTCTATATGTTTTCAGAAAGTTAGATCTTTTGTCAGAACCCAGGCATCACAGTGAGGGAGGGGAAAAAAAATATAAAGGTTTTAGTATCTGGTTTCTTGGCCTCTGCCCTAATACTGTCAATTTATCTTGTCAATTAGTGTCAATTGTGGTTATATTGATCTGTGTACTTTATAGATTCTAACTAGAATCAGACTCATTCTACAAACTCAGGTACTACAGCAAAATCCATGGCTTCTAACTTTCAGTCACTACTAAATCAAATATTAAGGCTACTTTTCTAAGAAGGAGTCAGGTTTAGTTATTTTCTCCTGTATTTACTGATTTTTTTTTTTTTGACTGATGTTAGAAAAATGAAAAGACAAATTTCCATAGTTATTGGTGGAAAAACACATAATTTTTTGTTTTATTTCTTAATTATTATACCATGATATTGTGACAATAATTTGGCTGATATTCTTTGGTTTATTCTGATTCATTTCTGTTATATAAAATTGAGGATGCTTTCCTGAAGCCAACAGAGGGACACTCTTGGGGAACAGAAAAAAAAAAAAAGCCTCATTTTTAGTGTTGCTGTAGTTGCTATATTACTGGAATATTAGCCCACTTTTTGATTTGAAGTAATGTAAGTTTAAATATTAATATGGCATAAAAGTTTTACAAGCAAATATTTATCTGCCTGTGTCTTAATGTTGCAACAAACATCCCCCAAATAATCAATTGTATGTATTGTCTGTAATATTTTGGGTTTCTTTTAATAAACTGTGATTTGACAGTGGAAAAAACATTTAAAGAGAACTCTTCAGCTGCCCTCTTATATGTGTGTATTCTTATTTCTAATTGAAAGTTCCATCCTGAGGATGTTATTCACAAGTGTGAGATTCATCACAATTATCTTTAGCAATATAAAAGTCAAATAGCTTAGCTGTGATTTAGCTCACCCAACCTTGGAACTTACAATTCAGTTACAGACTGAGATGTGTAAACTCATGTGCTCACAATACAGCTGTTACATTTCAGCTGGGGAACACTTAAGAGGCTTTAACATAATCATCTGTAACACTTAAGATATGTTAAAATATCTTGCCTGAATTCCAGCTGCCAGCGCAGAAAAGAAAATATATTAAACTCGTGCAGATATCTTAGGTACCCCGGGATGCCTTAAATTCCATCTAAGCATGCACATCTCAAATGATGTTTAAACTCTGTTTAAAATCCAGTCTCAAACATCTACCTTGAGTTCAATGAGGACGGAATTATATCCGAAAGCCAGAGATCATAACTACTGCACATATAATTAATGCTGTCGAACCACCCTAGTAGTTTTAATGTAAAATAATAATCCACATTACCAAAAAAAAAAAAAAAATCCTATTTTTAATTTTTTTAATTAATAAAAACATTCATAGCTATATCCAAGTAGGCTTGCTCAGTCAGCTAATGAATGAGAGCCAAAGGCAGAGACAACAAAGGTGGTTCTAGAAGACTAACAGGATTTCTGAGAAGGAATTGCATAATCATTCTAAAGAGAGCAGGAAGCAGTAAGGGGAACACAACAATGACAACAACAGAAAAACTAAAAACAAACCCAAAAAAACAACACCAAAAAAACCCAACCACACAAAACCAAAAAAATGAAACAAAACAAACAAAAACAAATACACACACACACACAAAAAAAAAAAAAAAATTAAGCCCATATATGAATCTCTGGGCCAAATGCTGAGCCCACAGGAGATACACTGAATATTCACACTTCTAAATGAGCAAGAAACAGAATTAAATCATAGGCTCAAAGTCCAAGTACAAGTTGGCTCATGTTCATATTGCCAAGGGCTTGTCCCTTCTGCAGCAATTTTGTCTTGGACAGAGCTATTTGAGAACTGTGAAAAAGAGCTAGGTTATGATATAACAGTTATTCAGTAGGGATTCTCTACTATGTATTATCTATTACGGACTATAGCTCCCAGTGCTTGAGTTCACTCACATTCTGGTTTCATTACTTTAGCAGAATAAAGGATCCCATTCCACTCAAAGAGTTATGGACCAGTCAGTCCAATGCAAAAGGATCTATGTCACACAATTTTGTTTTCTAAATTTTCTTCTTCTTCCACTGTTGTTTGAAAATTTGGTCCTGTGTGAAACATAAAGATTGATTGCTCATAAATCAAAACACAATAAAAATTTGCAACAGGCTTTCCTCTCTCTACAAGAGTAATTTTTCTGAATTTCATAAACCCTGATATTTGGAAAAACAGTATTAATTCACTGAAAACTACAGAAACTTAAAATGAATGGGCTTTATTCTAAAAAAAAATATGATCTGATGAAACACATATTTTGATAATTTCCATTTACTTTCTGTATCATACTAGATATGATTACAGTTCCATTAATACTGGTACTAGCAACCCTTCTAAAGCAACTATTTTAATTTACCATTCTTTACTAAATGTTTGCATCCTGTTTGTTGATTCATAATCAGAAATTTATTGCTTTCAAAAAAACAAATTCACAAATAAAATCTATGTAAATGAAATATATTACATTATCTGACCAGTACTCTGCTAATTATGTAACACTTCTAAACAGAACTGATCCTTTAAAACGTGCAATCTATTTTGAAACCTTATTAATACTTTTTTTTCTTTTCTTTTGTTCCATTACTCATTCTTCTATATAACATAATGGATATGTTCAGGTACAGTAAGAATGCAGCTAAGAGTCCTTGAATTTATTATTCAGATTGGAATTTATGAATACTGTGAATTGGTTCAAAGGACAAATGTGCCTAATTTAATATACATCTGCTACTGAGTTAATAAGTTTGGGCAGACAGTAACTTATGATTCTGTAGTAAGGACCACTTCCTTACTATTGCCATATTGTAAGGCCCAAATCAACAGTCTAAGCATCATTCTAAATATACCTTCTCACTTACTTGGTTACAGAGGAGTATTGTCTTATACTAAAATTTTAGTGAGTTAAGATCATCTTTCATTAATGCAGCATAGTCATAGAAAGACCTTTCAAAAATGTTAAGTGTTTCCTTTTCCCATGAGTACCTTTAGCCAATGTCAGTAACATCTTTCACTCTGTTGCTCAGACTCACAATTCTCCTTCCTGAATAATTTCAGCAAATCTGTAGGGACTAGCACTTTATTTAGTCCATTCCTTTTGTTCATTCTTACACTGTTGTGTTTTGATTCTGTATCATGTTCAAAAATACATATATCTAAATTAAAGCACAAAAAAGACAAAGAAAAAATTCTAAAAGAAAAAAAAGGTAGAGATAAAACAAACAAATCAACCAACACAACCCCCCAAAAACAAAACCAAAAATAAACCAAACCAAACTACACCAAAATAAGCAAACAAAAATCTTAAATGTGAAAGGTATCTTTATTATTTTTACTGCTATTAAAATTATTATTCTCTGCTACACATAATGTCATTGGGAAGAACACAATTTCTGAGAGGGATCTTAGGTTATTGCAACAGTGAAAATACACCCCAAAATTTGGAAATTTTTTTCTGTTTCAGTGGTTTATAGGTATCCACTGACCTAGCTTTTCCAGGAAAGATTCATCTTTTCATTCACACACTTTTTTTTCACCTACCATGATCTTAACCACACATTAAAAAATTAGTACTATGCTTATATTTTAGTAGACCTTGTTTGTCAAAATCTTCTAACCTAGCTAAGACAAAGACACTACCACAATAAAGACACCTGGTAGAATAACCTTCATAACCATACTAATTCATTTCAAAACATTTGTTTCCCAAACTGTAACAATGAGAAAAAATCCTATACTATTTTATGCTTCCATTCTCCCCATTTGTGCCCAAGCAAAGTTCTGACTCCTCTCTAAAAGTCCATATTGCCTGTGAAATGCCCAGCACACAATACTGCCGATTTTGTTGTGCCATTTTTATCCTGGGCAACTGACTAGTTGTCTCTAGGGTGTAGCTACATATTCTACATCCTGCACTTAAATATTTCCTACCATCTGTCTTCCCTTTAAGATATCTCATGTGAATAAGTTGTTACTGTGTGTCCATAATTAAATTACATTTTTTCCTTTCCAAACCTTCTGTAACAAACCACTTAACAGTTTTGCACTCTCTTTTCATAAACCAAACCTTTTTCTTTTTTTTTCTGAAACACTTTCCACTGCATTTTCTCATCCATTTGTAGCACTTACCTTTCATTGTGATCAGCTTAATGACTTCAATAATGACTACAACCCTGGAGTATTGTATTCCTCATTTATATTTCAAGCTTAACCCATGAAACAGTTATTTATTATTATGGTATCAGCAATAACTGTCAGGATTTTTGTTGTTGTTGTTACATTTCTGTTTCCTGAGCCCTATATTACTTTATGATGTTACTATCATAGTTAATATGTACTGTAGCAATTTCTAAAGGCATCCTCTAAAATAGGAGTCCCATCCAAAAGTAATCATTAGGATGCAATCCCCAGGTCATAGACCTATCAATTTGAAAAGACAAAAATAAAATCCAAGTTAGGAAAACAGACGAAAAAAAGTGTGTGGCATGATAACCTCTAAAATCTAACAGTTGTTCTTTAAAAATTATCATGTCTCAGTTACTCATCACTAATACTACTTATTTAATGTAGTTTCAAGGGTTTGATTTAATTATCATATGCATTTCCTTATCTGCACTGTAGCTGTACATAACTGAGCTACATTTAGGGTTCAACTCCTTTGTCCATTAATAGACATGCAGTGCCATTTGTGGTGTCTTATAGTACCTTTCCCAGATACCAGTTGCTCATATGTCCCAAAAGCCTTGAGTCTTTTTGGTCAGCACCATGCAGACAACTCAGACACCAAGACAATTCAAATCACTTAGGTGAATCAAGTGAACCAAACCACCAGGCTCTCAGTGTAGACCAAGAATTCAATTCAGTTGTTTCCACATGGGTGTCGACTCCTATTCAGATGCCCTAACGTATCCCATCCAGAGTCCAGCTGTCGCTGCAGAAATATATGAGTCTACTCCAGTCTTCATTTTGTATCTACCAGTCTCCTGCACATACCTCAGATACTCTGAGACTCCTCCTAGGGCACTAATGACTTGTGCTAGGGCAGCTTATTGAGGCCCATTCAACTAGGTAAGACAAATACCATCTACATTCTAGGTTAGATAGCAAATCCAGAAAATGAATTGTATTCCCTATTTTTTTTTTCCACCAGACCATACTGCTGCTTAATTTTTTCATAGCACCTTCTTTGCTAAACTTCCCACTTGCAAGAGATGTAGTTGATTCAGGAAGGACAAAGTAACACAAACCAAACATGAGAACCCATGCTTAGACACAGTTTGAGACCAAAGCTTGAGGGGTCTGTCTGAATGGTCATGACATCATCCAAAGTCATTAATAGCCGAAAGAATTTGTTCCACTGGCTTAGCTGGAAACTAGCTGAGAGGGATCAGTCTGGCTGCCCGATGGAAATGGAGAAAGATAGAGGAGTTCTGCTGGCACCAATATCTCTATGAAAGCAATGCTTTCTGCCAAGAGCACTTTATGCCACTAATACCCCTAAGATAATGGCAGTTAAAGCACTCAGTTAAAGTCAACTCAGTGTGTTCTACAATGGACTTTTTTGGTTCATTATTTGCTATGAATTTTCAATCTTAGCAGTCAAGGGTATGATGCAGGAGACTACTGTTTCCTTCCAGGGGACTTTCTGCTGACTTTGTTCCTCTCTCACATAACTGAAGAATGTATATAAGAAATATACACAGAAATTGTTTCAGAAACTTTAGCTGGTAGATGGAACCATTTGGCATAACAATATGTCAATTAACCCGGTAATTAATCTTGGAGAAGTAATACTGATGGATCTCATTTACATTTCTTAACCCAAAAGAATAAAATTATAAAAGTTTCTGAAACTCACAGACATTTATGTTGAATATCAACTTCTGTTACAAGTTAGTCCATTAAGATACCATTGCTAAACATACTCAAAATGAATGTAGTGTAATATAATACAATGCTTGCAACAATTTTAGTCCAGATTTTTTCCAGGGCTAATATTCCTCTGGGAAAAGCTGAGTAAAATAAAATGATTCTTCTGATCTGTCCACACTCTTAATACAGTTTAAACAGATTATTAATTTTAAACAAATTACAAAAATATCTGTGTGGTCTTAGGGCAGTCATAGCTTATGAACACATATTATTCTCCGCCTTCTGACTTGTTCCCAAATACCAAAAAAGGTATTTGTACAGCAGCCATATACTCCTGCCCATTGCCTGGAAATTTCTGTATCATTAACCTCAAAGGAGTCCCACAAATTTGAACTGCACAAACACACTGAATAATATTGAGCCACAGAAATTGTCCTACTTCATGTATATATCTATGGAAACCTTACTAAATAGAGAAGGATCTATCTAATGAAGTCCTTTAACATCTAAAACTGCTCACTTTCTTTTCACATGTGAATAAAGATGCGGTCAAACCCACTCTGACTCATCCAAATAGTACAAACAACTAGAAAGTCAGGTATACAATAAAACAACTATCATGCAGATTCAAACTCCAAATATAAGAAAAAACAAGGGCATTAGAGATTTGCACAGATCTTGTGTACCGTTTTTCAAGAGAGTCCCCAGACATAGCTTTGTCTTGGAGAAGGCTACACAGGATAGAAAGAGCAATTTAAAGGTCTTTCATTTCATCTCCAACAAATCCCTGCTTTGTTTTGCTACCATTGACAAAAATACAAAGGGAAAGAGGTTGTCTCTTTACTAAGAGCTGCTTGTCTTTGGGAGACTTTCATATTTGGGAGCCCTACAAACTTCTTATGGGTAATGGAAAGAGATTATTCTGTTGGGAAGGAGAAGCATTTTACAGCCTCCTGCTACCCTAACTTTCACCCTAATGAGCTTTGCACCAGCTTAAAAAAAAGTGTGAAATGTTCACCTTGTGTAATTAATGGCTTTTCTACCTGAGTAAAGACTAGTACACAAAGCCTTTTCTTCTCCATCAGATAACATCTGCACCCACTCTTGCTAAAAAAAACAAACCCAAACAAAAAAAAAAAAACCTCCACAATTAAACAACTCCAACCCAAAACAAACAAAAACCCCCTCAAAGTTTACATCACCTTAGTTTGCAAGCAGATCTGAACCAGTGTAATTTCAATGTAACTGTACTAAGTTATAAAATAACCTGGCACAACCAATACATTTAATAAAGCGAGGTAATAGCACATTCCTGTGTAGTTCCAACAGTACAATTCTGCTTAAAATGATACACATCACCTGTGGGTATGAATGTAAAAATTTATCAAGTTGCTCCTAGAGTTCCATTTGTTCTTCTGCGATGGCATGCAAGAGGCTACCGTGTACACAGGCATAGATTTCTATGGCAACAGTTTAAATTGGAGGCTATTCTTAATTGAAGTGTTTTCAGAAAAAAAAAAAAAAAAACAAAAAACAAGAAAAACTAAACACCACAACCTTTTTTTGTTAAACTAAGTGAACAATATATCTGTTCCTTTTCTGTCTTTTCTGAAAGAGCAGAAATCTCTTTGCTGTAATGATTAAGAAGGAATAAGAAGGAATTTGTGATACAAGTTAGCTTGAAGTTATGAGATTCTTAAGTTAGCAGGAAAAAAATTTCACGTTTTAACACAACACGGATATTATATAGGCTTCCAATGTTCGAAATATTATGACAGTTTTTATCACACAAATAAAACACTTGCTTTTTTGTTACTGTTGTTAATGAGGTACAGATGAACATATTTAACATATTTGCCCTTCATTCCTCCTCAATACATCCTCAATCATCCCTTTTCTTTCCCTTATGTTTCTCTTTGGTCGAGTGTTTTGTTTTGATAAAAATAATCATGGAAGTGCTAAACATGTAAATAAGATAAACCTTGTAATTCAAGGTCTGGTAATTTTTATAGCACTCGGAGAGTTGTGTGATTTATGTGTCTTAAGGGCAAGCGTCTGCAAGATGGAAGAAAGAATTCTGTGAATATTAAAATCAGAAAATGACATAAAAAGAAAAGGATCTATTTTGTTATTTCTCCCCAGCCTAGAAATAGGGTGATAAATGCATGTCTTCAACACTTCAATTGAACGGACATTTCTATTTAGGTGTTCCAATGAACTAGCACTTTAAGGAAGGTAAATGAGCAAAGTTATAACTTTATGCTGCTTCCAATGGTGACAAATTAGAATTACATCTATTTAGCATTATATTCTCTGAAATGCATGCACGTCTGAACTCAGTGATTTGCCATATTTAATTTACTATATCTTCCATCTTAACTTCTGTAACAGGGCTTCTAATGTAATTATGATTTTTTTTTTTTTAGCATGGGATGTATCCTTAATTTTCTCAATTGCTCAATTTTATCACCACAATATCGTGAAGAAGTCAGCAAGACTTAAGTAATCACCTAGGGGTGCACTGGCTTATACTTAAAGAGGTTATTTTGGACTATTTTGGACTATTTCTAAGCTAAAGTTCATGGCCTCCCAAGGAAGAAATACTGGTTCACATGTAAATGCATTTGCTTTTTCTTCTCAATCTGCACAATGTAAATTGCACAATGGCAAACTAGTGCCTCTACTGCCATCACTTTGTCTTACACAGAATGTCCTGGCAGAACAATCAGTCCAATGAAGCAGCAAGGTGGAATAAAGAAGAGGCCTGGAAACAGGACCGGTTTGTACAGTTAAGAAGGCCATGCCATTTTCAGAGCTACACAACCAAACTTCAAGGTATTTTCTAGGAGTCTGCAGATTTTTCCACTGTGATAAAGGGTTCTGGAGGAATGATGTATTCCCCACGTTTAATACTTCATGAACACCCGCAATCAGGCTTCTACTTAATTTTCAAGAGTGTACCTATTGCAATGTGTATGAATGTACGTCTGTTTTCTCCTCGCAGCTCCCAAAGGTGGGCATTTTCTATAAAGCAAAATGAATCAGTATTTGAAGTTTAGTAAATCCCTTATGGTGTTTCACTCTTTAAAAGGATTCTCTGCCTGGAGAAAGCCAGGAGCAACGTGACTGAAATTCTCCATATCTCCACTGGGACTTGAGCTGTGAGTTACAAGTGATTTGCAGGGACTTTTGCCTTTACAGATTTGACTGAGTTTAGGGGCACTTTCCCCGGTAGAGAAACGGGATCAAACACGAGCTACCTGAAGTCCAACTGCAGCACTGCGCCGTGGGTTTGTTTGGGGTTTTTTTGTTGTGTGTTTTTTTTTTTTTCCAGCATTTAATATCAAAGGATAGAGGTACCCAGTGCAGGAATGAGAAAATCCCTGCACTAATTCGTTTTCCCACTGGCGGCAGCTGCTGGGGCCCGGCCGCCCGCAGCAGCCCCAACGAGCAAGCTGCTCCCGGGCGGGGGAATGCTGGACCCGCGGAAATTCGGCACCAGCTTAATGAGACCAAGCTGGGCAGTGGCACTTAAAGCAAATTCCCACTAACATCTCTAATATATCTGCAGTGTGTGCAGCAGAGGCGGCGACAGCAGCGGCAGCAGCGAGAGATTCACAGTATTAATAAAGGGATTCATTGCCTCGTTATTAAAAAAAAAAAAAAAAGACAAACGGAGGCGAGGGAAGGAGGCAGGAAACTTCTGTGTGTTATTTACATTGGGAAAGGGGGGAAGGAAGGGTGTTTGTGCCTCTGCCTGTCAATGAATGAGAAAGAGGAAGAGAGGGAAGGAGGGAAAGAGAGAGAGGGAGGGAGGGAGAGAAACACACACAGAGAGCACTGAAAGGAGGCTCTGTCCCCTAAACTCAAGTAACCCATCTGCAAGAATTAGATGTTGGAAAAATGGTAAGGACCCGGAGTTGAAAACATTTTCACTTTAATACTGAAAAAATATGCCATTATAAAATCCTCGAATAGAATTAGTAAGTTTCACTTGCTTCCTCAGTTCTGTTTTCCTCAAGTTATAGTAAGATTTACAACAGCACAGAATTTTCTACCATTAAACTTTGCAGCCTAAGCACTAGAGTGACATTAATTGGTCATGCTTAACTGCCTTGGATTTTTTTTTTTTTTTTTGTATGTTTACACTGTTACCATAATAGAAATCAAGGGTAGTAATTTTTACATTCAGATGGAAAGGCAATACTAAATATGTATATTGAAAATGAAGAGAGAGGAAACAAAATCAAAGCCTCCCCTCCCCGCCCCTGCCCCCGAGAAATGAAACACAACCCACCATCAACAAAGCAAATCTCTCCCACTAAAGTAATTCCCACAAAAAAAAAAAAAAAAATCCAATGAGAATTTTCATGCAACTATGTTTTAAATAAAACCTTTACATTTTTTTTCCACAGTAAAAGTACGAACTCTACTGTCTATTGATCACACACCAAAAAAAAAAAAAAATTGGCGAAATGGCACTTTTTATTATTATACTGTATTTCGTATATAGAAGGTTTGATACGAAGGGACTTATCAGGTAAGAGGGACGATGGCGTGAACTAGACGCTGTTTCCAGTTGGGGGCTGGAGCGTCCCTGGGGTGCGTTGTATCCATGCGAGCCATGCAGCACTTTTTTTTTTTTTTTTNGGGGTGGTTTTTTCCATGGGAGCCATTCAGCCTTTTTTTTTTTTTTTTTTTTTTTTTGTCCATTTGTCTATTTGTGTGGGAGTCGGAGTCATTTATTTACATTACATTCATGCCTTCGTGCAACTTTCCACTCCTGCTTTGCCGTCAGGAGGAGGCCGACACCAGCCTGTCCTCCGCCCCCTCTTTTCCCCGGCCTCTCGGAAAGGGGTCGGTCCTTAAAGGAAGAGGGCAAAAAAGCAAAACAAACCCCAATGGAACAAAAACTCTACAAAATCAAGAGCCGTGTTTCGCCCTGCCGGAGCCTAAGGAAGCGTTTCCTCGCCCGTCTGTCGCTGTCCCGGCCGCGCACGGGTGGGGGATGCGCCTACCGCGCCGGTCTGCGCGGCGCTGCAGGGATGCGCCCCGGCGCCGAGCTGCCCACGCCGCCCACTGGGCCTCGGCCCTTGCTATGGGGGTTGTGAGGAAGGGCGTGCGTGTGTCTGTGTGTTTCGTTTCTCACAAAAGGTAGCAGCGGAGGTGCAGAGCCGTCCCCGGCCGGAGAGTGAAGGGCCGGTCCCGGGTGGTGGCCGCCCCCGCTCCGCCCGCCGCCTCAGTCCGACAGGGAGTGGGAGCCGCAGTCGTACACCCTATGGGCCCCGTCGGCGCTGTAGGGCCCGTTGTGCCAGTAGGACGAGTCGCAGACCGTCTGCAAGGAGTTGATTTCGGAGGCAGAGGAGTTGGCGTCCCTCCTCTTGGACCGTTTTCTGTTCCTCAGGATGAACACCAGCATGCCAACCACCGTGAAGGCAGAGGTCACAAAAACCAGCAGGAGCCCTGGCACTAGCACCGAAATAGAGACCCGGCTGGTCTCCAAGTAGGAGTTGGAGTGAGTACCTGTCTCTGTCAGCCCGGTGCTGTTTTTGTTTGTAGAAGTTAAAGTGGGCAAGATTTTTAACTGAGGGCAAATAACATCATTGGAAAGAGACTCAAAATCCTCCTTGAAGAAATCTTCAGGGGACTCGCACCTCAGGTCGCTCATAATCACCTTGGGGCGCAGCATCTCCGCCCACTGTTTGAAAGGCACAATAGGGCAAGTACAGTCCCATGGGTTGCCGTGCAGGTCAATCTGGGTGATGGAGGTGAGCTGGTCCAGCACCCCTGCCACTGGGAGGTACATGAAATAATTGTTGTGTATGCTCAGCTTGGAAAGTGAGACCCCGGCAAACACGTCTACTGGGAGAGACCTCAGTAGGTTGTTGTTGAGGATGAGGACTCTCAGTTTGGGCATCGCATTGAAGGTGCCAGGCATGATCATCTGGATCCCATTAAACTCCACATTCAGATACTCCAGGTTCTGCAGCCCAGTGAATTTCTCCCGGGACAGTGTGTCTAAGTAGTTGCTATCCATGTACAGCCATCGGAGATCAAAGAGGTTCTTGAAGGTGTTGTTCTCGACGGTGGCAATGTTGTTGTTGCCCAGATCGAGTAAATTAAGTTTTCGGTAATCCAGAAAGTGGGATTTCCTGATGGTGTGTATTTTGTTGTCTCTCAGAAACAGCTCCTGCACATTGGATGGCTTGGGCTTCAAATCCACCAAGCTGCTCACGTTCCTGTCATTGCAATTAACCTTTAAACCTGAGCCAGGGATCTGATCGCAGCTGCAGATGTGTGGGCAGGACACTGTAGCTGTTAGCTTGCTCTTCGCACTCACTGTCGACACAGCAGCAGTGGGTCTGGTCTTGATTTGCCAGTTGACAGGAATCTTTGTACCTCCATTTGGAGCAGATCCTGGCGTGGCAGGGTCTTCTTTGCCATGTATTTTAAAGGGGGTTGGAATGGGACCAGGATCGCAGGTTTCTTCTTCGGCAGGGGGAGCAGCTAGGCTAGAATCTACACTGTTCTTTTTGCACAGCTCTTGCTCTGTGGTCTCATTTAAATCTTTGCCCTGCAACCTAGTGGGAGCCTCACAAATCACTCTGCCGATCAAAGCGTTTTTAGGTATGTTTTCCAGCCATTCTTTCAACGACAGAAGATCGCAAGTGCAGTCCCAGGGGTTATCCTCCAGCAGGATTTCAGCAATGCCTGGGATCTGCTCCAGGACCTCCTCGTAAGGCAAGGTTTTAAGACGGTTTCCCCGCAGGTCGAGGTGGGTGATCGGCACGTACTGAAACACGTTCGGGGGCAAGGTGCTGATAAGATTGTCATTTAAAATCAGCACCTCTAGCTTGTTTAAGTCCCTAAACGCTCCTGGGTCAATATCCCGCAATAGATTAAAATCTGCCTGGAGGTATTCCAGATCGTCCAGCCCCAGGAAAGTCTGCTTCCTGAACGATTTGATCTTGTTGTTGTTTATGTGCAAGCGTTTCACCAGCTGCAGCCCAAGAAAAGCCCCAGGAACAATCTCATGCAAACCGTTGTTTTCCATGTGCAAACTGACCGCATTGTAAAAGTTAGCAAACTCATTAGGGAAAAGTCGAGTCAGGGAATTGCCATGCAGGAATAAATGGTAAAACTGGGAAGTTGGGGCGCTGAAATGTTGCAGGCTGGTAAATCCCTTTTTCTCACAGTCTACGTGCAAATCCCCTTCTATCTCGTTGCAGGCACAGATCTTCTCTTTGCAAACGTCCCCTGTAACGTTTCCAGCAGCAAAACAAAGAGACGTCTCCAGCAACAGAATCCAAAGCAGCATTTTTAAACCGAGCAATTCATTCCCGATCTCATCACAAAGTAACAGCAACCATCCTCCTCACGCGGAAAGCAATTCCAGTTCATTCAATACATTAAATGTCCGAACCACCACCAAAGGGGAAGAAAAAAAACCGAGGGGGGGGTCAGCAGGGAGGGTCGGTGGAGGGGGGGTGGGAGTCTT
>VXAY01005166.1:332727-343129 GCA_013399855.1 Oxyruncus cristatus
GCCGCGCCTCGCCTCGCCCTGCCGGCCGCGCTGCCTCTCCTCCTCGCTCGCTCCCTCGCTCGCTCTTCTTTCCTTTTTCTTCCGCTGCTGCCGAGCCGCACGCTCGCACACACTCACATGCACGCAGAGGGAGAGTTGCTAAGAGGCTCTGCTCGTTTCAACCTGGTGCACACTGAAAGATCTGACACCCTCTGCTGAGCTGCAGTGGCAAAAATCCATCTGCTGAGGGAATGCTGGAGAGGAAAAAAAAATCAATCCACGTACAGGGCAAGCGTTAAAAACGTTGGCATTAAAAGCTGTCGATCTATTTAGATGCTTTCTCGTAAATGGATTATTTAATTTATTTCTTTTCTTTTAAGATGGAAAGTTTAGCATTCCCCTCCTCCCGACAGGTTCCTTATGTCCCCCATTCGCACACACTCACACCTGCACAGGCAGGAGAAGAAGGAGCGTTTGCCTTATTGTATTTCCCAATGGCTTGAACAGAATTAGTGTCAGGGTGTCAAGCGAATAGCAATTTGAGGTAATTATTCTGCACGCCATTTTTATCGTTGCTTTAAATGCGTTTCGTCCTCCCCTGCAGTCTAGGATGTTTCATGCTGGATTTTGCCTCTTGCTTGTGTTCTCTATGCGGTGTCGAACCACGGATTAATGCGTTCTCTCTCTCTATTTTTCATAATTTAGACGATCACAGAGAAGAGGGTAAGTAGGGGGGAGGGGATTGCTGCACTGCTAGCAGTTCACACTACCTGTTCCCACAGAGTATGGTGTCTCCCTTAAAGAGGGTGGGAGAGGGTAGAAACTGTCAATTATTCTTATCTCTGTATAAAAATCTAGAGATGCACTTATGTCCACGCAAAGATATTTTTCTAGGGATGCTCCTAATATACTCTCCGTGGAAATCAAACGCCTGCTTCCCTCGACCCCCTCCTACTTCCCACCCCGACCCCCTCCCTCTCCGCCGCACCGCCCACCCTTCTCCTCCCCCCCCCTTTCCCTCCGCCGCCCTTTCCAGCTCCTACCCTTCTGACAAAAGAGATTACACAGCGGAAAAATCGGTGCCTGGCCTTAAAGACAGGAGCCAAGCGCACAAAAGTTTCTGCATCATTTGGACCGGTTTCAGATGCCTACGAGCAAAGAACCAGTTGCACCTCTGGTGGTGCAAGTGGAAACCCGCCTTTCCCCCTTCCTTGTCAAACCGCGCTGAAGAGAGGGAGGAGGGAGAGGAAGGGGAGAAGGAGGAGGAGGAGGAGGAGGCGCGGAGGCGGGAGAGGCAGCCCAGCCTCTTGGTGCCTCCTGCAGCCTGAGGCTGTACCTCTCCCGTCCGGCGCCGCTGGTGAACTTTGCGGCATATCGGTGGTGGTGGGGGGGTGTAACAGCGGGAGTGGGTTGGAGGAGGATTATTTATAGGAAAATCCAGAGAGCCATATGGAGCCTGCACCCCCTGGTCCCAGCGGCATGTTAATTTGGTCAAAGCTTTTCCCTGGCTACCACTTGCAAATAAATTAGACATCCTGCCGACGATGATCTTATCAAATTAATGTAATTAGACCACAGACAAGTTACAACAGTTACCGTGGCCATTTTGGGTCCCCAGGATGAAGATTTGGCCTTTTGGTTTGGTACGGTGGGCAGAGACTAGGGAGGGAGGGGGAAATGGGGAAGGAAATGGGACAGGAGTAGGAAACAAAACAGACAAAAAGAGAGAAAATGCCTGCCCAATAAATCACAAATGGGCCAGAAGAGATAAAATATCACTGAGACAGAAAGCACCACAAGAAATATATTGGTGGTTTCATTAGGAAAAAAAAAAAGAGGGAAGGAAACTTGGCGCCACATTGAGGCACATTAATTCATTTCTCCTGATGGTTTCTTTGACTTTGTCTCTTGGTGATGTCAGGGTGGAAGAGTGGGGGTGCAAGGCTGTCTGGAACCCTTCCATGGATCAAAAATTGCAGCCTCAAAGTGTAAGAGGAACCAGGGGCAAGGAAGCCCCAGGAAACTCCTTGCAGGGAGATGGGACAGTCAGGGGAAGGGATGAGGGTCAGGGCAGAGGTCAAGGACACACCCACTGTGTGTCAGCAGCAGCGACAAAATCACCGTGAATAAAGTCTTTTGGGAGGAAGGGCTGAAAATCTGGAGCCTGGTGAAGGCTCCCTGGGGATGTGGAACATGAGGACTAAAGAGTTTGTTCTCCTCCTGCCTTACAATAAAGCTTCCAAGCATCTTTACCTTCATGTTATTAAAATTGCTCAAGCACCGTAAAAACAATCAAAATGCAACCAGAGGACCTGAACATTAACAAGATACTAAATAAATAAGTATGAATTGAATAAGAGGAAGAAGACAGTGACCTGTTGTCAAAGCGTGAAGGACAAATTGCCTGCTTCTTATAGGGGATATTCTGAGAGGTAGGAACTGGTGGAAGCCCTTTGGGAACCCGGAATTTCAAAGTAGAAAAAATCCAAAAGGTAAAAAAAAAAAAAGAAGTAAGAGTGTTTACAGATGCTATGTAACTTCCAAAGGAGTATTTATCTAGGGAAGCCATTGTGTTTTCAGCTGTATATTTTGGAACTATATAGAGAGACATATACAATATATGTATCGGGAGAGCATTTGCCATGCAAAAATTAGCATCTAGAAGACAAGTCAGAGAGGCAGAAAAGAGGCACCATCCATTTTAGATTTGGTATCTGAAGTTTTGGTTCTATGAGTCAAGCTACACAGAAAGGTCCAGGAAATTAATCTAACATTACTGAATGCCATAATTGTAAATTTCTTGTTTTCCTCATCTCCTTGAATTAACTTTGGAAAGATGTGTCTTAGGATAAGAGGCCTGCCTTTAAGTGTTCTAAGGAAATACCTACTCCTGGATCAGGTTAATTGGGAGATGAAATGTTTTACTCTGTTACTTAGAGAGTGTGGTAAAGTGAAACGTCACACCGCATTGAAGTGCCAATTAATCTGGGTGTTTAAAATTCAGCATATGCGTCCCAGTGTACAACCCATACACAGATTGAATAAACAGAACTCACATAATTCTCTCTAAATAATTTCTAAATTATCCAGAAGATAAGACTGGGGAAAGAGCTCACAGGTATATTGTCCTTGACTCATTTACTTACCTGGTGTCTTTTACCTTGTGTTTGTGTATGCAAATTCTAGAAGCCTAAGACAATGAGCTTTCTACTTATACCTTTCCTCTGTGTGTAAAGTCCCATATTCAACTACATATAAGCCAAATGAAGCCATTTTGTATAGAAATATTTTTACTCATAATATGGAAAATTCCTTGAAATAAGAAAAGGTAGTGGGATACTTCTCCATTTTCCCAATTAGTAATCTCCCATCTTCCCATTGCTACGACTACGTAAGTGGCACTGGGTAAGGGTGTATTTGTGCTACATCGGAACATATTAAAAAGCTAGTTACTTCATCTAACACTGTAGAGCTTGCAGAGCAGAACTCAGACCATCTGTAAAGTTTCTAGAGAAGAAAAAATTATTTCTGTATATATCCTGATTTCAATGTTTGTGCTATGTACTGTAAAATTGGCTTCATTATTTCTGTGGAGGTATAACACAAAAAAGACATTGTACACTGTGGACATGATGTTGTGTATGGATGCACACACACATACATATATACATAAGTATTTAAACATCTGTGTCTATGTACTACAAATTATGATAGACTCAGCAATTAGAAGAGTAATGGGATCATTATTTAATTTGAAATTATGGCTTTGTTCAGGTTTTGACTATGGAATTTAACATAGACTGGTAGTTAACATAGATGTCTTTATATGTTAATGCAATTGCCACTAAAACTATAATTCCCATTGTATACAATTCTTTTAAATCAGTTCAGATTATCCAGTTTTAACTAGGGGTAGAAGGGGTTAAGATAATATCAGGATCTCCTCACAGGATTTTCTATCTCAGTATATTTTATAGGCCAGTCTTCACCAAGCTACTGGACTTCTGTCTAAACGGCAATTAGACCTAACAAGGTTTCCAAAACTAGATAACTTTCTTCTTCATTTTTCATTTTGCTAAGGGTAATGGCATGTGAGCATGTTCCAAGTCTCCGTGTGATATATTCACCAGACGGAGCTTTGCAAAATGATGCAGTGGCGGATGATGATGACTAAAAAAAAAAGAAAAAAAGAAAAGAAAGTTAGAGAGGTGGTTTGCCTACTTCTATCTAGTGAGTAGGAGACTAGCTCAGGATGAGAAAATAAAAAATTCTCTATCTTTTGCAGTGTAAGAGCCAGCCCACATGTTCCTCTTTCTTGGCTCATTCCCTCAACCACCGGGCTATCAACCCTCTTGCTGCAGCTGTTCTACTTTGCAAGAAAAATAATTTTGACATCCTTTGAACTAGAGAAACATGTTGGGGGAGCATGAGTTACAACACCTTCCAGGGCATGCAGAGGTCTGGAAGGACTTGCTTGCATTGTGCTTTTATATGAGACTGAGCTTGACCTAATAGACTTCACACATAAAATGTTCAGACCTCAGAGCTGGTAGTGAAACCCACAGTATACATAGTCATCAGTATACATAGTCATGTATATGAAGTATATGTCATATACATATACTTCTCCAGTATACATAGTCATCAGACCTTGAGATAATTTTGTGTTGGAAACATTGGCTGAATAGGCCACAGGGTTAATCTCAAAATCTTCAAACCCTAGATGTCAGAAAAAGGAATGAGTCAGAAAGGTGGATGGCTTTTGCATCCATCCTGTGTGTAGTCTGCCATAAAACACAAGTAGTCCTTTCATTTTAAAATTCTGATGATGCAGAAGCAAGAGGTGTATTTAGTGAGTAGGCCAGGCCAAGGTCCTGACCAGAATTTCTTATTTATACTATATATATTGATCTGAATTTCTGACCCAGTTTCCACTTGCATTGCATTGCTTGCATTAAAATCACTAGAGCACCTGAGCAGTTCTTAGGACAGGACTGACCCCCACAACTACTGTCCTTACCAGAGAGAGTATGCAGCATAAGTGTTAGGTGAAGGACTGAATTCAGACAGATATTTATATTTTATCCTTATCTCTTCGTTTCTTTAATTTTTTTTATTTTCTTTTTCTCTTTATTTTCCTACAGCCTATAGTTGTCCGTAGTGGCTTTTTTTTTTTTTTTTTCCCCTCAAATGTAAGGGGTACTGTAGGGGCAAAATTAAGCCATTTCAGTGAAACGACCCTGTGTCTTCACTGGGAAAGCATATTCTCCCCACTGTGCTGTTGGTTAGAAGGAGAGAGATAGGGAGCTGAGCTGAGTCACCCACCTCCTTTTATTCCTCTCATCCCAAAACTCACTCTCACAAGACACACAGACTCACACGCAGACTCACATACACTTTAAAAGTTTGACACAACAGAAGTGGGCTGTCTGTTTTCATGAGAGAATTTCAAGTTGTGGAGCTCAGATGTAGAGAGCTGGTTTTGCTGCAGCCCTGACCCCAGAACCTGAACTGAGATTTCACTGCAGCATTTCACTTGAAATGTCCTCCCAGCTGCATCTTCCATGCTCTCAGTCCTGACATGAAGGCCTGGTTTCTGCCTTTCCCAGAGCAATATGTGAGATGGTTGATTGCCTGACTTGGGGACCGTGATTTCACTCCAGACTTCAGATTCCTAAGTTTGGCATTGCAGCATTCAGCACTGCGGCACTGAAGTTCACAGAGTATTTTTTTCTTTGTGATAGAAGACATACATTTAGGCTGGGGAAAAACATTAGAATGAAATTAACTGGAGCTTTAAGAAATATTTGTTCTTTTAGGCAGCTCTTGCAGGGCATGTACTAGTAAAATGTTAAAGCCTTTAATAAGAAGTGATAACATTTGCACCACAATCTCACCTCAGCAAATTTTTTTAACAGATTCCAGCGTTATCATTTTAAGTACTTGTTACAACAATTCACAACATCCTGCAAAACATGACTCCCATGTAGTGTGATCAATACACAATATAGTACTGCACTTTTGCTAATGTTACCTTTTTGTAGTTTTGATTGTTTGCTTATTTCATTCTTTCCTGAAATGTGTCCCTCACCTGACTGAAAAGAAGCGAAAGATTGAAACAGCTGGTCACTGTGCAACACATTCAGCCAACTGAGGCAGTTTAGTAACAAGTGTTCATATATTTTAAAGTTAAAAATTACTCTCATACTCTTATGAAAACTTTAATGAAGAGACAGTAAAAGCATGAGTTAATTCATGCAACACAAATCAGAGTTTTAGATATGTGCAAGCCATTAAAAAATATCTTTCTCAGCCAAAAAAAAAAAGAACTCAAGAAAAAAACTGTCCAAACTTTCAATCTATTGCTTACACAAGTAATCCTACTGACTCACATCAGCTTTAGTAATAGATCTATAATATGTTTTCAATAATTAATTATTTTCTTATCCTTTTTCATGGCACAGTCTCAGAGCAACATAAGGATCATTTAAATGAACAAAAGCAGATAAGAGTTTATGCCTCTGTTCTCTCTAACTATAACTTATTTCCATCATTTGATAATGAAGAGGGAAATGCTCAGAATGCAGAAGTAAGGCAAAAACCTGCCTCCAACAATAGTTCGCTGACATGACTCTGGGCAACTCATTTCTCTTTCCCATGCCTCAGTTTCCTAGTCTGAGGAAGTGGAAGGTATTGTACAGCCCAAGGGTGCTTTGAAATCTGTGATGAACACACATGGTGACTGAAGTAATCATCATCATTACTCAGGGGGGCAACACAACAAGTCAAATCTTATATAAGAGTAATACTCAGTTCTTTCTCTTCTTGTCAACCCATCTCAGAGGCTTTTACAGGAGAATACAATATAATTTTATTTGCTCAACAGATTGGAAAACAGAAGCACTGACCTTGGGAAGGTCACATATCAAGGCATTGATAGCGCTAGAAATAGACCCAAGTCTCAGAAGGCTCTACCCCAGTATTTCAGAGATGCAGAACTACTGATTTATAGAAAAAACCTCTTAAAAAAAAAAAAATCTAAAGGCTTCCTGCCTCCTTCTCCTCCTCTCTTAGGCTTGATTTTATGCATCAAAGGTTTCATATGCCAGTCATTTTCTTTCTGGAGGCCTAATGTAGTTATGTGGTGTGACAGTAATACCAAGCTTTGGTTTTCTTATTAATACACATCTTAATTCTCTGTAATGCAATTATTTTAAATGGAGAGACAGAACGTTTTCATTCTTCAAGCTTTTCCTGACTTAGACTTGAGGTTTCAAAAAAAAAAGAATTTCAGAGACAAATGCTATTTGAAACACAAAGTACCTTTTATCTGAAACACATTTCAGAAAAAAAAAAATAAACCCTCTGTTTAATCAGAGAACTGTGAAGAAGTGGTTTTGTTTCCAGTAAGTCCATTATTTCCACTATTCTGCTATAAAACAACATGAAAATAAAAGCAAAAAACCAGGTAGAGATGCAAACCAAAATAATAATTTTCCGTGTAGTTCAAAATAGAAACCTGAAACAACCCATTTGAGTTGATTAAAATATGAAACATTTTGTTCAGTGGGATCTTTGTTGTTTCTTTCTAACATAAAAAAATCCCCATGTTTTGAACTAGAAAATCAGAATGGAATACCAGAAATCAGAATTTGATTTCTCTCATTGTCTTCCATAACGTTGTTTTTTTTCCCCAAAACCATGTTTTGTCAAAATCATTTTTCCTTTCCTTTGATTAATTTCAACTGGAATTTTCTGATAGAAAGTTTCTGAAAACTTTTCTGAAACTATCCATTTGGACAGTATACAGTGGTGTCTACATATTAAAAGCAGACTTGCTGTGCATCAGCAGACTGGAGAAAGACTGAACAGATGAAACATTATTAACAATAAAATAATACCTTCTTCATATTTATGCAAAAAAACATACCCTGGGACCAATCCCACATGGCATTTTAGTTTTAATTAAATAACATTTTAGAGACATAAGGGATAAGAGGCTGGTGACCCGATTAATCATTGTACTGCTTGATTTTACATCACAGCATCCCAAATGATTTCAAATGTATTACTCTGATGTAAAGCTAGAGTACTGCAGTGGTATCCCAGGATGTAGTTGGTTATTTTTTTTCTCCATGGGTAAAGCTGATATGAGAAATCCCTTACTGCCTTCACTAGCCTCCAGCCACTAATTTTAACTTTTTGAGGCTTTTTATTTAACCAAGATCATTTTATTGATCCAGTTCATATTGCAGTCCACAAACAATTATGTCCTTCCTAAGTTGAAGAAAGAATCAAATCAGAATTGCTGCTGAGGTGGCGATGAATACATACTGTGGTCCAGGACTCAGCCCTCACAAAACCCTAGCTTGGATGAATCTGGACCTTAATATCTTTAAACTATTATATAAAATATACAGAATGTAAAATGTAATATCACTTGAGACAATTGCAAATGTATGTGTCTGTGTACACATATTGATGTACATATATATTGGGGAGTTGGATGTGATGGTGATGCGAGTATTTGAAAAACAGAAATAAGGCCCATATCAAAGCGGTGTTTTAGTAGACGGGCATTCACTAACAATGCACATTTTCCAATGTTAATTTTATACATTCTTAGTTATAACTACTGCACATTCAAACAGTTCCTAAAAAGTATCTCCTACATTGCTTATGTGCATTCAATACCACAGAGTTGATGCCATGTAGTCAGCAGGTGTGGCTGCAGTCAGATTTGAGGATCAGCTTCGAGACCTCTTTGAAGAGGTAAGCTGGGCCCGATGTCAAGTCATCATGCCTTTTTGTTTTTCTTGTGTCCATTATACTTTTATGATCCTTACAAACACCCCAAAAGAAAGAGTGAACCTCATCTGTTCCCAATACAGATTATCTTATTTGCAGGAGCAGAACTTGTTCATTTTTCCAGACATGTTTCCTGCTTTTTCTATATCCACTGGTCATATTTTGCAGTTTATGCTTTGTACATGAATTTTATTGTTCTCTGTTGGTGCAGTTACATCACAGAAGCCTTCTTTTGTCTCTTGCAGCTACATATTACCTTTAAATGTACAGTTAGCCGTGCCTAAGTGCTCAGACATTGTTGCTGGTTGTGCCATTAATCGCTTCACAAAATGTACAATCTCACAGATAGTCATGCTTATGTTTAGATTCCAGGAAAACAAACACCAAATATGCCCTCTTCAATCTTTTTCAACTATATAGACCACTGCTTTGTCAGTAAAACTTTTATTTAAGCAACATAAATACTCCATAAGCTACTCCATAAACTACATAGCTATTTAAAATTCTTAGATTTGTCTTTACTTCTGTACAAGTTACTTTAAAATAGCTTATTTCAGGTTTGCTTGCAGTACTTGCAGTAAGAATTGGGCCACTGTTTATTGAGCAGGTTTGTACTCCCTCCGTTACATGGAAGTTCCTTGCTTACTCTGAAGTACAAGGGCTTCTCTGGACTTCCTGGCATGTTCTCATTCGGAGAGATTAAAGAAAATAAGGATAGTTTACCCCATGATTCAAATAATGTTCACTTTTCCTGTTTCACTTTCATTCAAATGAATATTTATTTACATTCTAGAGCTTCAGGTCTGCATTATATGGCCCTGTAGGATACGTGTGAGCTGGGATTCACGTGCTTGGCTTTCAAATAATTTTTTTGGTGCATAGTGTGCAGTATTTGCAGAGCAGAACCACATTAAGTGAGCCTTGGTCAGATCAGCAGACATCATAAACCTCCATAAACCGCTGCACACAACCCGACATCTGGTGAACCCTTACAAAGGTATATTAATTCCAAGAGAAATTAAGTGGCCTAACCCTTCTGTGAAGGCAGAACAGATATACCATAGGCCAAATATACCCCTCCAGCATTAGAATCACTGCACTTTTTTATTTTTATAGCATCTGGCTTTGAGTAGCATCACTAAAATACACTAGCACTGCTCTCTCCATGGGCATGGAAAAGATTGCTAAAGGACTTCAGGGCCACAATTGGGAAATACCTGTAGGAGGTCACACGGGGTCAGTGCTGAAGGACCCACTTCCCTTCTCTCTTCTTTTTCCTTCCCCATACCACTCATCATGAAAGTTCAAATTATTGAGGACTGACTCAATAACTTGTATACTTTCATTTTAACTATGGAAGGTCAACTCAAGGTAAAGCAAAGCCAAAACAATGTGAAAAGGAGAACAACTGAAAATATAAGGCCTTTTGTCTGAGGACTCAGTAACAGATCCTTCTTTTGGTGGATCTCTAAAAATCTAGAGATCGAAGGATAGAGATACATTTCTCTGAGCAATTGATTTATTTCTTTTTAGGTCACTGCCAGGATACAAAAAAAATTGATGTTTGGATTAAACCTTTTTTTTTTCTCTTTTATTACTATAGTTTCTATCACCT
>VXAY01005166.1:349839-495526 GCA_013399855.1 Oxyruncus cristatus
AAGAAAAAAAACAAAAGAAAAAATATTTCTAATTAAAAAAAAAAAAAAAAAAAAAGGATCAAAGGTAGCAAACAAAACGTTTGTAATACTAGAAAATAATGTATCATATCTTACATAGTGTGGAGTAGTCTATTTATTTATTTATTTATCTTTTATTTATTAATACAAAAAAATGCCAGGGCCCTCAATCCTTGGGGCTGCTAAACTTCACTGCAGAAAAGAAGAACTAAAGCATTGTCACTCAGCCTTAAGTTTTTTACTCATAAATTGCCCTGATTGCAGGCATTGGTGGAGCTGAAGAGATATAGCAAAGCAAGATCTTATTGACACTGTTCCTCCTGATCTGAAAACTTGCATGTCAGAAAATAAGCAGTGCAATTGCAGCGACATCAATGCTTGACTCCCCAAAGTACCTCCAGAGTACAGGACCTCCATGTCTCTCCAGCAGCTGTTCAGGAGATTTGCTGTGTGATCTCATTCTCTTAAATGTAATGTGAATCAAAGGTATTTGGTACCTGGCAGAATTATCTTCCTTGTTTTTTTGTGCTGATGAGGGAAGTAAGACTTAAAAACAAGAAAGGAAGAAAAGGAGTAGGGAAGGCATTACTGTTAAAAGCTAAGGCAGTGAAGGCCCATGATGCAAGTAATAGCTATTTTCAGTAATTTTAATCAGTTTTGTTTATTTTTGAGTGCTTTGGATTCACACTCACAAGAAAGAAGCAGTGATAGGAGTCAGATATCATTGCTTCCTGAAGTCCCCTGGAAACAGTGTGCCACATCCAGAAGCTCAGTTTCTCACAACTAGATCCACTTGGAAAATAAAACTCCTAAGAGATTTCCATAAGAAAATGCCAATTTAAAAACAGAAATAATTAACTGATCCTTTTGATTCATGCAGTATTTAATTTAGAGGAAATAGAAAGGTGTTAGAGGATCAGACTTTTAAACCCGAAAATCCTAGTTTGAGATTTCACAATGAAAAGTTTAAATTTTCATTCCAGAATTATTTTGCTTTGAACTGTAGGTAGAAACACACACAAGAATTAAAGGACTACAAAAGACTACAACAGGCAATCAGTTTTATGTATTGGTCTGGTCAGTGCTTTGGCTGGTCCCAAGAATAAAACCTTTTTTCTTATGTTCAGCAACATCTACCAACGTGACAAAGCTGTTCTGATCTCCTAATAAAATTTCTGCAAACCTCCTGATGGTAGTTGTTGTCCTTTCTCAGGGTCGAGCAGTGAATTATTCCCAAGGTGTTCCTCAAGTTCAGTGAGCCCCATGTTTTCTGCCACATTTGAACCTCATCATGTATTTCCAGCTTCAGATTTGTTTTGGTGCACAAGAGACCATAAAATATGCCAGTGATTACTGTAGTGCCTTTGGAGGATTAAAGACCCTAAAAAGCCCAGTGCAACCCTTAAATTTGAACTCTTGTACTGATTAATCATGCCTGGGTCAGGACCCAAAAAAGAGACATTTATCAGTAAGCTGCTCTACCTGATATCTGAGGAACAGCCAGATCACCCTCTAGTCTATTTTGTTCATCAGTAGCAGCAAAAGCAAGAGCCCTAAACAGAAAATTCACGTGGATGACAGATGAGGTCCTAAATGCACATACACACCCATACACACACAAAGTCATGGGGATTGCTCTGCAGATTCTACAGTTAGTCAGAAGTCTTTGAGTGTGGAGAGTTTTCTAGTTTATAAAAGTCTGGAGAGTTTCCAAGATTCTCTGAAAGCCCACAAAACCACATCAGTATCTTTGGGAGACCCAAGATAAGAGAGGGATTGATCGTCTTTTTCAGCATAAAAAAAACCCCCTGATATCCAGAAGGTACCCACAGATACAGGCACATGGGAATGGATAAATCACAATTTCCTGGAACTCTACACCAAGTCTATGCCAGTCAACTAACAGGAAAAGCTTTATTTGAAAAAGTTTTGGATCATAACCTTTTTGTACTCTCTTTCTTACAGGTTAGTGATTGATCTTAAACTAGAAAGGAACTGTACAATGTCAGAGCTATGGATGAAATAAAAAGGATATCTCTATCTAGGAAAGAAAAAATGTAGGCATATTTTTTTCCTAATTGTGACTGTTATGACTCTCTGTCAAGTTTCCTAACCTTTTTTATGTAAAAAACACTTCTGAGCTGGTAAACATTTAGGCACATTGACAGTTTTTCTTACAAGTGTATTCCTTATGATACTCGTATGTAAGACTGAATAAAGGACACTGTTATATCATGCTGTCACTTCAGTAGAGCCTTTCATAACTCACTTTAATTACAACAGTTGGATTTGCAAGGTTTAAAAATATATTTGTTTTGGTTGTTGTTTTCTTCTTCATGTAATCTGTAAAGAAAACTTCTGACTTCAGTGAAATACTAGCTAATAACAGGGACTGGTTCTTGCCATGTGTAGGGGAGTAAATCTTTCACAATAATTATCCAGAACCAAATAAACAACTACACATTTACCATTTCTTTTTGGACCTGCTGAACCAGAAACTGAGGACTCAGTACACCTAATGTGTGTCATTTTCCCCTCCATGTACTGATAGTAAGATCTGACAAATGGAGTAAATAACAGATTGGGCCCTATGTTGCTAGGTAACATAACTCTATGCATATATCTGTTCCCTGTAGGAATACGATATCCTCTTCTCTCTTATGACCCTGTAAAAATAATCACCCAGAATAATTTGGACGCTTTGGATGTGATTTTCAGAGGGGATATTTGTATTTTTAAATCCAAAGGTATAGCACTCAACTCTAAGTATTTAACTACACTTTCTTCCATAAATTTTTTACATGACAGTGTGTGGATGCATTTGCTTCATGTTATATGCATAGTAATACATAGTTGTACAGTAAATAAATTTTAAAAAATTAAGAAAAATGCAAGGAACTGATTACACACAAACTTAGATTTGAAGTTAAACCCCTTATTTTTCAGTGCAAATGATAGCAAAAAGATGTATAAAACACCACTCATCAATGTAAACATAGGAGGACTGGGAGAAACACAAACATTCCTTATTATTGGCAAGTTACTGAAGTGTAAAGTATGCAATCTGACCAAAATTAAGCTGGGGATTTTTTATTAAAAAGTAGAACAAGAAGGCAGGCAGAAAACAATCAGAGATTAGTCAGCTGAGTTGGAGGGATATTTACTTCCCCAAGGATGTTAATGAAAACCTAAATACAGGTATTACACTACCTGGGGACTCTGAAGTAAAGAGATGTGCAAATTATTTTAATAAAAGGACTTACCTGCCAAGAGCATCCTCATGTTTTCATTTTCCTGTGATGACAACTATTCTGTTGAGTAAACCTCAAGAGCATGTGCCATTGTTGCTAACAAGGTTAGTCAGCATTATACAGGCCATGGAACAGTAATTGCTATGCTCTAGCTTTTAGCTCCAGTTGTGTCTAGCTGAGCATGCTCAACTTAAACTTGGTGAAAGGGACATAGACAGAAAGTAAAATCCCAACATGAATTATAGGGTTAGGACTTCTGACAGCTATCACTGTACATATCATCCACAAATCCCAGCCTGAGGCAGTTCCAGAAGTCTTCAAAAAGAGGTTTGCATTCGGGAAGAAGAAATAGGATAGCTATGCACGTAATTCTCAGGGCTGTAAATTTATTTCCTGTGCTTATCAGTGAAGATATATGTATCATGATTCTAGCTTGGCTTGCCTACAGATCCTTCCAAATTATTAATGCTACGAGATAGATGATGTAGACAAGGAAGGAAGGAGGAAAGGAGGGAGGGAGTGAGGAAGGGAAGGAGGAAAGGAGGGGAAGAGGGAGGGAGGGAGGAAGGAAGGAAAGAAAGAAGGATTTCATTTGTCTTAGAATTTTAGAGAGCTTTTTATGTCTTTTTATATTTTTCACTCCCTCCTTTAGGTTGGATAGGAATAATCAAATTCTTTTTTCTCTTAGGTTCCACAATGACTAAAAAGCTAGCTTGCAGTCTTGACCACTGACCTTGATAGGGAAAAAAAAGAAAAGAAAGGACTGGAGGGTAAAAGGACATTTATTACTTCTCACAAATAGAAACTCTGATTTCATTAGCAGAATCTTCCGTTCTTTCCAAAAGAAAAGAAAAAAAAAATAAAATCAAAGAGCAAATAAGCCCCCTACCACAAAGTTTCTGCCCTCTCTTTTGAAAGAATCGCTAAAAAAGGAGAATCTTCATCCTGGAGGAAAGATGTGTAAATTTTTCCTAACTTATTTGCAGACATTTAGCTCATGAGATTTACTTTTAACATGCTTCCTCATTTTATATTTTCCAGAAATATCAGGCAATCAGTATTATTTTTCAAAGAATTACTTTAACAGTTAGTGTACATCAAGAATATATAATGTGCTTTTGTAGGAGATAGCCAAACATAGTTCTATGTATTTTCTTAGACTGCATATCAAGACATAAGAGGGAAAAAAATCAGGGTGTTTCCACCTTTTTCACTGTCCTTTGACATTAATACTAAATCTGTTTTCATCTGCAAAGCCATTCTAATTTGGGATGTAAGTTTGGAAAAAAAAATAATAAGGTGTATCATTAATATTGGACACAGAGAGTGATTGAAAAAAAGAAAAAAAGGGAAAAATGCACCTTCCTAGCTTAACTGCTAAATCAAAAAGCACACATTCCTCTCATTTGCAATTTCAGAATTAGTTTGCATAGAACAGCAATTGGCTTATTAAGAGCATGTATGTTGAATGTTTTGCTGCCCTCACCAGGACACCATATAATTTTGCATTTTATTTGGCAAACTCCTAGTTAAATGGGCTGATGACCACATTCCCTGCAATAAATCAGCTATAATGAACTGCTATAATGAAGCAGTGATTAATGCCATGTGATATATGTACAAAGCTCAAATTGTTTTAACAGAAATTAAGAGAGGTCCAGTTGATCAAAGACCAAAAAAACTATGGATTACAAGTAAACTTCCAAAGTTAGGTATTTTAAAATCTATTCATGCAGAATCAGAAAAAAAAATCTTTCACACATTGACTATAACAATAGACATACCAAAAAGATTTCCTTGTGCAGATACCTTTTCTGCAGAAGAGACAGGATTCAAAACTCAGAACAGTTTTGAGTTCTCAATATTTACATCTCTGATCTTTCTCTAAATAGAAAAGCATCAGCTTGTTAGCAAAAAACTGTTCAGCTGGTGGCAGAAGCATGTCTCTAATCAAAGTAGAAAAAGTTCACTGCCATTAAGCCAGTATGTTAGAGAATTTATAACTGCAGTTACTATAACATTCCCTGTGGCAATTAATTATCTAGACATTAGTACATAAAATACATTTTGTGGTTGATTTTTACCTGTGGTCTTTTCTTCAAGTTCACGTATTTTACAAGTTTCAACGATTAGGAATCCATTGCCTCCATTTTAAGATGACTAGTGGATCTGTTGAGTACTCTTTGGTCACTGAATTATCTCATATTTAAAATGTTAGAAAATTCATCAGTAAGGCAGTCAGAAATTATTATCAGTTACAGACTTATTTAAAAAAAATCACTAAAATACAGATTCTTTCTAGAAATATCTTCTGTAATTTATGAAGGTTAAAAGGCAATAATCTTAAAAAGTCCCTTTTTTAGGCATAATTTCTTTAACCTCTGTTTGAAATAGAAAAAAGATAAAAGCAAATGCATTTCTCTAGGCAGATCATGGTCATTAACAGGTAACATGAAGTTCGACAGTGAACAATAAACATTCTCTGTCCTTGCTTTCTTTTTATTTTTTTTCTTTGAAATAAAAACCTTGCATGAGAACTGACAGATTGTCTAACAAATTTCCTTGTCCAAGAAATTGGGAAAAAGCCTTCAAGGTTCACCAGGGATCATATTTGCCTGATGATAAACAACCTAAAATACACGTTCTAATATCGGCTGGATCAGCCTCCAAACTTTATTGTCTTATTAAGTCCCTATGGTATTACTCAAACCAGAAGAAAAAGAGACTTTATAATAATTTTGCTGTAACCATATAGCATGAAAAAAAAAAAAAAAAGGAAGACTAAATCCTTAGATATCTTTGAACTGCTAATTGTTTTAAGATACATTTTCCTTCCAAACATATTTCCAAGAAGCTTCTAAAGCTGAAATTATAACTTTGGTATTGCTCTTTCCAGACTCCATGGTACACTAGTATTTCACTGTCTAAGAAATCTGTTTCAAATCTAAGACAACAAAAAGAGTTAATGGCTTCAAAAGCACTGCAAAGAGACTCCGGAACGGAGACCCCCTGTTTTTGTCAGTCTCTGTGTCTAGTTCTGACTTTTAAAAAGTCACAAAGTTTGTATACAGTGACTTTGGGCATGATGCCTGAACAGAATAAGGGCAGTAAAAGTTGCAACAGCAGAGCTCTAAACCAGCATAAATTGTTCCTTTGCTTTCATCTTTCTACCCAGTCTAAAGAAGCACCTAGAAGAAAGAGGAACAGATGACGTGTGAAGAAAACTGCTTAATCCCTGAAAAGATAGGTTAGAAATCTTTTTTTTTTTTTTTTTTTTTTTCATTTTATTTTGAGGAAATGTGTNTTTTATCATTCTAATTTGGATTAGGACTGCGCCAAAAAATATGAGGGATGATTTGTGGTTTTCTGTTTTCTTTCTCCTAAACTGTCTTCAGCTCTCTGTGGATAAGAAGAACAAACATATATTAGTCCTTTCCCCAGGCTGACCTGTGGTTTCCACAGTCTGACATGTGAAAAAATAGCAGAATAACCAGAATTACTTTTTTTTCTTTCTCCCCTCCCTGCTTTCCCATTTAGCTTGCTAGCAATGCTGCAGTAAGGGAGAACTCTCATTATAGCATGGGTACTTTTGGCTGCCTACCTGTTACTGCTGACTTGGACTTTTACTGATCATGTAGACATATAAAATACATGTTACTTTTTAATTACCACTGATAAACATCCCTGAAATGTTTCTTATCATTCATGAATATATTATTGAGGCCTCATGATCCTGCTAAACATAATGGAGGAACTTCTAAACACATAACAGCATAACAAATGTATTTGACTGTAAAAGATAAATCCACATCCCAGGACAATTTTCTCTCATATAATTATCATAACATTATGGGATATAGGAGGAGCAATCTGGTAATTTCTCCATGAAAAAAAAAGGAACACACCTAACCATCACCTGTTACCTGAGCTTAAAATACATCTTGCACATTAATAAGTTATATTATCTATACTATATATATTTTTGCTGCTTTAGTATTGCACTTGGATATATGATAGAATCCCCAGAAATTCCACCAGCAATCAAAAGACAAGTTATGCTTGTGACTGGGGTCCATTTTTTCATCCGTTGGATAGAAAGAGCCAAATAATATTTAGGTATCAAAATATATATCAAAATATAGGCACTGCAACTTCTAACAGTTGTTGCCAAAGTTGAAACCAGAGCCATGAGTAAGGTATCCAGGTGCTTTGTAATGTATACAGAGTTACTCAGAGATGTGCCTTTTGGAAGAGATTTTAAACAGTGTAATATGTGGAAATATGCCTGTACACTTCGTGTAAAGATGTAGAAGAACTCCCTTAAGAAAGTAGGTTGGAAGATTTCCTTCAAAGATAAGCCTATCCTTGTAAGGTAGATTTAGTGCATCTATTTATTTATTTATTTACTCATTTGAATGGATGGATGGGATCTTTCAGTAGGGAGTAGAAGAAGACTAGTGTGGGCTGTCTTTCTAGATCAATCTTAGGACACTGATGCAGGCAGCTGGTGACCCAGTGGTGTGTTCTACATGCTGCAGAAAACAGTATAAACCAGAATGCATCTGTCTCATTGAAAAGTCTACAGGCCTACTGTAAGTACGTATTATATACTGCACAATGCCAAATGTGAATTCTTTTCCATGTTCTCAGAATGGTTTCGATATTCTATTGTGAAATGGAGATGGGTTTAAAAAAAAGAAAGTTTTTTTGACAGAGTGAAATGAATGACAGGACTTTTACTTCCAGAAGTCTGAAAAATGCTCAGTTGTCTGCTTTCTGCTCATCCCAAGGATTATACAGGGAAGTCAGGAAAATTTGAAATCCTGTGGGTTTTTCAGCTTTCAATTTTGGATAAAGCACCTTTATATTTCTGAAACTTGTGTTCTTGTTTAAGATATTTTTTGTGCATTGATTTAAGTTTTGTATTTTGGGTTTTTTCCCTTATTTTTAATAATAAAACACTACCTCAAACCAAATCTGGTCAAATAACTCAACATTTTATCAGTTTTACAGGAAACTGCTTCTATTTTCTCTGAAGGTAAATTATTGTTTGGGGGTGAATGTGAGAAAGAGAGGAAAGACGGAAAAAGGACAATAAGGTAAAATGATAGAAAATGTGATAGAAGACAATATAATGAAATGCAATAAAATATAAACAAAAACTTTTTCTTGTGTAAGAACCTGCCAAATGGTCAAAGTAACATCATGTCTTCTCATCAGCGTGTTTCCAGCCCACTAGACATCAAGATGGTTCTAAAGATCTTCCCACTCAAGCACATTAGTCAGTGTCCCTATTATCTGCTGCTAATCTTTTGTGCCTAAACAAGTGTCAGGATTTAATTGTCTCATTGTGGGCCATTTCATGCAGCCTCCTTATGAGTGAGGCTGGCAGTTTGGACACAATCTTCTTGGAGGTCATGTTATCTCTGAAAACCCTGGGCAATGGAAAGCAGGAAGTTCTGCAAGAGCTTGTGTCACTTGCGTATGGGCCACACTTGGCACTGGCCCACTCACACAAAACCTACATCAGCAAAGTTATTACACACACACTGGAAAAGGCTATCTAGAGATCTTTAGCTATTTTCAGACACCTTCAGCTCTTGCTTAATATAAATAGAGACATTTCTGTGGTGTAAGGCAATTCTTTGCCAAGACTGCATTTTGCTCTAATACTTTATTATCCTATGAAAAATTAAACCAGAATGATGCTGTGCCCAAAGCCTAGATGGTGATGGGATGTGAATGTATAAATAGCTAATGGAAGGTGCAGATGGTGAATTCAGGCCTTTATTCCAAACTGTGACTCAGATGAAAGGGATTAGATTGCATTCCATGTCCCCAGACATGGAAAGAGCAACTGAAATTTTGATAAAGAATTGGATTAAATATTTGGTTCAGCTGATTATGGATGAGATCAATAGTGCTTTTAAAAATAACGCTACATGGACCTGTAAGGGCTTATGAAGAATATAAAAGGAGTCTGTGAAAGGCAAGTAAGGAAAACAATCCACTAATCCAACTGTCAATTGGTTTAACTTTTTTATAATGGGTCCAGTTGGAATTACGTCAGGATCTGTAGACTGAATGAGGCTAAAAGTCACTGTTGGAGAGGTACATGGATGCTATAATTGTTGACATTAGTTTGGAGAAATGAACACAGAAGTAAAGGAAGAAAAAGAAATATTTTTAATCAATACAGAAATTAAAAAAGTCTTTTAGAGTCAAACACAACTACCATCAATTAAAATTCTTTATTATACCTTTGGTATACTAAAGGAACTAAGCACCATTTTTTGACTTTCCATACACCTGAAGTGATGATACTGCTTTTACCTCAAAACGAGCAGCAGTTATTAACCGCTTAATCAAGCAGCACACTCCAAGGCTAACAGATGTTCACATTTTACAGTTAATTTACCCCTTTAAAACTTCTTTAAGTTTTAAAGTGCATCTTGAAGACTAACATTGAATCTTTTTTACCACAGCCAATGATGTCCACTGAATTGAAATTGTAACAACCTGCACCTAAAGTATTGAAATCACAAATAATATCAGTACATACTTTTTATCATCAGAAGGAAAGCTCCATCCTTCAAAAGCAAGATATCAGTGATTTTTATCAAGTGCTTTAGTAAAATGTAGCCAATCAGACTGAGAAATCTGCATCCTATTAAAAACAATGAGAAGTAGGTGCATAAAATCCACTGTGGATTTGAGTTGTAGATCTTGAAGCTTCATGGAAATTATTTTAATGAGGTAAAAAACAACATAGAAAGCACTTAATGGAAGTTAACCCAGAACAAGAGAATATAAAGTTAACCAAGAGCGACAGTATCTTTAGCGCTGGACCCAAAAGTCAATTCTTACCAAAGCTCCTCCCGAATGGAAGCCTGTAGTAATAGGTTCTCTAACAGCTTCTTCTAAAGAACACTAAAGAGAATTTTTCCAATCTGTTTGAAAACTGAGGTATTCTTACTGAGTACACTCCACTGGTAGCTTACTCCCTTTTAGATTAAAGCTTTACTGAGCCACATGTAAGAAAATTTGCTGTGACTCAATATGCATAGGAGGATATATTCTCAGTAGCTCTGCCAGCCAAAGCTGTGAGAGCATCCCAGAAGGAAAAATATAATCACTTTGGTAGCAGCTGATTTTCATATTGAGGATTTTAAATATTCTCTGCAAAAGTGACCAAAATTGAACAGCCAATGCATAATTAAAAACTAAAATAGAAATATTCCCCACACAATAAACAAAAATTTGAAATTGAAAAAAACGGAAACATTTAAGCTACATTCTGGAATCAACTGACGCTGCGCTGTACCAGTTAAGACACTATTCATTCTGAGCTGCAGTGAGTTTCCTCAGAAACGGCTCCATGATGTCAGGAAGCAGAATGCCATATGCTGGTATACCAAAGAAACATACCAAAGAGAGACATTTAAAAATCTTAAGGTAGGCACAGTGTCATTTAAATAAATAAAAAGAAATATTGATTCTTCAGTTAAAATATAGTAATGCTGTGGATTCCTTAGAAAGAATTCCTTGTGGATGCAACAAATGATGTACACTCAAACAGACTGTATTGGACCAAAAAAAACCACCAACATTGAGGAAAACAAAATGTGAAAAACGAGATCCATCTAAAGAAATCATCTGAAGTGAAAATGAAAGGAAAAATAGAATATTATGGGGAATATCAACTCTACTTTTGTTGTTCTTGCTTTTCCTTAAGGATCTGTCTATAGTTCCTGCTGTGTCACCTGTATATTGATGACCCTTGGTTTGATTCTCTGTTCTGTTCTTATAGCTTGTGTGGAAATGTAAACAACAAGTAATAACAGAAAATCAAACACAGCTCTCTGCAACTTACAAAATACACTTATAACCTCCCCTAAAGGAGTCCTCTTCACCATTTTCCAAATCTGTCTGCTACTCTAAAATGCAAAAGAGTCACCAGATTCTTACATGAAGTGAATTTTAGACAGTAATACTTGGCTGCACCCAGCTGTCACAAAGCACCAGAATATCTTTGTAGACTTAATATGTTGAGATTTATTTTCTAAATGGAAACATACCTTCCACAGCACAAAAGGACAATGTATTCACTCTATTGCTGCATCTGTCTCTCATTCTGAAGTAATTTTCACTTGTTCTGTGCACTGAAAGCATGTGTGATTCTCTTAATGCTGATGATTAAACAATGTGTGTAGCTATCAAAAATGAAAATAATTATGTAATTCCTACTTAAAAAAACCTGTTCTGCTGAAGAAGACAGGACATGATAGAGGAAGGAAAAAGAGCAAAAAAAACAACTCTGCAGCTCTGATGTGGTTAGCACTGATAGCCTAGATTGAAGAAGGAATCCAGAATTTCATAAATAAACCGAAGGTTAACATAAGGGAAAGATACTTCTACGTATGCTGTTTTGATGTTAATGGCATTTCACTACTAACTGTGTTTTTCAAAATAATTTCCTTCATCATTGTACCAGTAGAAAAAAGAAGTTAAATCTTTGCATTTTAACATGGGGAAAAAGCAAAGCATTTAGTTAGACATCTTGCAGAATTTTTGTTTATATGTTCAGTGTAAAACCCAGCTGACTTTGTCAAGCTGCAGTTTTGTACGTGTAAATGTCCACGGCATAGAAAGATGTCTACACTGAGTATTTAACGATGCTATGAAGACACAGTTCAACTATAAACATATTAGGAACAAAGACTTCGACAAAAACTACTATGATCCTAGAGACAGATTACCTATAAATGTTGAGATAAGAAATTAATAGAGTACCTAGGGAAAGACAATCTCTATTGAGAATCTAGACTCTCCAAAAGGCCAATATTTTAAAATATTGTTGTGCATTGATTTATTGTGCAAAAAGTAATGATAAAAGACCTACAGATTTAAGCCAAAAGAAACTTAAATAAAGAGTCAAATGAGTATCTTTTATTCTCAACTTTGCAAGAACCAATGACAGAGCAGTTAAAGCTGGACACGGCTCCACTGTTTCTAGATTCCAACCAACAAAAGCTCAGCAGATACCATGGTCTGCATTTTAATGCCTTGCATTGTTAAAGTTCTCCTTGTGATGCCATCACATTAATTACAAGTTACAGCAGCAATCTGCCATTTTTATCCATAAATTTCCATAGGGAAATTTTAGCAAAGTCACTGTAAAGACAGAGAATGGGGATCAACCTTGTAGAATCCCAGAAGATAAGGGGCCGAGAGCTGGATGACTGTGGAGCCAATGAAGGATCATTGGTAATAAAAAGACTGTAATAACCAAAGCTTGTTGGTAATAACATTCTGTGAGAAAGAACAAGCTCTGTCTGGAAAAGGGGGCCATGTGGAGGTAAAGTAGCATTTTTCCTGGACAAACATCCTTGTACTTGTTGCTGGAAATAAGCACAATGCAGCACAAGCATAGGAATGAGGCTGGGAAGAGGGCATGGACTGTATGGGGGGGATCAGGATCACCAAAGACCCCTGAAGCCTTACAACCCATTTCCAGAAAGGTCTGAAAGAACAGACTGCACCTATTAACTAATTTGCATTGAAAGTGAGAAACTTCTCTGGGGTGGGGAAAACCTGTCTATAAAAAGTACCCCCACCAAGTCTGGGTGGCACCCCCAAGACCCTGGATATCCCATCAGGACTGGTGATCTCCTTGCAGGCAGGGACTAACATACCAATTTCCATGACAAATATGTAATTTACTACAAATTTTGGGAGCTTCTGCAGACCTCTAACTTCCTTTTGATCATGAGTATCTACAAATCTTGAGTTCTCCCTTTCCTTTAAGGGTGGGAGGTCACGAAACTCTGAAACATAGTTTTATTGGGTAAATCCTCTCTTAGAGGACTTTGTCTATTTATAGTGACTATGGGGGGAACCTAGAGGACTGCTCTTAACAGATCAGTTGTGTATAAACCAAGGAGAACTATTGTTATGACAAAGGTCTCTGGTAAAACCAAGAGATGTCCTGAGTCTCAGCCATGGCAAATGTGTCTGCCAGAATGGGAGAATGCATAATAAGAAGCACAACTAAAGAGAATCTGACATTGCTAATATTGCTACAATACATTTCAAAAGGGAAAATACATGAGTACAGATAGAGAGACACATGGATACAGACAAAAATATACACATACTTCACAGGCTGGTAGAATAAAAGATTTGTGTTTCATTCCTACTGCAGTATCACTGGTCTGTTCCTGACAAGTTAATGTTTGTTGCCAATATGTCTTACAAGGAAAAATAAATAGCAAGCCAATGCACCATGAGGAAGCAGTGTTTGACTTCAAAGTAAAAGAGGTCAGTCAATACATTTTACCAAGGTCTTTGTGTTATTTTCAAAGAATGTAATAGTTGTTTAGGATGTTTTGATCAATATGTTTGACACACTAAGCATTTCAAATCATATCAACAGTCTACAAGTCTCCAAAAGGATTCCTGGTCATTTTCTTTTACATAAGCCCTTTATGTCCTTCCTGAACGTGACAAAGGATTTCAGTATTTCTGCAGGAATTAGAAATCTAATTTCTATTGTCCTGCTTTCACAAAATTCTTTGAGAATTACATATTCAGCAGTATAACTGTTTTCTGCTCAAGACCATGAGGGCTGTTATTTATTATTCATATTACCCATGGGTATGATTAGTACTTTCCTCAAACATGGATACTACACTGAAGAAATTATTTCCTAAATGGGTTCAAATGTAGCAGGAAAAAAAGGGAGGAAAGTGTAAGAATAATCCCTTATGTAAATTTAAGCTACAGTGTTTTACAACCCATCCCTGAAGGCAAGGGTAACTGAGGTTCTTGGTAATAGATCCCTTGGGGCAGATAGAGACAAATGACACTGAATGATCAGTGTTTATAAATATATATGTAGGATTTATTTTAGAACAAAGGAAAGGAGGTATGTAGCCATTTTGGCTATATATCTGTAGATATATAGCAATATAAAAGCATAAAAATAACACCTAAGAAAATGTATAAGGAAAAGAAAGAAAGAGAAAAAAAAGAGTAGAAAAATATCATCACCCATCAGTCCAGCAATGTAGCTATTTCCATGCCTGTTGGTCAAAGTGATGGTCACAGCCTTGATCCATTGGAAGTGGAGGAAGTTCATGAAACACAAGTTCAATATATGGTTAGTTTTATGTGGGAATGCTCAGGTACACTTTCTGATGCAAAACACTGGGTTTTTTGCAACACCGTGAATCTTGCACAGTCCTCTAGTGGAAGGCCCCAGAAATGAGTCTAGGGGCACTTCGGGGGTTTTTGATGGTTTATGACACCTTTTAAGATATGACACCTGCCTTTCACGTCACCATAGTTGAGCTAATTATACCCCATCAGAAGGGTGAATACTGTCAGGCTACATGTGAATGTCCCTATATCCCCTGTGGGGGGGGAATTTTACAACTGACCCAGTTGTGTAAGGGAGGATAAAAAGCACTATCTTGCCCCAGCAGGGTCTGATTCTCATCGGCCTTCTCCCTTATCTGGCTCAAACCCCAGGTTCTAGCCTCTGGTGGTGGGTGCACATCCCCTCTGTCTTACGCAGCTCAGAGGTTTTGACACCACACACAAAGACCTCTCTCCTCCCCTTTACTTGAGAGAGGGATGTAAACCTGGCCTCAGCAAAGCAACCTGCTGCTTTTGCAAATGGTTGATTGTTTGAGTCATTAACTATGAACATTTCTGTCTCTCTGTTATTTTAAATCTTTTTTTCTCTTCATATATACTTCTTTTTTCATTTTTCTGCAAACATAAAGGAATGTATACTCACACAGACATTCTTTTTAAATTCTTCCTTCCTGTATTTTTTTAATTATAAAATGTTTCTACTAATTCACATAATATTTTTAGGGTATACCAAGAGCAGTTCCATACATGGGAGTGTATATATAAACATATATACATGCACACATATACAGTGCATTAACAGCTTAAACAAATGACATACAATTTTAGTGCCATTTCAGGGATCGTAGATTATCTTGCCACTCAAAAGGGTATTTATTATTTTCTCTTAAAACCTGTGTCAGCAAGATGTCACGCAGGCCAAAAGTTTATATACTAGAATATCTAAAAGGATGTTAAATGCTTACAGGTAATTTCTTAATCTTTGTTGAGCACAGTTCACATAGAGGCACCCTCATTGTAGACACATGAAGTTACGGCAAGCTGAGTCCCACCAGATGCCTAATCATAGATATCTAATGTAGTTTAATAGGCTCAAAGTTATTCCACCTTTGTCTAGTTATCATTTCAGAAGGGGATGGATCTCCTTTGGGTCCTGTGTCATATCTACCAATCCTTCAGCTTGGAAGCTCAGTAATATCCAAAGCAGTTTAGGATGTAGGTATTTTTAAAATTGAATCCCATCCCTGAAGTCTTTGTTTGGTAAAGATGATATCAATCAAAAAGAAAACGGATGCAATGTACAGATATCCATGCTTTTTCTAAAGTTTGCTTTTTTCTTTTAAGTTTTTAAAATTCTGTGAACCTCCAGGCAGCAAATAACTGTGATTAAAAAAGAAATTCTCATCTCCCGGGAGTGAGTCTTTTAATCTATATTAGGTAGATAGAATGAGATGAGTTGTGTTCTGAAGGTGTCTGTTCCTATTGACTAAATGGAGAGCTTAAGGTAACTTGCTCAGGCTTAAATTCTATACTTCTTAATTTATGACAGACTATATTTTTTCTCTGCTTATTTTCTTTTCCCAGTGAAAAATTACACTGAATGGATGTCGAACTAGCAAGGCTACCTAGGGTCTCTCCAGCGGTGAATAGGAGCTGTCAGCTCCAAAGAAGTAAAAGGTATTGAGGCATGATTTAGATTATACAGAACTTGTAAGATTTCTTTCAGATTGTTTCTGCAGAGAAAAATCAGGCCGAAATAAAATTTATGAAAAATGAAGAAAATGTGATTTTAATAAATATACCAAGATTGGATTAACTTTCAATTGTGTCTCCAGTCATACACGAATCTCTGTAATGTTGAAACTTCAGGTTTGCTTGTGAAGCAACACTGAAGAATTTTCTTTTTTCTTATTTCTTAGGCGTTCAATCCTACTCTATTTTTAATAACATGGCAAGTACATACCAATTCTAGCCAGACAGTAGTAAAACTACAAAGTTAATCGTAACTTCCATTGTTTTCCTTCATTGGTAACTACAGTGGTAGTTCTACTTGTCTGATAAGTCAGAAATATTACTGCAATAATAATAAAAAAGAAAGAAACTCTGCTGCAGATAGAAGTAAACTACTGCTGCAGAAGTTTCCTTTAAAATCCTATGAACCAAAATTAAACTTAGAAAAGACAGATGTTCATGTGCAAAGAATCTAAGTTGGAGCAGATTCAGAAGAATTTATGTAAATCAAGTATCTTCAATAGGACATGAGGAAACAAAAAATTCACAAAAAGACTGGAAAGGGGACAACGATGGACACAAAAAGAACCGTAAGAAATAATTATTAGAGTTTACATCACTCCATACACTGACCAGACATGAAGAGCAAGGAGAATGATTACTTCAGAACTCAATGAAAAATTATTTCTGTGTTACAAATGCATTTTTCTGGGCCCTCCCTCCCTTATCATGACCAGAAAATGAAGGTAGTATATAGCAGTTTTCTAATTTTTTTCTTCTTTTTCTTTCTCTCAACCCCCTTAATTGACAGAAACCTTTCCAATATGTGCAATAGCAACAGCTCTCATATTGGTAAAACGGGTGTTCTCCCATTGGGTTTTAGCTGCAAAACTGTAATTGGGTCAGAAAAATGCTTTACAGGACTTTTTTTCTTCTTTTAATGAGAAAGTTGTGAGAATTAGGAATAAAGCAGAAGTGTCAGTCTTCAGGACAGATAGAAAGAATGAAGAGAACCATCAAGTACAAGAGGAAAATACTGTCTGTTAAACGGAATAGATCAAAAGAGCTCCAACCTATTTTTCCTTTTACCAAGGGTAAAGGTGATGAGGGTTCCACATCAAAGCACAACAAATTGCATACCTTTCAAAGTAATAATGATAGGTAAATGAAAATTGTAGGACATTTGTTGTGGAGAAACTTTCATATGCTTGAAGGTGTTACAATGCCGTCTTCGTTAAAAGACTGTAGTAACACCTATACAATTACTTCTACATTAAAGATTGTCATAGTATCTTTAATAAGTGCTTTGATTCAGGAAGAAAAAGAAAGCATTAAGACAAAAATTAAACAAAAATATACATTATATGTATATATATACACGCACATATATATACAATAACTGTTTTTAACTATAAGCATAAACCCCCAAATTATCTATTTTTTCCCTTTTCCCAAGTCTATTAGCACATAAAATTTGGGTCTTTTTAAACAAAACAAAACAAAGTGTGTTTTGTAATCTAATGTAAGCAGCCTAAAAGTAAAATCATGCAATTCCACAAAAGGTCAGGTTTTATTTTGTATACCTATCTGCTTTATTTGTCAGTGAATAGTGGTAAATATCATAGTAAAACAGAGTCACGACTGTAAGAAAAGAGGTATTTTCTTTTTGTTGAAAGGTAATTATAAACTGTGTTAATAGCTGAAATGAAAGCTGCCTGCTATTTCATGTGTATAAATCTGAAATGAAACAATCCTTTAGACTTATCAGTGCAAATATTTAATGCATAAACAACAGTATTTGCTTTTTGTAATAAAATTGCAAGCTCTTTTTGCTAGAATAATGTCAAAGTAAAACAGTTTTGTTTGTTGAGACTCCATTTTGCTCAAAAGAGAAAACCACATACTGGATTCTGTTTCTTAGCCCTCCCTTTCAATAACCAAGCACAATAATTTTGAAACAAAGAGATGCAGATTTGATCAGGCGCTTGATTGCTGTTGATGAATATTGTAAATAGTTAGTTGTGAGACAAAATAAAATGAGGACATGGCTGAAACAGTAAATAAACAAGAGACAAGATGCCACAGATACATAGTTTAGTCAGGAAAGTGGCAACTAATCAAACAGAAGCCACTTCAACCTGAATTCATTCATAAGACAGATTTTTAAATATAGTCAACAAGACCCTAATAATATTGAAATTTAGAAGGCAAAATTAACAGCAAGGAAAATCTGAGCATGGGCAAACTGGTACTGAGCACTCTGCAAACTACAGGAGATTTAAAGACCAGAGGTTTGTGTCTTATATCTTTCACAAGACCTGAGGTTATGAACAAGCAGCTACTTAAATTATATCTCTCCCATATTACTCTGTTTTATTTTAGCTGGAAATACGTTCATGTATCTTGTATAACTGAAATTATATTGGATCTTGCTTATCAATACTGGCTTCTCATAAATTTTGTTTTAAAGTTTGAGATAACTTATATAATACTTTGGCTCAAGATTTGGATCATGCAAGTTAGACATTGTACTTAAAAAAAAAAATAAAAACACAACAAAAGCCAAATCACCAAAATGAAACGATCATGTCAGTTAATTTTAGATAGCTAAAAAAGAGAAAGAGTTTTTACAGAGACAGGCTTCTCTGAGTTATTTTGGACAGTGATTTTAGAATGGAATTATTTTTTCTTTGGAAACACCAATTTTATCTTTTGCTTAAAAGGATAACTAGCCTTGACTTCATATTTGAGCACGTGAGATATGTGACACCTTGTAAGCTGAATGCACCTGGGTTCCCTTGATAGTCCATGAAGTTAGACTAATGCAAAGCATAAGCCAAACAGCCTGTGTACTCACTGAAGCACTGCCTAGAGCTAGCCAAAAGAAATGTTCGATATTGAAGAGTGTCCTTCAGTAGGCACTGAACTGAATGTGTGCATTTATCAAAGGCAGCCAGCGCTGGTATCCATCAGTTATATAATAGATAGTTGCCAGGGTCCTGTGCTTAGAAATGTGAAACCTCAGTTCTGCTTTTCTCCAAAACTTGAGGAAAATTCAACCTCCCTCAAGTCCAGGAAATGTTCTTAACCATTAGACTATAAGGCATTCTGGGAAAAGGTGTCACTATTTCCTCTATATGAAACTGGGTCACTATACAGTCAGGAATGTAGGAATCATATGAAATTAATAGATTGAATTACTGAAAAATAACTAAACTATTTGCTTGGGAGCAAAGAGCTGTAGGGTCAATACAACATTTCTCCATATATTTTGAATTTGTCAATCCCTACATAAAAAAATGACAAAGGGAGATTTACTGTGTTACCTTAAATTGGTTCCCCCAACTAGAATGTTTAACAGAATCAAATACAGAATTTTTTTAAGGGTGTAGGCCAAATAAAAGGCCATGAAATAAGTAACAAAAGTTTGGAAGAGAATATAAACAGTCTTACATAATAAGCGCTTCATGAATCATAATGTGAGTCATAACACTGGGTAGTTCACATTAAGAACAAGTTGATGGTTTTTATGTCTGTATTCTTGAAAAGATACTATAATGCATTTGCTTCCATTCACTTTTTCTACACACTTTAATTAGGATAATTATCCAGCATAGGAAATTTTTCTCTTTCACATATATAGAAACTTGTAGAAGCAAAATAATATAATGTAGATTTTTCTTTCTCACAGTAATTGCCTTCTGGGTTATGTTATTTCTTTTGGGGCAAAATTTCTTAGCAGTGTCATTCATAAGATGGAGGAATTCAGAGTCTTTGTCCAATCTTCAGAGAAGTTAACAGTTTTTACAACTCTTTGTTTGCATCCCAACTGCAGGTCATGCATACTCCAATTGCAGTCCTGCTCCCTGATCCTCTGGATGAGGAGGGCTGTTAGAACACATCCCAGTTCCCACCCGCTTGCCCTTTTTTGTCCCTTCTAGTTGAACCTAAGATGGTAATAAGATGATGCACCCTTGGGTCTCCCACTAAAAGGAAATCAGGATGCCTTTTGACTCAACAAATGAAAATCCATACTAGATAGCCCACTTTAACTTCTATCACTCATTTTTTCTTTTGCTACCTTGAACCACTACTGTGGGAAATGGCTTGGCATTGGACATCCAGAATATGGAATACCTCCTTCACTGTGGAAATACAGACATGATAAGGAACAGGGACACTTTAGGGAGAAGATATATTTTCCCTTATCCCTTTTTTTCCCCTGTTTTCTGAAGCAATTTGGGAGTTTCTGCAAAAAGAGGAAATCTCTTGAGTATGGAAAAAAATGTTGATATCCTGCCCTCTTCTGTTTCCATTTTTTTCTTTCTAGGTGTCACAACACAGACATGTGTAGAATATATTGTTATTTAGAATGGATTTTGGGGAATGAAAGAAGTTATAATGTAGTAAGTAGCTGTCCATACTCCAGTAGGCAGATATAATACATGGCTGGTAAAAGTGCAAATATTTTAGCAGTCTCAAATGAGTTTCCAGAAGTTATGTTTCACCTTGTTAGTGTTTGAATAGAAGCAGGAAAAGATATTCCATTTCCTCCTCCTTTATCATAAAAGTAATTTATGATGCTTTGCAGCTTGTTGTGTTTTGCTACTTTTGCTCTACATTCCTATTTTTTTTTTTAATTTTTTTTTCTTCCTTTGACTTTCTATCTAGGGGCACTTCTGACATACATCACTGTCACAGGCTGCATGAGGACTAACCCTAGTGACTTCAATCAGCTTTTCCATTTTATATTTTATTAAACCAAGAATCCAAAGAGGAAAACTGTTCAAATTATTAGAAATTACTTCACTCTCCATTTATGGCTTGATGTGTTTTTCTGATTCTTTTCCTATTAAACTAAACTCCACTGACGAGTATTCTAACCATCAGTACATTTTCTTAATATTATATTTTAGAGAGAATTGAAATTTCAATTAATGGAAGCAACATTTTTTCTATAGGTTTTCAAGAGAATCAGAATATCTATTTTCTGGAATAGCTGGATAGGATGATGACTAGTGCCGTATGAAGTGCTAATGAACAGCACCATAAAAAGGAAATTGACAGTCAGTGGAAATGGCAAAAAAAACCTACGTAAGAAATACAGGAGCAATGTTTTAAGATTTTTGGCATCCGTTGAAATTCAACAGCTTTATCTACATTATTACTCTCATTTATTTCTCTTCATTCACATTTTGCCTAAAAATTGAAATGTAATGTGTCTATGAAGTTCTCTCTTTCCACCTGTCACAGAAAGGAAATGGTGCCTGAATGAGATATATTCTTTGGTCAAACAGATCACGGACAAATACACCATGCAAGTGGGGTTTGTGTCCAAAAATATCCCAGTAGGGGAGGACACCAGAAGGACCCATCAAACCCGCTCCATGAGCTTCAGAATGGATATTTGAGAACAAGTCTAGAAAAGAGTAAACGTCAACATTCTAAAGAGAGAGAGAGAGAGAAATATATTGAATATAGTAACTTAAGGGCCAGACTGCACATACCATATAGAGTCACATGGGAGAAAATCCAACAGAATGCAGTATACAATGAAGTATACAATACGGTAATGTGAATGTAACAGTGATATAAAAACTCAGCTGCAGTATCAGGTTTAACATTGTCACCTGTCCCACAAGATGAAGTGTAGCAATCTGACTTGATATGTGCAAGTCAAGACAATCGAGTCAGAAAATAAAGCCAGTGAGATAAAAGCAGGATTGATACAGTACTTCTACATTATTTTATTAATTTATTTTTAAATTACTTCCTAATTATTTTTTATTATTTGGCATAATTTTATTATTATTTTATAATTTGTTTAATTTTGCATTGGTTTTACCTTGTCCTAGGTAAAAAAAATCCAGTTATCTTACAGAAATGATTGGATTGCTCAGACAAGTATGTATTTCTTAAAGATGATTTGCAGAAACTGACCTTCATGAATTTATCTCTACCCAAGCAGAGTTATGCTGTAATGATCAAAGTGGGAGTATAATCATAACCAAAAAAACCTATGGACATTTGATTAAAACACAACCTGGGAAAACAAAAAAGCAATTAATTCCTAAGTTCTCACATAGCTAATATAATTGGATTTGGAGTCAAACGGTTGCGGTGGGTTGACCCTGGCTGGATGCAAGGTACCCAATGAAGCTGCTCTATCACTCCCCTCCTCAACTGAACAGGGGAGACAAAGGGTTCATGGGCTGAGATGAGCAGGGGGGCAGATCACTCACTGATTACCATCACAGGTAAAACAGACTTGATTTGGGATATTAACTGAATTTATTACCAATCAAAATCATACAAGGATAATGAGAAGTAAAACAAATCTTAAAACATCTTCCACCCACCCCTCCCTTCTTCCCAGGATCTACATCCTCCCCCCTAGCAGTGCAGGAAGATGGGGAAAGGGGATAGCAATCAGTTCGTTACAGTTTGTTTCTGCTGCTGCTCAGGGAGACGAGTCCTTCCCCTGCTCCAGCGTGGGGTTCCTCTCACAGGAGACATTCTCCATTAACGTCTCCATGAGTCCTTTATGGACTACAGTTCTTCATGAACTGCCAACATGAATCCCTTTTACGGGATGAAGCCCTTCAAGAACAGCCTGCTCCAACATGGATCTCCCACAGGGTCACAAGTCCTACCAGGAAACCTGCTCCAGCATGAACTCCTCTCTTCAAGGATCAGCAAGTCCCTGTCAGGAGCCTGTCTTAGCAGAGGCTTCCCATGGGATCACAGTCTTTCAGGCATTCACTTGCTCCAATGTGGGACTCCTCCACGGGCTGCAGATGGATCTTTGAAACCCTGCAGACCTCTATGAGCTCCAATGGGACAGCCTGCCTCACCATGGTCTTCACCATGGGCTGCAGAGGAATCTCAGCTCTGGCTTGGGTGCCTGGAGCACCTCCTCCTCCTCCTTCTCCGCTGACCTGGGTGTCTGCAGAGTTGTTCCTCACACATAAGCTCACTCCTCTCTTTTCTGGATGCAGTTACTTCTGTGCAAGACTTCCCCTCCCCCCCCCATCCTTCTTAAAAATGTTACCACAGAGGCATTACTACCAGCTTAAATATGATACCACAGATTGGCTCAGCTTTGGTGAGAGTCAGGTCTATCGGAACAGGCTGACATTGACTCTGTCAGACATGGAGGAAGCTTCCAGCAGCTTCTCACATAAGTCATCCCTGATAGCTCCCCCCGTCCTGCTACCAAAACCTGGCCATGCAAACCCAATGCAATGGCCTATAGGGAGACTCTCATACATTGTCAAACGCAGTTGTCTGTCATATTTTTGGGATACATAATAAAGCTAAGAGTAAAAACAATCACACAAACAAACCTTCTAAAGGTATTGAAGGATACACTGTGTTTTCATTCATTGCCAGAAAATCAACAACACAGCTCTGCAGGATGAAAAAAGTTAACTTCTGAAAAAAAAAAAAATAAACCGCTATTCAGTCATTAAAAAAAAAGGCAGTAGTGATTTCATAATAATAATAAAAGTGGCATTGATCTAAGAACATATAAGATTGCAATTACTTATGTACAGTGTACAGGAAAATTACACATATGGTCTTAAAGAAGGATCATATTATTTTGAACAAGAATCAACTTTGTACAAAGATTACTAAATCCTGCTATAGAAAGCAAGCCAAGATAATTTCACAATATCATCGATGTGCTCTGTATACCGATGAATATACATATACCTGTTTCTGTGTAGGAACATCACAAGTTTCATGGTTTTGTAAGAGTATTCAGTAGACCGAAGGTAAGTGTTCAATGTGCATAATGGATTTTTTTTATTCTGAAAGAATGAACTTTTTTAAAAAGTATGGAGATTATTTTTGCCACTGAAATATTTAATCTTTATAAAAATTATTTCAATAGCAGAAAGAGGATCAAAATCAAGGTCTATTTCCTTCACTTTTATTTATAATATAGAGGGAGAGAAGAACTAGAGCAAACTATTTCTTGCTTGTAGCAGATTTCATGATTAAAAATACCTACTTGGCCTTGCAAGGCAAATTGGCTTGTATCTTACAACAAGTCAAAGCTGTCTTTTAGCTCAAATGTAATGCTTTAAAAAATGGTACAGGTTCCATCTGTGGTTTTGATTTGCTCTCTCCTAAAAAAATCTGTTGTCACTTCAATTTAGAATGTTGCCTTGCAATTTTATCACAAAATATTCACACAAAGCAGTCCTCTGTGTCATTTAATTTATGCATACAGATGATAGTGCATACACACATGCACACAGGTAAGCACACACCGAGGTACACATTTTATACACTTCATCACATCTACAAGACTTAATTCTGGCAATTTTTTATCACAAAGTGTAGGCTCAGACTTGTCACATATGGGATTTTGCATTTCTTCTTGACTAGTGTCCTGACCAAAGCATTAATTTTCTATTCAACACTCAGCAATCAACAGGTTAGGGGAAGAAGGAAGATAATGTTGTGAAAGGTGATATTTAATCTTGTGTGTTGAAGCTAAACTAATTTTACTGAAACTTCCAATTATGAGAAAAAAAGCATAGCATAAATTCAGTGAATTCAAAGTGTTGATGCATTGGGAATGCATTTAGTGTACTGTAAATTCCAAGTGAATTTGGATTGCTCCAGCATAGTAAATCTGATACTCTTTTGATGTATTATGACCTGCAGAACTGACTGGCAGTTCTCCAGAATGTTTTACAATTATAGCGTATCCTCTGCTTCAGGTTCACTGTTGAGGAAGTTGTACAGCATATGCATTGATGACATGGACACACATTTTCATGGAGCTTTATAGACAGAAATATCAAAGCTTAATGTATGCATTCAAGTGACTCAGGTGCAACCACCCATAACCCTTTCCTACCTAGTGGTTTGTGATTGTTTCTGTCCTTCATTTAACCTCTTATGAGATTAGATTCCATTTTGATCTTCATACACTAAATGTTCACTTCTTTTAACTACCATTATGACAACACAGCCATTCTTTTTCTTTTCATCAGTAATTGGTCTCAATTACATTGTAATTTTTCACTGCCTAAATCCACCTGTTTTATTAGAGTACAGTGAACCAATTTAACATCCTTTCAGTGGAACAGATTTAATACCAGGAAAAAAGTATCTTCAGTGCTGGATGTCCAAGTTTAAGATTTAGACATAAAAATACTACAGCTGGGCACCTCCCTCACCAACTAAATTGATAAAACTGCATTTAAACTTAGGAAACTCTGCACATGACAGATTGTTGCTATGGTAGTAATGCTGTTCTTTCTCATCAAACCTTTCCTTTACGTGCCAAGTTGCATTGTGTTTGCAGTTTCTTCTATTTATTTGTCAGTTCTTGGCATTATGTCACAGTAAAAAAAAAAAAAAATTAATCAAGATTTCCCACTGAGTGAAATAGGGATCTATTAATTATTCTAATTCTATTAGCAATTCTATTGACAATAAGAATTTCTGTTTGTTCCTAGTTACAAAAAATTAAAATTTGTACAGAATAATTTCATCATACGTTAAGGCATTTGTCATTTCTCATATTGTATTTTATTCCCCTGAAGACCAAAATGAAAAAAAATATTTTTTCTAGTGTGCAAATCAATCCCAAACTGGCAACACTTTCAAACCACAAAACATTCCACAAATACAGATGAGGAGAGCTATTGCAGAATGGTGTAATCACAGTCAGCACCTTCCCATCTCTTCTCCTTTTACTCTCACTATTTGAGAGTACAGAAGCCTCTTCCCAATGCAATGCCCACATAACTGTAAAGTGTTTTTAAATGTAGGTATATTTTTTAGGTTTCACTGGGTGCTTTCTTGATGAATACAAATCTTCATAATGAGTAATCACACAGGGGTAATAGATAACAACTGCCTTGCACATGTGTGTGCTTTTGAGGCACAAGATAGGATTATGGTCCAAACATAGTAGGACATGATTTTTACCTTTCTAAGAACTGATCACCTGATCTTTAGTGATGACAGTCAAGGAATCCAAGGGACGTAAGTTTTGTTAAGTGTTTTTGTTTTGGATGATCAGAATGGGATCACATGTGAGCACTCACATTACATTAACAACTACATCTAAACTACTTTGGAGAAGATCTGAAATATACATTCCCTAAAACTACTTTCATATAATAAAATATGTTTTTAATAAAAAACAACTTTTTTAAAAAATAGATCCATTAAAAAAATACAATGACATTTTTCACAGGTTGACTAACAAAAGTGTCTCTCAGGCTATGTGTACAAAACCATCTACAGGTCTTTTTCAAATTGATTAGCCATAAGCCACCTTCTGAAAAGCCTGACACTATTAAAGGTGTGTATGAATGTCTCTTTCAAGTTTCACCTAAAGTATGTTAAGTATCTTTATCTTGTTAAACAGGACCTTCATGAAACATCACAGTGATGCTCTCAGTTAGCTGAAAATCTCCAGTATACCTAAATCATCACATTTTGCTAGAATTGTTGCTTCTGAATTTCTTTTTTTGCTAATATTTCTGGATTGGGGGTTAAATGCTTTTTAAATCTTCTTTATCCAGATTTCCATATTTCATCCAGGATGAAGTTGTTTCTTTCTTTCATACCTGATGTTTTCTTCATATTCAGTAGACATCAGGGCCAAGGAAATCCAAGAAGAGTCAAGGAAATATGACAACAGTCTGCTTCTTTCACTTCTCAGGATTTAGGCCTAGATCCAAGCATCTGGGAATACTAATTCATTGTTTTCCTGTTGGTGCAAAGATTAATAACAGTTAATAAATTAATAACATAGTTAAACTGTTTTGCTGTCAACAGGTCTGGATGTACTGCACTATGCAGTTTGTGCACTGCATGCCTTTAACTAAGCTCTTCTCAAAAGTTATTTTAGGAAAACCATGCCCCTACGTACCTGAAAAAAATGATCCAAATGAAATGACATGACAATTTAAATATTTACATATGTTTTCACCTAGATTAGTAGACTTCTTGTAGTGATTTTAGGGGTTTTATAACAACCATGGGACTCCATAAAATTTTTTACTTAGGACATGTGTTGTAACTTTTCTGCGAGCAAAAAACCTGATCAACCAAGACTCATGATTGTAGTGGAACACAATAATTCTTGCCACTTTTTCCAGATAAAAATGTACAATATACAGAAAAATCTCCCTTCTCTCATAAATTATACTTTTCGTTTGTTTCCATTCATTTTTCATACCAACACATTTATTTTACTTAAAGACATTTTATAAGACAGCTGTCTGCTGCTTCTAACTTAAGGAAATGTCAAGAATTCTTTCAGCTTATCATACTATAACAATGGTAGCAGATCTTTTTATGAATTATTACCCTAAAGAACTTTAAGTGGGTACCACTTATACTGTTCTTTCATCTTTACACAGTCTTCTTGCATGCTTGAGTCATGCTATATTACTCAGATGACAGAAGAGGCAATTTTGCCATTTCTCCCTTCTAAATTATTGTTTTTCTACATAAGTACTTTAAACATTTAGAATGTTAGCCCTATGAGTGTATTTTAACTATTCCATGACAAATGCAGGATTTTTTTCTTCCTCTGTCATTGCTATGAAATCATTCGTGTAACCAAGACAGCAGATTGAATTATTAATTTATAGTTCAATGAACATCATCAATTATAAAACCAAGTTGACATTTGAATGGAGAGTGAAGAGCTATTATGTTTAAAACAGCATTATTTTGAGTTTATGCCATTTTAGTGAAACTACTACATTGTTCCCTAGAAGCAAAACTCAAAACATCTTGCTACCTTTTTGTTGATTTCAGTAACAAAATAAATTGGCAAGAACAGTAACTTCCATGTGAATGTTTTTTTGCTTTCTACTCCCTAACACTAAGACTCCAGATCCAGGAGCTGCTGGCTCATGGGACTGGCTAGGAGTTTTACTTTAATATATAGATACAGGATTCTTTAATACCTCTAGATAGCACCAGGCTTGTTCCCAAGGAATTTATTAGCTCAGGGGAGTAAAGAAGGAGACTTGGTCAAAAGTTCAAAAGGACACCACACAAACTAGACAAAAATGTCCCACTACAATACTGATTCAACATACACTATTAATCCGCAACACTCAAGACAAAATCCAGTAAGCCATCCACACTTAAGGCAAAATCCAACCAATTTCGCAACACTTTAAATCAAAATCCAATCTCTCAGCTCCAAACCACCCCAAGCATCAAAAAAGCAGCAAAGAAAGAGAAGCAGAGGGAGCAAGAAGAGAGAAGGAGAAGGAGGGAGAGACAGATTATGCAGCTACCACCCAAGCCTTGTAGAAGACCAGCTCTCACAAGTCCAGTGACAGGGCTGTGACACAAGGCAAACACATGCCTTTGGTTTTATCTGCTCTGGTCCCTGTGGCCAACCTCTCCAGGGGGGGTCTCTGACCCACCAGCCACTCTGGGTTTCCAGGTCAGGGTGAGGGGCAGTGTCCTCACTGTCCCTGCCAATCCGAGCTGGGTGAAGGCCTGCAGGAGGTGTGGTGTGTTATAGTTTTCCCAGGCTGTTGGTGACTGACAGCCCCTCCAGGCCTTCCCCATGTGGGTCCCAGGGCCTGCCATGAGGGACACAACACCACCCCACCTCCATGAGGTTCAACCCATCCCTTCCCCCTACACACACACACATACTCAGTACAAGTTAGTTCTGACCCAATAATAACCGGTCTCGCGTCTAACAAGAATTTTGAAACAATCTTTTAAAAGTAAAAGGATCATTCCTCAAGGGTGTTGTTTTTTACATTTGCACTTCTATTCAAACTATTTTTTGGAAAATGCTGAATGCTTCAACATCGTGATAGAATGCATAAGCATTTACAGAGCCTTTATTAATTCCTCTGGGCAATGAATAACTCTTTCTTATAGCTCATCTGCAAGGATCTTTAAGAATATTATTGAACACTTCTACTGCCTTTAAATCAGGCATTGAAATATACTAAAAAAATAAAATAAAATAAGTGCTTTTTTAACTCATTTCTGCATAAAAATTACAAGCTTCCTCCTGTTGAAGTAAATACTAAATCACCTTCTGAATTTCTGAAGCACTTCTTCTATCATACAGAATATAACTTAATATGAAGGGCTGATTCAGACACATTTCACGTTGCATAACAAAATGTACTCACTTCCCACATAATTCTACACAGTCCCTTTCTCTTCCCATTGTAAATCTTATATTTTATTATATCCTTAGTATACTTTAGGATGAGGGGCACAGTCTTCAGTCTTTTATGGGTCTGCTACAGAGCTTCATAGTAATTTTTTTTTTACTTTTTATTTTTTGAATAGTTTCTCCTTGTTCAAGTAAGAGATCGAGATAAAACAAATTTCAGAAAGCAGAACTGAAAAGTGAAATTTTAAGAGGGACTCCGAGGATCCCCTACTTTAAACTTCCACTGTATAGACTGAGTATCATATACCCATTTCTCTATCAAACTTGCACCTCTAACAGCAGTTGTCACGTATTTTTTTAAACTCAGATATGCACCACTATCACAAAACAGAAACTACATTGTATCAGAGGCTTTAAATTTACATCACATAAAGGGACAAAATAAAACATACCTTGAGTCCCACATCTGTCTTCGAATTAGGCAGTAGCAGCCCCATCTCCTGATTCTTTGAATTATGATGAGGCAATAGCAGATCCCTTCTTCCTTCATGAAAACTTTTATTCTTCTACTATCGAAAGAGTAAAGAATCTATTCTTTATGAACACATTCGGATTAGGAAAAAAGTCACTTTTTACTCTGCGTAAATTACATAGACTGAATTACATCCGCCTTTCAATAGACAGCCTGTTTTCTAAAGCTCGTATCAGTCATACTTATAAATATTTTCCATTGATATATTTTTTTAACAGTCTTTGTGGTTAGTGGTCTGGGTGTTTTTGTTACTTTCAGAATATTTACATTCATCAGATTAAATACAAGTATAAAATAATTTTTACCAAGTTTACAAATTTTTTGTCACAGAATAAATGTACTATTTGTATATATGTCTAGTGAATTGTTAATGCATTTCTTAGGCCTTTTTATCTAGTATCTGTACCAACATTACTACCTCACTTTCTCTGAACATGTATTAAGAAATTTATGATTATTGACCTCACTTCTGCAGCCCACAGATTTTTTTCCCCCATTGCTATTTTTTTGCTGCCCTTATCTATAATTTATGTTAAACCTACTGAAAAAATATTGAATTATGAAATCACAGGAAAAAAAACTGTCTAAAGTGGTCTGCTGAAAGTAGCTATCTGTTTGAACCTCCTGCTCAAGACCCAGCTAACCTTAAGGTTACATCAGATTACCCAGTCTTATCTAGTTGTATGTTGAACACCCCCAAAGATGGAAATTTCACAGTATCTCTAGACAAACCGTTCTAGTGCTTAACTTTTCTCATTGTGTTTTTTTGCTTTCTTGCCCTCACCCTTGTTTTTTTATCAGAATTTCTCTTTGTACACCTTGTGGTCACTGTCCCTTGTTCTTTCACTGTGAACCCACAAAAGGAATCCAACACCTTTCTGTACCCTTTAGGCAGTACAAGATTGCTGTTTAGTTGCCATTTAACTATCTGTTCCTCAAGCTGTTCAGCAATGTGGACTCAAATCTGAAAGCTGTTTTCTGATTCTTCAAATTCTACTTTCTTAGAATCCTAACCTTTAACAGCAAGGTCTTCCTAACTAGGAATTATGGCAATACGTGAAATAGAAATGTGAGGTTTTACAATTCTTTTGTTGGAAAGTGTCTGGCATTTTGGTTTCCTTTTACTTAACTGGAACGTGGTCTAATCTCTCAGCAGGACATATCAGGCAACAGACAAGCAGCAGAACCATCAGAGTCTTTCCAATTTGTTTTCTGACAACTGCATTTCAGAAGGCAAATAGCAAGCCCATGTAGTTCTTGAAAGAACTCTTCTACCCACTTGTTTTTGTAATGAGAGTCTGGACGTAGTTACATTGCTGCCTTACCTGAAATAGTCTGTGAGCAGTATCTGGGAAAGTGTCTGCTCTCTCCTGGTTTCTGGCTCTGCTGTATCTGGCTCGGTTGTATTTTTACCTCAGCTTCAGCCACTGACCTTAGAAAATCAAATAAACTATAAAAGCATATTCTAAGAGGTATAAAGGAAATAGTGGCTTTTAACATCATTGTGTGAGTCCTCATGAAAGGTTTTTATTGCTTCTTCCTCCTCATTGATTCTTCTAGCCCTTCTGCTTCCAGACAGAAGCCATCACTAGCACATGTCATTTTTTTCAGGTGTCATGCGTCCCTGACTCACCTCCTTCAAGGGTGCATCTCTCACTCACTCACCCCACCACCTACTGGCTGACCCTGGGGCCCTGAAGGAGAGGTGAAAATTTCCCCACCAGCCCTGTGACACGGAGTTGTTGTTCCCCTCACCCCAGATGTCTCTCAGGCTATTGTCCCTGAGTAAGCAGCAGCTCCCTCTGGGTGGGCAACAGTCACATGAGGGTTGGGGGGACCAGCTCCAGCCATCTCCAAACAGCTCCAACTGACCAACCCCCCAGGAGAGGCTTGTTCTGACCCTGAAAGGGCTGTTCTGGTGCTAGGGACCACTAGGGACAGGGAACAGTATAAAATAAGTCCACATATATCTGTATTCATGGAATACACTTCAAGGTAGAAGAAGAAAAAAATATAGGCAAGTTTAATGCCACAGTGTCTTAATTAAAAGCTACACAAAGAGTGAACAGCTGAAGTCGGGATCAGCTCTAGGACTTGTCAGTTTAAGATTTTTAAGCACCTCTAGCAGAACGACAGTAATACTGTTATTTTGGAAAGCATTACACGTGGCACGTTGTAATCCCACTTGAAACCTATCAAAAGCTTGTCAACTTTTTCTATTAATAAATTTCAGGTATAACATCTTCCTTGCGTAAAGTGCCTAGGCACAGCATTGAGGCCAGAAGAGTGAGTTATACCCCTTTAATTAAAGAACAATATTTATTTCAGAACGTGAAACAGCACAAGAGCTTGTGGCTTGCTTTCTACTTAATTTTGTGGAGTAAAGGGAGAGAAAGCGTTTGGAACTGCAAGGAGGTGTGTTTCCTAAGATGGGGGGACGCACAGTTAACCATGGAGCTACAGGGTTATATGCTGAAACACAATATTCAGAAAACAACCGTAGTTATTACAAATAACATTGTTAGTCTACATTCATTAGCATAATATTTGACAATGAAACAATTAATTTTGTGTGGATGTTCTAAGTAATGTTATTGACTTAATTATGTGAAAGCATCCTTGTGAGTAGTGTTTTAGAAAATAAATCCCTTTTCCAAAAAGCCATGTTTTAATGACATCAGAAAATGAGCTTTGAATGTAACATCTGAAGCTTAAGAGCTGCATTTGTATTAATACTATTAGCTCTACTACAGGTATAAAGGCACAACAGAATGTTTAATATTCAAAAGTGTTGCTATATTTTTGAGAGGAAAGAAGACTTTGTTCTAATGTTTACTATTTACTTTGGATCTTAAACTATTCAGTGTACTTGCTTATCTGCCTTTTATTTTTATTTTATTGTATTTTTTTATATGCAAAAAGAAATATTTCAAAATAGACATGCTATGGCGTGATTCTTAGCAGTTATAGAGCATGTCAGCATATACATTTTTACCCCTCTAAAGTGCTAGTGCTCTACTAAAGAGAAAGGTGAAAATGTTTTCATTTAAGATAAATAAAAGCTAATCAAAACATTTTTTATTATTTGGTTATTTGTATTTCCTAAGGATCTTTTTGGACACTTTAACTCAAGGAAGATAGTACACTAAGTGGCAACCCCCTGTAGTTGATATCCAGAACCTGATAACTTTCTCTTTACAAGATCTTTGTAGGTGCTTGCAGTGATATATGGAGTGCACTCTTAAAACACAACAACAGAAATATGATGAATGAAAAATAGAATGCTGTGGTTCAGTTTCCTCCTCATCTTGCAAAACAAAAATTTAAAAAAAAAAAAAAAAGTAGCCACACTATGGTTAGTTGTGGGGGACTAGAAAACTTTAGTTTTCTACTGAAACTAAACTGCTACACAACAAAATCCAGAGATCTATAAGGAATAGATAAAAGTGGTTATGTTGTTCCACTGCAACGGGAGAGGGAAGACTAACTTCACCAGATTTTTTAGGGTTATTTTGTTGGTGTTTTTTCCTCTTTGATTTTTATTTTAATCTGGTTATTCCTTTATGTAAAACTCATGAATGGTCTGAAAAATGTGATATTAACATCCAAAACCAGTTTTAGTTGCTTGTGCATAGCATAATGGAACTAGTGCCTGTAACCTCAAGAATCCTGCCAATACTTAAAAGCTGTGAAGTTCAATATCCTGCTGTTTCCATATTGACACCAAATATCTCAGTGAAACAGAGAACAGAATTTTCACATTAAATATTTTGTTTTTTTTGATTAATGGATTGATAGTTCACCTCACCTACCACTAGAACACTTATTGATCAAATTAAAATGCAGAAAGCTCCCACCAGTTGGTGACACAGAGGAACTAATACTGATGCTTCAAGGAATTTTAGCAACCAAATTTTCTTTTTGTTTTAAAAATGGAAAGACAGAAGTGAAACAAACAAAAAACCAGAACACAGTATCTTTCCTCTTTCCTTGCTGCCAAGTACTTCAAAAGTGACAAGCAAATGACTTTAAAAGATTAAATTGCATGTAGATAAATTATGTGTGTACAGTAATAATTTACAAGAGTTTTATTAGTATTAGTTTCCTATTCAGATAAATATGATAGTTATGAGACATGAAATAAAATGTTACCTAAATATTCCATAATTGGTCTAGAAATTCAACACTGAATTAACTAATAAAAAGTCACTGAAATGATCCAATGTGCACCATATGAAACTAAAGACAGTAATTATTATCAAATATCCATGCATATAAAAAGATCTCAGCTGTATGGTTCCTCTAAAAAAAGAATAAAAACCAAACCAAACCAACAAAACCACAAAACAAACAAGTAAATCCCCCAAAACTCAAACATGGCCAGAATTCAGTATTTCTTCTTCATAAAATTTTCAAAAAAGATCAGGGTTTCAAAAGAAGAAAAAAAAAAAAAAAAGAGAAAATAAGACCCTAAGATTTTCAAGGAGAAATCTAATAGAGGACCAATAAGCACCATTTGAATTAACAGTATGGCTCATATTTGGAGTTGGAGGGTCCCTAGAAAAATCACTGCTCTTCAAGTCAAAAGGCTTGACAAGTATGAGAGAAGTGATAGAGGCTGTTGAAGTAGGATCTTAAGTTGGAAACATGAAAATTTGTTCTAAAGTAATTTTGTTTCTGCTGTACAAAATCATTAGGTATATGTGGTAAATTTTTAGAAGCAGGTGCTGCAAAAGTGTGAAGATGGGGTGGGCTTCCCTGTGTCAGGCAGAGCTAGTTCCAGATGGCTGCACAATGGACCTACTGCAGGATTCTGGTGGCATCTCTGTGAAAACAAGTTTAAGAAAGGACAGAGAAGGCTGGACAGGCAGAAGAGAAAGGAAGAGGAAACACCAAGGTCAGAGGGTAAGGGAGAGGAGGAGGAGAAAAAGGGAGAAGAAGAGGAGGAAGAAGTGAGGATCCAGACTGGAACAGATGGATATTTCCTGAAGGAACTACAGTCTGCGGGAGAACACACATTTTTGTATTTATTTTTTTTTTCCCAGAGGGACTGAATGAAACCCATTGGAAAGCACACACCAGGGCAAGGGAAATCTGTAAGAAGGAAGGAGTAGCAAAGAGGAGCCACCAATACCTATTTCCCCCTATATCTTATCCTGCTACTCAGGGAGGGAGTAAGAAAATCTGGAGCGAAGGTGTGAAATTAGGTTTTGGAGAGTAGGGAAGAAATGTGTTGTTTTAATGTTTATCTAGCTTTGTCCCTACCCAAATCTATTTTAAATGACAACAAATTAAATTCATTTCCCCCAGTATTTGGTAAACAGTCTCCCAGTCTTTCTCTCAGCCCACAAGCTTTTTCATCCTATTCTCTCCCCCATTCTCACTAAGGGAGGGGAGTGAACGAGTGGCTGGGTTGGTGTTTGGCTGTTAGCCAAGGCTAACCACTAAAGCAATAAAAATATTGTACTGAAATAATCTCACAAGACAGTCTTAAACATCTGCAGAATCAGTCACCACTGAAATAAGCACTGTTTAACCAAAAAGTGCAAGTATTTGTCTCAGAATTCCTAAGAATAATACAATGGTTTACATTTTCTTTTACATTGACGCTGACTTTGATATATAATCCAAGTTCTGGAAACAGCTGAATCGAAAACACTTGCAATGAATTATCATCAATGACTGGCTTATTTCCAAGGAATGCATTACCACTGAGGAGATTTACCAATGTCTTTCACTACTGTAGTGGGGTGACCTTGGCTGGAAGCCAGGTACCCACCAAAGCTGCAACTGGATAGAGGAACTCCACCATGGGCTTCAGGGGAATCTCAGCTCCAGCCCAAGTACCTGAAACACCTCCTCACCCTCCTTCCCCACTGACCTTCATGTCTGTAGGGTTGTTCCTGTGTTCTCAATCCGCTCTTCTGTGGCTGCAATTTCATCTGCCAAATAATTTTTTTCCCCCTTCTTAAATATGTTATCACAAAGGTGTTACTATCATTCCTGATTGGCTCGGACTTGGACAGCAGCAGACCTGTCCTGGAGCCCACTGACATTTGCTCTATTGGACACGGGGGAAAGTTTCTGGCAGCTTCTCACAGAAGCCTACCCTGTAGCCCCACCCATTACCAAAACCTGGCCACAGAAATCCAATAATTCTCAGGTTACAACTACCTATCATTCACTTCTGCATTTGCAGGTGGAGATACTTGTTACTGCCTCCTTCATATAGGTGCAAACATATTCACAAACACATGTTATTGTAGCCTCTTGTTGCTTGACTGCATTGCTTATTTTTGTTCAGTGGCATCCAAAATATTTGGAGATCTAAAATGTAATAATTAGGGTCTCTGTCACCCAGTTTTGCGTACCTCAAAGAGTCTAGAATGATAATCAGAGTCTTTGCATAGGCAGTTGAATTTATCACTGGTATTTCTTCTAATTTAGAGAAAGTAAGTGTAATTTCCCCTCTTTTATATTACTGTTTTTTTAGTAAGATGAAACTTTAACAGTTAGAGAGGTTTTGAATTCCACACCAGCACCACAATCCCCACTCCCCACTACATTCTCTAATGAAGAAGAGGAAAGTTAGTTTTTTGGGAAGAAAGGAAAGTTAGTTTTTGGGAAGTGTTTTCTTTTTGATGAAATCACAAAAAACGGTACTGAAGACCTGGATCTCCACCTCACATAAAGCTGTCCTTGTATTTCCAATAGAACTCCAAAAAGAAACACTTACAAGAGAAGCCAGGGGAGACTGAAGAATTTCTGGGCACAGAGTGGCTGGAGAGCAGCCAGGCAGAAAGGGACCTGGGAGTTTGGATTGACAGGAAGCTGAACATGAGCCAGCAGTGGGACCAGGTGGCCAAGAAGGCCAATGGCATCCTGGCCTGGATCAGGAACAGTGTGGCCAGCAGGACCAGGGAAGTGATTCTGCCCCTGTACTCGGTGCTGGTGAGGCCACACCTGGAGTGCTGTGTCCAGTTCTGGGCCCCTCAGTTCAGGAGGGATATTGAGGTGCTGGAGCAGGTCCAGAGGAGAGCAACGAGGCTGGTGATGGGACTTGAACGCAAGTCCTGTGAGGAGAGGCTGAGAGAGCTGGGGTTGTTTAGCCTGGAGAAGAGAAGGCTCAGGGGAGACCTCATCGCTCTCTACAACTACCTGAGAGGAGGTTGTAGCCAGGTGGGGGTTGGTCTCTTCTCCCAGGCAACCAGCAGGAAGACAAGAGGGCATGGCCTTAAGCTGTGCCAGGGGAGGTTTACGTTAGAAATTAGAAAGAAATTCTTTACAGAGGGGATAATCAGGCATTGGAATGGGCTGCCCAGGGAAGTGGTGGATTCTCCATCCCTGGAGGTTTTTAAGATGAGGCTGGATGTGGCACTTAGTGCCATAGTCTAGTAACCGCGGTGGTGTTGGATCAAGGGTTGGACTTGATGATCTCAGAGGTTCTTTCCAACCCATCTGATTCTATGATTCCATGATTTTCAGGATGTTTAATATTTTAAATCTCTGTTTCTGGAGGTAAGGAATACAATAGTAAACCAACTCCCACTCCAAGTTTGCTGTTCAAGATCTGTTACTCCAATATTTGGCTAAATCCTTAGGTTTCACTCTGTGAAAGGAAGGAATGGGAGTGAAGATTTGCTATGAATTCACTCTTCAAAATGTTTCACAAAATAAACAGGAAATCTGCAGTATTTAAAATTTTGGGACTGTATCACACTATATCACACAAAAAGGGCCTGTTTGAATTTTCAGTGGGTAAATATTGACTTTTACTACCATTACATTAACTACATCAATTAATATGAAATAAGTTATAATTCAGAAACATTTCAGATATATCAATTCTCCATTTCCATACCATCAAAAAGGATTTAATTAATTAAATTCTATATTGTCTCTTTCTTGAATAAAAAGACTGCCAGACTGGGCCAAAGGGCAAATCATACACTGAACTGCTTATGAATAAACCACAATTTGTGATTAAATTTGAAAATATCTGACATATTAGCCCGTAGAATTTGAACAAGCTGCAGAGGTGACAAACATTGTTATGCATTAAGTCCTACTGATGGGTTCAGAGAGTCATTTACATATCCAGGTGTAATATTTTCAGTGCTGATAACTCACACTACCTTTTTTTAGTATACAAAGCACACATAGATAGTTAAATAATGGGAAAATGATAGAAAATACCTTAGAAATAAATATTTACCTGAAAATGCTAAAGCATTTACACATCTGTCACGGTGTTTTAAAAAATGATAAAATAACCTGGTTTGAAGCTTAAGTAGTGTTAGCTGTATTCAAGAACAACTCTGTGAGAGGAGTAATGAGAAAAAGGCATCTGAGGATAATGAAAAAAACCTGTATTTGAAGCTAAAACTATCAAGTCTAAGTACTTATAAATTCATATTTAGACATCAGATATGAAGAACCACATCTTTATACTGTTCATCAATCAGCAGCTTCCATGCAGATAATTAAAGGAAAAAGCCAGACTTTCAAAAATTACCATACAAAGCATTTCTTCCTGAGATCTCATAGGAATTTGTAGTGTAGAGGTAGTTAATTTTTTTTTTTTTAAAGTAGGTGCTTTTCTATTTTGTCTTTCACTAAACACTACTGAGTTGAGCAAATGAGATAGACATAACCTTGTATTTTATGATGAGTTAGGAGATTTGTCTCATCTCTGTATGTCCAAAGCCTGCTTTCTCTCTGGCACAAGGGATAGACAAAAGCAACCTGGTGAGACTCATTAAGAGAGACAATGGTCATGTCTGAAAAGTGCAGTGTAGTTTCATATTTGAGATCTCTGAGAAAACTGGTGTGTCAGTGAAGCACAATGCATGTTGTTGACTAGGATTCAAAACATGGGTAGTCCTGAGTGTGGCACTGGAGTGAGACTCATTACACTTCTCCCGAACTAATAAGTTCAACCACAATGTTACATTCCTATAGATATGCTGCATTTAACTGGGAAGTTAGCTTTGTCAGCATTATTCAGAAATCTTTATAAGAGGCCATAACATTGTAACATGATTTTAAGCTCTGATAGTTTAAATTAATTCTCTTTGTTTGGGAAAAAAAAAAAAAGTATTTCAAATCTCAGTAATGCGTATCTGAAGAGAATTTGAATACAGAAATTTTGTACTTGCAATATCAATCAGATTCAAATACTTGTTGTGAAGGAAACTGAGTGTCGTGGTTTAGGAATGGTATTCCCCCCTTTAGTTCCCTCACTGAGACTCTTCAAACCACTTACCACTACCTTGCTCCCCCCCTCTCCGCCCCCTCAGCAGGATGGAGAGGAGAATTGTAGGCACAAAAGGTAACGATCTTTCTGATTTCTTTACAGAAACTCAAAATGTCATTATCATTCTGATATGAGAAAGAATAATTTTCACCAAGTTTCACTAAGAACACACATATGTGCACATGCATGTGGCCCAAACATTCTCAATTTATCGAAAGGTAGGCTGGGTCATTTCTGGCAAGAAAGGCATTCTTCATTTATTCTGCATGTGTTCCAGAGGTCTACACTATATGACTTTCATCCTCTGGCTCTGAATTGAGACATAAGTGCATATAAATGATAGTATATCTCAACTTTCTTACCTGTCAATCTTGGAATGCCATCAAAGACTCTACAATGGAATTCCCATCTCTTTGCTCTGACAGCAGAAGTTGTATTACTTGTTCAGATTTAAATGTCTATCTTTGATGCCTAAAGAAAGATGGATCCTGTGTTTTTTTCTCTTGGATAAATTCTACAAGTAGTAAAACTAAACAACTCAGTTTTTATGGAATACTATCATAAAGAAGGTTTTAGTTATCCAACAGCATCCACTTGTGCCTTTGCCAGTCTTGCTGTTATTTTGAAGGGATATGCTGCAGTCATAGAGTACTTAGGGACAGGACAGACTTCAGCTGTTAAAGAAGTAACAAGACACACACAGAAAGACACCTATCTTAATCTCAGTGATGGTTTTAGTCACTAGATGAGACCATCACTGAAAACGTATTTATAATCATTTTCTCTTTTCATTATACAACCAGATACTTGGTAGCTCTAAGTGACTCATAATCTAAATACATCAAAGGGCAGGAATGACATTTTCCTACTGAGCTGAGGTTTTACACTGTGACTCTAACCAGGAGCTTAGTGGAAGAATGAGATAAAAGAATTTGCTTTTCCTTCACAGTGTTAGCTACTTCAGCATATAAGTTCTACAGTTAAATTAATGCAGGGGATAAGATAAAAAAGTGATGTTAAATGTAGAAAAATAGTCATGTAACTCTTTTCCACACTGTGAGGAACTTGCTTTCCTTGAATGAAAAACTACTTCATGCATGAATATAAAATAGTTCTGTTGTGGGAATTTTGAACTATTTATATGAGCAAAAGAACACCAAGCTGAATGGTGCAGTTGATTTGCTAGATGGAAGAGATGCCTTCCAGAGGGACCTAGACAGGCTTGAGGAGTGGGTCCAGATTAACTTCAAGAAGTTCAACAAGACCAAGTGCAAAGTCCTGCACCTGGGTCAGGGCAACTCCCAGTATCATGAGGATGAGTGGATTGAGAGCAGCCCAGTGGACATGGACTTGAGGATACTGATAGTTATAAAAATAGATATGAGCCAGTAATGTATGTTCACAGCCCAGAAAGTCAGTCATATCTGGGTGTTCATCAAAAGAAGCATGGCCAGCAGATTGAGGGAGGTGATTCTTCCCCTCTACTCCACTCTCACAGAAACCCACCTGGAGTACTGCATCCAGCTCTGTAATCCCAAGTGCAAGGAAAACATGGATCTGTAAGAGCACATCCAGAGGAGAGCAATTTAAATGATCAGGGGGGTAGAACACCTATGCTATGAAGACAGGCTGAGAGAATTGGGTTTTTCAGCCTGAAAAACAGAAGGCTCTGGGCAGACCTGATTGTGACCTTTCAGTTTTAAAGTGGGCTTATAAGAAAGATGGAGAGGAACTTTTAACTAGGGTCTGTAATGACAGGACAAGGGGTAATGTTTCTAGACTGAAAGAGGGTAGATTTAGATAGGATATAAAGAAGAAATTTTTTATTATGAGTTTGGTGAGACACTAGAACAGGTTGCCCAGAAAGCTGAGGATGCTCAATCCTTGCAAGTCTTCAAGACCTGGTTGAGCACGGTTTTGAGCACCTGAATCTAGTGGAAGGTATCCCTGACTATGGAATGAGGTTTGGACTAGATGATACTTAAAGGTCCATTCCAATTCAAACCATGCTATAACTCTAGGATTCTAAGTTGTTCCCTTATCTGATCCTTTGCTATCAAGGGTAAGTCTTCCTTGCTCCAGACTGGAATTGCTCTGGCCTAGAATTCCTGAAAAGGCAAAAAACCCCCCAAACTTCTTACTCCTTGGAATAAGATTTTAAGACATAGGTGGCATCAGAAAAGTAATAAAAGATAGAGGAAGAGCAGCTATAATTGGAACTTATGTAGGAAAAAAAAAAGTAGGTAAGACAAATTTCAATTATTTTACTAGTGAAACTCCCTGACAAACTGTGTTTTGAACCTGTTTTACAATCTTTGAAGGATATATTTATTTTTATATTAATTATTTTATATATTATATATCTATTTATAGTGGGTTTTTTTCTACAAGATTTTCTTTCCCATGTTCCCAGAACTATTAATATGGGATTATTTTCAGCGCTGAAAAACTTTCCAGGTTTTATTTTGACAAATTTGACAATTCAAGTTGTGCAGATCAGGTATGTATTTATATAACACTACAAGGAATACCTTCACATTTTGAGAAAGTGAGAATCACAGAACCACAGAATAATTTAGGTTGGAAAAGACCTCTGAGATCAAGTCCAACCCTTGACTGAACACCACCATGTCAACTAGACCATTGTAGTAAGTGTCACATCCAGTCGTTTCTTGAACACCTCCAGAGATGGTGAGTCCACCACCACCCCGGGCAGTCCATTCTCATGTTTAACAATCCCTTCCATGAAGAAATTCCTCTTGATGTCCAGCCTGAATCTCCTCTGGAACAGCTTGGCACTATATTCTCTCACCCTGTTACTAATTGCTTGGGAGAACAGACCGACCTCCACCTGGCTACAATCTCCTTTCAGGTAGTTGTAGAGAAACTCAGTCCTGAGCTGCCTTCTCTCCAGGCTAAACAACCCCAGCTCCCTTACCCACTCCTCGTAGGACTTACCCTCTACACCTTTTACAAGCCTCATTGCCCTTCTCTGGACAAATGAGTTTCTTTGGCACCTCCATCACCAAGACCAGTGCTGTCTTACTGTGGAAGCTGCAGGTCTTTGACTGTTCTGAGATAATATTTAAATACATAATAGAAGTACCTTCAGAGTATGAAAAACACTAGGAAATTAATAAAGATTTGGTAGCTCAAACATTATTTGCATGAATAGAACCAAAGATTTACCTTCCATCTATAGCTGACACAGTTTAAGCTGTGGGTATCAGTGTTTGAAGTATATATCACATTTAGAAATCTTCCGAGAATCCACTGAGTTTGAACAAGTTTATTATTGAAAGCCAAGTAAAAGGACCTCAGTGAGCTGAAAAAAAAAAAAAAGAAAAATGAAGAGTGTTAAAAGATACACTTTCTTTTTCTCAAGTGAGTACAGCTAAAATAGAAAAGAGATTTTAACCTTTGCCTTGCATTTCCCACATCATGAGCTTGATTAAAACATTAAAATAGAACACTGGAGATTAATAATAGAAGGTTGGTTTGGTTTTATTTTGGTTTATTATATATAAACAAATACACACAAATATAAAATAAATATATATTTAAATCAGAAGAGAATGAAAAATGAAAAGAAAGAAAAATATAGTTGAAGGTAAAAGAAGAAGAAAAAAAAAAGTAGGCTACAAGTGTAAACCCTTGTTGCCTTTTGCTTTCTTTTGTATAACAAAGTGGTGAACCATTAGATGGTATCAGGCATATAAGCACATCCGCTGACCGTTTCCACACCTTTGATTTTTAATTTCTCTGGCACAGCTCTCCTAATATGGTATTCATACTGAGCTGAATCCAAAACATTTCACCAGCAGACAGGAGAAAATGACAGCAATGTGTGAAATTATTCAAGAATTCGGGTTCTAGTTGGTCAACTTGGTTTGTTGGAGTTTGCAAAGCTAATAGTCACTTTTTTTTCATGAAGGCATTATACTCCATATACCTGAGGTAATTCTGATTTTAATAGCATGGAATGAAGACACTGAATAGTTATGAAGAGCCACCTAAATCAGTAACTTTCAGTGACCTTGTTTTTCAATGCCTGTGTACATCTCAGCTGAGGAGAAAAAGCATTAATTTCCTGCGCCTGAAAAGGAAACAGGATGTGAAGATATTCAAGAAAAAAGTGAATAGTACTTAATGTGACAGTGGTCAAATGCTGGAACAGGCTGCCCAGAGAAACTGTGGGATGTTTTCCTATGGAAGTACCCAAAACCTGACTGCATGCAGCTCTGAGCAGTTCGCTTTAGCTGCTCTGCACAGGAGATGGAACTAGATGACCTCTGAAGGTCACTTATAAACACACAATTCTGTGATTCTGTGAACCATTTGTATACCTGTAACATACCCTTATGACAGGGTAAAGATGACCTAATGTTATCTAAGCATTTCCTGAATAGTTCTGGCATTAGATCTTGCTCTAATATACATCTTCCAAACTTACAGCTCAGTCCTAATTATGGCCCATTTTAATGTTTGCAGCTTTTTTGTTTGTTTGGGGTTTTTGTTGTTTTTGATGATGTTTTGCTTTGTTTTGTTTTGTTATTGTCATGTCAGAGATTCTGAGTTGTATGACAAGTCACTGAAAAATGAAGGTATATTGTTTACAACATATGCTTTGAAAGACATACCCTTGTTGAATCCTGCTATTAAAATTAGTACACCTCAACCATTTACATCTCAGAAACCTCTAGGGATCTGATGCTTATAGGCTTTTTTTAACATCTAAAACATGTGGCTTGTCTGGATTTGAACTGATTGTTTTTAGTTGTCAGATCATGCAGACAGGAGGTACAATCTTCTGAAATGTTTATAGCAGTGTTATTACCACTTCTGCTAAAATCCACAATTACTGTATCCTTAAAACCATAATATATAACTAGAATGAGACTGTACACAATTCAGATTATTATATATCCTGAATTTGGGCCGCATGATGCTTATAGACTTAGCTTTCATGAAAAAGAAAAAAAAAGCAGTTTTAATTGTCATATTTTATTAGAAATCAAGCTAATTGCGAATTCTCTCCTTGCAGGAAAGGGTTAAGAAATGATGTTTTTCAAAGGCAGTAATGGCAGCTGAATGCCTTCTTTCCAGGAAATAGTACGGGATTAAAGGTTAATGGGAAATAGGCCATGAAGTGATACATTCAGACCGGACAAACAGCGAAAATAGTTCTTTGTATTAAAATATATGACACTGGTCAAACTTTGTAAATTATTATCTTTAAACAAGAGAGTATAAAAATAAAACATGCATACAAGGTGAATCAAAAAAATATGAATTAAAATTAAAACATTTATTTAGCAGTAAAAAACAGTAAAGGAAAAAAGTAAAAGAAAGTATTTTTCTACATTTCTGCTTGAATTCTAATGAGCTTCAGGGGTAGGATTCAGCTCAGCAGTAACTGTATTTATCTTTCTACGCTCACGTGTCTTTATATATCTATACCTAAGTGTCTTCATGTCAGCCAGGTGTCTGAGTTTAGACTATAGTCAATGGAAATCCAATCAGGACGGTCAGTGATGCCTGGAGAAAAATTCAGCTCATCCCAAGTTACATATCAGGGGTTTGGTTCTGTTGCCTACACATTGGAATCTAATATCATTTGAGATGCTGCATAATAATTTTCCTACCAGCAGCCAGTGGAAGTCTTCTCTAGGTCTTGCATGACCTCATAACACTTTGAGGGTCTCAGAGACTTAACTTGTGTTAGTTGAACATGGTTTAATATAGTTGTCTACTGCTAGGCTTCTGTATCAAATACTTCAGTTTATCAGATTAGGTCTGTTTTTATACCAAGCTGACATGTGGTAAGATCTTGAATATAGTGATGTATGCAAATATATAATAAATTCATACTGTGATGATGATCCCTCTAGAGACATAAGAGAAGAGAGTCTTTTGTTCTATAAAATCCTACTCCTATTCTAAAATACTTTAAAAACCTGGAAGCATTTTGAATTAAATTTTTGTTTTAAAAAATAACTTCATAATTTTTCATACATTTTGCATTGTATCTTTTTTTTTTTAGACATTATTGCACTTTCTCAGAAATCAACTCAATGAAGATACATCAGAAAGCACATAATATTTTCAAGAATGATTTTGGGCAATTCATTATAGCAATTTGACTCCTATTTCCTGATGTAAATGTGCTTGACATTGTGGGATGAAAATAATTATTTTTTGGGGTTTATTTTGGTATGGATCTGTATAGACTTTAGGAATTGAAGCATAAAGATAATGTTCTGTTTATAATGATCATTCATCCAATCAAAAGACTTCTTGACTGTTAAAATATGGGATTTGGGATCTCACCAGAGAAATAATTTGCAAAATGTATTTATGCCAGCTAAAAACTAGTCAGACACTACTTAAGACTTCAGATATTATCAGTAGGACTGGAATAAGTATCTTGGAGTTTTGCATTTGGGGTTTGCTTGTAATTTGTCCTAGTGTTCTGTTTAGATTTTTTTTTTTCTTTTCAAGACTATCTTAGCTTTCACAGTAACCTGTTTCATTCAGAGCAACAGCTCACGTGCAAGAGTGTGTGTGTGTGTGTGTGTGTGTGTTTCTACAGTTCAACTCTCCAAAGCAGGAAGACATTTGCACACGAAGTCAAAACGAATAAGGCTCTTCCACATGTATGGATTTCAATCTGAGCATGTCAGTGCGGGATGGTGCTTATTCCTCAGCAATGGGCTGCGGGAACTGAGAGGAAACTGTGAGATGGTAGTATGCGAAGTGACATCTTCTGAGTGGAAGGAACTGTCATGTGGATTCAAAAAACTGTCCGGAAAACAGCATGAATAAATGGTCCGATGCAGTGAAAAAAGCTCAGATCACTGTTTTAGTGTTTTCCTTGATGTCTCTCAAACATGCAATTAAAACTCTGTTGATTTAGGTTGAATATCGCTTTCAGTCTTGAGAAAGTATTTAAACACATGGACACAATAGTGAAAATTAAGGTTAGAGACCAAAAGTACAATTAAATAAAGAAATGAAATAACCTTAGGAAAAAAAATATTTTTCATGTTTGATTAGGAAAGAGAGTTGTGGAAGTTTGGACACCGGGTACCCACCAAAGCTGCTCAGTCACTCAGCCTCCTCAAGGGGACAGGGGAGACAAATTAAAATGATAGTCTTGTGGGTTGAGACATGGAGAGATCACTCAATCAGTTACCACTGCGGGCAAAACTGACTGGACTTAGGGGAATTAGTTTAATTTATTACCAATCAAATCAGGGTAGGATAAAGAGAAATAAATCTTAAAAACACACTTTCCCCCTCAACCTTCTTTTCTTCCTGGGCTTAACTTTACTCCCTAATTTACCTCCTCCCACCCCGCTTCACAGAGGAACAGGAAATGGGGGTTATGGTCAGTTCATCACGTGTTCCTGCCACTCCTTCCTCCTCAGGGGGAGAATCATTCACACTCTTCTTCTGTTCCAGTGTGGGGTCCTACCTATCCACCAGTGTAGGGTCCTATACACAGGAGACAGTCCTCCACAAACTTCTCCAAGGTGGGTCCTTTCCATGGGGTGTAGTCCTTCAGGAACAAACTGATGCAGCATGGTTCCCCATGGGGTCAAGTCCTGCCAGCAAACCTGCTTCAGCTTGGGCTCTTCTCTCCACAGGTCCACAGGAGCCTCTTCTGGCACAGGCTTCCCATGGGGTCACAGCCTCCTTAGGGCATCCACCTACTCTGGTGTTGGGTCCTTCATGGACTGTGGGTGGATCTGTGCTCCACTGTGGACCTCCATGAGCTGAAGGGGTGCAGCTGCCTCACCATGGTCTTCACCACGGGCTGCAAGGGAATCTCTGCTCCAGCACCTGGAGCACCACCTCCCCCTCCTTCTTAATCGGTCTGGTGCCTGCAGAGTTGTTTCTCTCACATATTCTCACTCCTTTTTCTGGCAGCAATTGCTCTTCTGCAGCAACTTTCCCCCCCTCTTAAATCTGTTATCCCAGAGATGCTACCACCATTGCTGATGGGCTTGGCCTTGGCCAGTGGTGGGTCCTATTTTGGAGTCATCCTGCATTGGCTCTGTTGGACAGAGGAAAGCTTCTGACAGCTTCTCACAGCAGCCACCCCTGTAGCTTCCCCGTTATTAAAACCTTGTCATGGTAACCCAGTACAAGAGTACATAACTGTCTCATGGGAAAAACAGATCTTTGTGCATAAGAACTAATGTTTGGATTTATGTGCAAAGCAAAACTAGAAAATAATGCTATATGTAGTCTCAAACTGAAAGTCTCGTTTCTACTATTTTGCGTGAGCTTATATTTTCTGCATGCCTTCAGAACAGATTTCTTTCCCTGATAGTAAAACCTAAATATATGCAATGTTTTGCATAATGATTTTAAAGAAGTATCCTGTTGTACATGTTCATTATTAAATTCATTTAAAGGTGTCAATGGAAATACCTAAGCGCCGTCTAAGAAATACAGCCATCCTATTGTGTCAACATATTACTAATTTGTACTTGAATGAAACAGACACCCTAACAACTGTGACAGAACTGTAAATCAAGAACCTAGACTTGTAGGTATTTACTATGGTGTCTCTATTAGATATGTAATGTAGCTCTTCACTTGACTTCAGGCTGGTCTGTGATTGCACTCAGGTGAAAACTCAGTTTTAAACTCCTCTCCTCTCTTCCAAATACTACCTGAACACTTCTCTTACAGTATTTGCTCCTGTGCTTCTGTACGGTGTCATATTACCTTTCTTATCCAAGTAAAGAAAAATCTTGCAAAATAATGGTATTAGCTTTCATCTGGATAAAGTAAATTATGAAATTCATTTGTGGCCACATGAGAGGAAGATATCTCATAGACAGAGGTGGGTGGTAGACAGAATTGGCCTCAGCAGCAGGCAGTGGGCCAAAATGTTTGAGCCAGTTGTTGATGGAGTGTTTTTAAATGGGAAATGAAAATTAGTTTCACCATACTGCTAAAGAGTAAGGTTATCAAAGGCAAAAGGAAGAAGATTTGAGGGGGTGCTGTTCCTCTAGTTCTCTTTTTGCAATTAAATGAGTCAAAAATATCAGTCATTTAACACATGAATAAATTCAGTTACTGAAGAAAAAAATGAAGTTTATTTTAACTTTCAGGTACTCCTAAATAGAGTTTCTTAAAAAAAAAATAGGTCATATTTCTTATGTGGATGTTCAAAGTTATAAGTTACTTTTGAAAATCTTGCTAAATGCTATAAATTCTTCCTTTGCATGTTAAGTGAGACTCTGAGGAATGGGAGATTTGTCTTAAAAGATAAATCAACCTAAACCTAGTCCTTCCAGAAAATGATAGGATGAAAATAATTTCTACTAAAAATAGGTTTGTGTGTGTGTGTGCATGTGTTTATGTGTATCTTGATGTGTGCATCCAAAGACATATATTTGCGTACACCATTATCGTCTATATATCTCACTTCTGTTTTGTTCTATTATTCCAAGTTATTTGGCAAAGTCATAGTCTTAAATAATTTGGATAAAGGTTCTCGATTAAGTATTTAAAACTGATATAACCTTGAAAATCAGTTGTAAATAAGTGTCTGTGCTCTGTTTCAAAGGAAACATAGTGAAAATACAAAGTATGCTTGACATTATAGTAGGTATAATTAGGAAGTTCTATTAAAAAAAAAGGAAAATTGTAATTAAAATATTTAAAGTTAAAAGCACCAATAAATTTTGTTCCCTGTACAAACTGATCTGCAAAGGAGCAAGATCTCAGTAAACCCTGGAAGAGCTAAGGATAATGCTTCAGGAGGCTTTTGTGATTAATGGTTTTTGGTAGGAGTGGTTTTAGTAATGAATCAAAGAACTTCAATTACTTGATTTGTTCTTTCTCTCATTTCCCTTTTCAGGATAAAACTCTGTTATATTACATCTTGATGAGAGAGCAAAAGCATTGTCTGATGAATTACTAAATAAGGGCCAATTCTATTCAAGCTGTCTTGCATCTCCTTGGATTGAAGTCTCTGAAAAAAATTCTCAATGCACCCATATGGTCTTTCGGATTCTCATGAGGTAAACTATTTGCCAAAGTATGCAAGCACTTAGTTTAAGTCCCAATTGTTTCAAATTCTAAATTAAACTAAAATTCTGAATGGCTAAAAAAAAAATAAGTATTTCTGCATAATAAAAGCACATTACTTATATGGCTAGAATATAAATCACGAGAATAGTCTGTCACTGCTTCCCAGAAAGGATGGAACAGAGCCAGCCTGTCTAACTTAAGTACTTAAACTTCGTTTCTCAGAGAGACTTGTGTCTCTGGAGGACTTGAAGACAATCCCATTAATCCATTTTTGTATGAAGAAAACAGCACTCAATTAAAAAAAAACCAACACAACCAAATGCAAAAAATCCATTTAGACATCTGAAGTTTAAAGACAAGTTAACTGTCTAATTTATTTGAACGATATTTTAACATTTCTAATGTGGCTTATTGATATTGAATTTCTCAATAGTGCTAACTGGTTTATGATGTAAAAAATAATATTGTATTTGGAATTAAAAGAAAACAAACAACACCCTCACACCCACCAGAATTTACTCCAGAGTTATTTAATGAATAATGTAGGGAATTTCATATTTATAACTAGCTATATTTATGCCTGAAATTTCTATAATTTTTTTTGAAATCTACAGCATTATTTGAAGAAATTCATTCACTCTGAAAATCAGGCCAGTTACTGAGTAAATGTGATTTACCATGGGTTTAACAGCCTACAGGTATGTCCAGTCTAGTGTTGTGTATTATGCAGAAATGTCTCAGCTAGTTACGAAGGAGCTAGTTATGAAACTGGAAATGTATCAGCTCTGGGCTAAACACGGCCTGGTTGACCTGACTATACTGTTTATATGCCATGAGTTAGTATCCTTAAATAGTTCTGCAGTAACTCATGCAAACCCACCAACTAATTTGAACTCCTAAGATAACTCTTGTCAGCAGTCCAGTTTGTGGTAGAAAAATATACAAACCTCAAACATCTGTAAAAACAGGCTTTATAAAAACTTTCGCACTAAATTATTAAAGTTTTTATACATATTAAATTGAATATCTTTATTGTTAGATGTGCTACGGGAATGTCCTTGTTGATCTAAGCACTGCACAAGTGAAAAACGGGGACAGGATTTTTTGTCCTTGATTTTTTTTGAACTAAATGCAAAATTAAAGGAATATAACGGTGATAACTAAATTACTGATATCCAGGGTCTCATTTATAGCCACTGGAGAGAGCTAGCAACTTCCATGAAGTTGCATAGGTTATACAGTGATTACAGTGTCAATACATAGGACAACTAAATCATATAAGTACTTATATAAACAAGTAAAGGCAAACCCATCCATGGGATTGTTTTTGCCCAAGGGACCTGATTCCACTTGGTGGGTAATGCAGAAAGACGGGGAAACACATTGTGTACCACAAGGGCACCTAATTTTGAGTGAGAACTGTCTGTAATGTTTTATTGTATATTTATATATATATGTATATATGTATATAGTGAGAATTAATTTGGGCATGATAGATGGTATAAAATACGGAGTGGATAACGTCCTAGTTACAGGGGTCACCAGTTTATTACTGTGTGAGTATAATCAAAACTGTGTATTGTACACCCTCTGTGTAATTTCTGATAAACTATTAATACTGGATTGTTTGCAGCAGCTGCCCAGGGCACAGCTAATGACTCAGCTGATAACTCCCCTCTGGGGAGGAATTACCACCTTCACAACCAGCCTGAGGGGTCACCTCTGCTAATGGGTGTATTGGGTCTGGCTGAGCTGGAGTTCATTTCCCCACAGTACCTCACAGTGCTGTGCTTTGCATTGGTAGCCAGAAGGGTGTTGATAACACACAGGTGTTTTGGCTATTGCTGAGCATCAACATCAGCACTGTAACATTCAGTTACAGTGTAGGGCAAGATCCTGGGAGGGGACCCAAGTAGGCCAGCTGACCCAAACTGCCCAAAGGGGTGTTCCCTACCACATGACATCAGCTCAGATATAAAAGCTGAGGCAAGGAGTAGGAAGGTGGGAATTCATTGTCTTTGCTGGCTGCCTGCCTGCTGAAAAACCATCACATGCACTGAAGCTCTGCTTCTTGGAAGTGGCCAGCCACTGCTGCTCATGGGAAGTAGAGAAGAAACTGTGCTATCTTTTGCTTTGCTTTGCTTTTTGCCCATACAAGCTTCTGCTTTATTTTTGCTTTGCTTTGCTTTGCTTTTTGCCCATACAAGCTTCTGCTTTACTTTTTGCTTTAAATAAACTGCCTTATCCCAACCCACAAGTTGTTTTCTCCATGTTACTCTCTGCCCTGCCCAGATGGGAAGGGGAGTGATAGAGTGGCTGGGTGGGTACCTGGCGTCCAGCCAAGGTCAGCCCACCACAGTGGGCCATACTGGTCCGATGTAATAGGCAGCTGCAACACCTAAGCCATCAAATACTCCAAAAATATCCCGTGACCCACAGAGCTAAATCAACCATCAGGAAACTCGCTGGCCTGGAGGAGGTACTGGACATTCCCACCTGAACCTGAGCACATATAATCTTTGGGGTTTGGAGACTTCTAGTATCATTCGTCGGATCGAGAGGAGGACCAGAACTCCAACAGGTCTGCCATTGCCACTCTCGACAAGACTGCCATCGTTATCTCAGCAGAACTGCCACCATTGTCTGGACAAACAGGTTTTCCTTTCCTTTTACTTTGCACCCAGGAGGGCCACGTGGTGCTCAGAACAGGGGCCAGTGAACACTGATCTGTTCTTGTCCCAGGGGGCTGGGTTATACATCTGTTTTTGTGGATTAAATCCAATTTTTCTCTGTATTGTTGCATCTATTGCAATTTGGTTTTAGTAAATTGTAACTGACTTATAATCTCTCTAGAGTTGGGTTCATTTCTCACAATGGTTCACTTTTAAACCAGCACACTGTGTCAGTACAGAAGTGGTCACTGGCATAGTTTAGAAATGTGCAGATTCCATGGTAGTTTAATATTAGTTTCAGTCTACAATTAAGACACTCTTTAACAGAGAACTATGACTCTAAGCTAAGTATCTAAATTTGCACTATTGTCAGTAGAGGTAAGGAGCTTGGTTCACTAAACATGGGTTTGTAAGGCCTTTTGAGATGGCTTCTGGTATGTGACAAATACACATGAGCTCAGAAGTTATGATGAAGATACATAGTAGGTCTGTATACTCTCTGAGAAGCAACTGCAAATCAGGATGGATGGCTTTGTGCGTTATAAATGACTCCCCATGTCTGTGTTAAGGCTACTGAATTGCACTTTTAGAAGTTTCATTGACTATATTCTTTAGATCACTCTAAATTAAAAAAAAAAACAGATTAAAAGTTTAATCACCTAGACTACGAGTAGTCATCTAACTTCCAGTATTTTCTCTGGAATTAAATCTCACCCTCATAATTTAATTCAGTTGCCTGAACACAAAGAGCTAGAACTATGTGAGATGCCCCAAGGAGATTTCTCACCCCAGGATAGGTAAGGCAAGACTTAAACATAGGCCCACATTGGCAAAGATCTTTTTGTTTCCTTGCAAGGATTTTAGTAGAAGGTCAGTTCTAATCATAACATAGATATGCCTTCATATTACCAGTACCTGATATGGCTTAATTTCACAGTAAGTGCCCCAGAGGCCAAGAGCCAAGCTGATTCTTTCAGACATTGTATCCTCACTGGCTGTGGAATTGATGATAGGATCCTCTACGTCTGTTTGACCCAGAGGGCTGTTTTTACTGTCTTTAAACTTCTTTCAGCATACCACTGCCTCTTGATCTTCATTAATCAGAAAGAAAGCCTAAAGTGACTTGGTCAGATTAGTCATCTGCACTATAAATATCTGCATATAGTCAAGATTGTTTTCATCCTTCAATTCCCTTTAGTCTATACTATCTTCAATGAATTGTTTATTTCTTCCTAAAATAGATACCTTACATAGGTCACATGAATTGTTCAAGCGTATTCTTTTTGTCTTAGTTAATCATAAAGTATATCCAGAGAAATAGCTCAAATATAGATTATTTCTACAACATAAGATTCTAAAGCTGGTTGAAATGACCACTCTCATTGTTCTGATCTTTAATATAATCAGTCTGTCATAATACAAGGAATATTTAAAGTTTAAAAGTTTGAGTTTGCAATTTTGATATCACTGTAGAGACAGACTTGTATCTTGAAGAAAGTTATATAAAAGGAAAGAGGCTGAATATTCTGAAAAACAAGGACTCTTTGATCTACTCAATATAATTTTAAAAACTGAAGGTTTTTGTTATGTGTTTCAGAAGTTCTTTTCACACAAGGATTACTAAATGCTTAAGACTGTTGAAAGAATCATTCATAGGTTTCATCTGGTGGCCAATGATGACATTAAAAGTGTTATTCACAAAATCAAATCTCTGTGCAACTAATAGTTTATAACATACTTTAAATGGTTTAACCTAAAGATAAGACATTTGCAAGGGAAGATCTGTGTATGCATTTATATGTAAATGCAAAAGACAAGGATAATGAGTTATCTATAATCAAAATTTAATTTTTTTTTACAAACTAAGCCTGCTAAACCACCTAAAAACTTATTTTTAAGAGTCTTGGACCTCCAACTCTTGGTACATCCAAGGAGTTGTGTATTTTTTTTTTGGTCTAGATTCAAATTACATTTAAAAGTTTAAATAATTCTGTGTACCACCTTGTAGATAGTACAAATTATCATAGCTCTGTAGATATCAATGCTACTTTATACAAATTAATTTTTTTTTTTTTTTAAAGAGGCAAAAGTAAATATTAAATACATTCCATTTCATTAACAAAAGTATTTAAAAAGGAATTTATAGTGGGCTAGTTGGTGGACAAAGACCAAACTGCAGAAAAGCGGAGGAGTGAGGTGCAGGGCTGAAACATCTAGGGAAACATGATAGGGGAGGCTCTCACACTTCCCCTCAGCAAGTGACACAGCTGCAATCCATCTCAAGTGCCAGTGCATGAATGTATATGACTTGGTAAACATGATGCGAGTTCTGGATAGAACTGGCAACGAAAACTATGGTGGGAAGATGGTGCTGTATGCAAAGGAGCAGCACAAATGCACAGAGCTTTCCTATTGAGTGGATGATGCCTGTTTGAGAATTTATGGGCCAGAATCTTAGGGGAGATCATCAAGAAAAGTATGTTTCTCACACTGCTCTGCTGGTGAGTAGGCTGGGGTTGCACAAGAAGATGGGAGGGGACACTGCTGGGACAGCTGAACCCACAACTGACCAGAAGGATATTCCGTACCATATGGTGTCCTGATCAGCAATAACAGGGGTCGGAAGAAGGAAGGGGGTGATGTTCGACATGGCATTGGTTTACCAAGTAATGTACATGTGATGGAGTCCTGCTTTTCTGGAGGTGGCTGAGCACCTGCCTGCTGATGGGAAACAGTGAATGAATTCCTTGTTTTGCTTTACCTATTGAATGGTCTTTATCTCAACCCATGGGCTTTCACATTTTACCCTTTTGATTTTCTCACCCATCCCACTGTGAGGGAATGAATGAACAGCTCTGTGGTGCTTAGGTGCCTACTAGGGCTGATCCACAGCAGCTGCCAGCATTGTGAGGCTGGTCTCAAAATCGAAGAAATGGAAATTTCACATCTATTTTCAAGGAAAAAAGAAAGAAAGATCTGAGAAATGAAATTATAATCAGCTTTACCTCATTACTCTGGAAGGTTTTGAAGCAAATCCTGCTGTAAGTCATTTACACCTACATGAAGAAGGAGATTGGGAACAGCCAGCATGTATTTACCAAAGCTTCTTTAGCAGCCTGATGGTCTTCACTGGTGAGATGTCTGGCTGTGTGGGTGGGGGGGAGATCCGTATATGTAAATTACTTTGATTTTTGCAGTATTCTCACAGCCAGCCATAATATATTTGCAGCCAAATCTCCTGAAGTTTGACAAAATTTACAAAGTTATGTACTTGGGAGGGAATAATCCCATATTCCTGTACAGTTTTGGCATTGCCAAATGGCTAGAGAGAAGGTTTTCAAATAATTGTCTGGGAATACCTGTGGCAGGAAGTTAAACATGCACCAACAGAGTAATCCCCATGGCAAAGAAGGCCAACTATATACTGTGTTATCCAGCATGTAGGCAGCTGGTCAAGAAATGCTACTCCTTTCTGCTTGGTACTGTGTTTGAAATTACATTTGAAGTGTCCAGTTTTGGAGTTCCCTTTACAAGGAAGACACTGAAAAAAACTGCAACAAGATTGTTTGCAAAAGAATCAATAAAATGATATGGGGACAGGAGCACAATGTATAAGAAGCAGCTTTGCTGAGACCTCCTTGGAAGTGCACAGTGAAAGGGCTAGAGGTAATGTACACACTAGTGATTAGTGTTGTTCCTTAGGGGTCTGTGTAGGGTTCAGGCACTGTTTAACATCTTAGTTGGCGGCATAAACACTGGGATTGAGTGAACTGCCAGCAAATTTGCAGACAACACCAAGCTGTGTGGTGTGGTCAACATCCTGGAGGTAAGAAATGCCATCCAGAGGCACCTTGACAAGCTTGAGAGGTGGGCCTGTGCAAATGAGGTTCATTTGATGAAGTTCAACAAGGCCAAGTGCAACCCTGCACCTGGGTCAGGGCAATCCCAAGCACAAATACATTCTTGATGGATGATGGATTGAGAGCAATCCTAAGGAGAAGATCTTGGGAATGCTGGTGGATGTGAAGCTTAACATAAACCAGCAATGCATGCTTGTAGCCCAGAACTACAATTGTATACTGGGCTGCACCAAAGAAAAGTGACCAGCGTGTCAAGGGAGGTGATTCTGTCCCTTTAGTCCTCTCTGGTGAGACCCCATGTGGACTACTGTGTCCAGCTCTGTGGGCCCCATTGTAAGAATGATGCAGACCTGCTGGACCGAGTCCAGAGAAGGACCACAAAGATGATCAGAGGGCTGGAACACCTCTCCTATGAAGACTAGCTGAGAGACTTGGGGATATTTAGCCTGGAGAAGACTTTGGGGAGACCGTATAGCTGCCTTCCAGTACCTAGAGGGGGCCTACAAGATGTACGGCAAGGGACTTTTTGTGATGGCATGTAGTGGTAGGTCAAGGGGAATGGCTTTAACTGGAAAAAAGTAGGTTTAGATGAGATATTTGGAAGAAATTCTTTACTGCAAGGGTGGTGAGGCAGTGGAACAGGTTGCCCAGAGAAGCTGTGAATGTCTTATAGCTGGAAGTGTTCAAGGCCAGGTTGGATGGGGCTTTGAGCAACCCGGTCTAGTGGGTGGCATCCCTGCCAATGGCAGGAGGTTTGGAACTAGGTGATCTTTAAGGTTCCTTCCAACCTAATCGATTCTGTGATTCAATTACCTAATTTTAAGTGACCGTACGTGCATGTGTTAGTATATTGCAGGTTTCTCTATAACAAAATTATATTACACTTTGAGGCTATTTGAGGCGAGATCAAGATCACTTAAAAAAACCCAGGAGACAATGAGGAACTAAAGCAAAAAAAGTGATAGACATTAAATAGAAAAGGATTCAACAGTTTGGCTAAGTTTGCCAGATCAGAATTAGTTTCTGTGCCCTTTAACCTTATAGTAAAAACCAGAGCAAATTACTACATTTGATAACCAGTGTAATAATGTGTCACAGCAAGGTTTTACAGAATAGGAACTATAAAGAAAATATAAGGGTAATAAGAGACATGGTGACTATTGTGGTTTTAAGACTAAATGAGAGAGAATAAGGAAGCTCTTAAGCATACAGTCTTCTGAAAAATTATTTCATTTTTTCTCATTAAATTTTAAAATGAAGAATCTAAAAAGTATTTTTTATTTCTTATGTATCCTAAAGGTTTGTTAACTAATATTGGAGAGTTGCATCTATTATCAATAGATTATAGAAAACAGATAATAGATAATAGTATTGTGAAAACCTAGGCAAATATAGTTTAACGTGATAACTAATAACATGAAAAATACTAAAGGCAAAAATTAATTGATAGTAAAATTCAGAAATAATAAGTGATTGCATATAGTGTCTAATTTCATTTTTTCTTAATATTTCACATGAATGTTACAATCATAAATATAATCGTTAAATAACATCGTCATTCCCTAAGGATCCCAAACTCTGTCTATCTCATATAGGCAAAAAATCATAAGAAAATAATGCTTTCTTGTTCATCATAGCTGCTGTTTAGATGTCACTGAAAAAGAAAGATTAATGATCCAATGTGCTTTTATCCGAGAAGCATAATTAGTCTGCTTCACTGACATGAATAATTAAGAGGGACATTTTAAAAGAAAACAATATGTTAAAGGCTAATTAAAGTTTTGGAACTTATATGACAAGCCATGTTTTATGTGTTACTGGAAAACATTTTTAAGAGTTAGGGTCACAGTTTTCAGAAGGCCTTGTTCTTTGCAATTGATACAATCTACAGTGTTCCTTTTTCTAAGCAATATTTCTTATGAGAGTTTTAGATGTTTTGTGTTTCTAAGTAAAAATGCAAACTCATTTCTGCTTGGTTTTGACATTTTTATGCCACATTTGTGAATTATAATTTCTTGTGAACTATAAAAATCTGGATCCAAATTGTATTTTAAGCAAGTATGAATGAGAAAAATTAACAAGCCAATAGCAATTGTATATTGGCAATTATGTAAATCTTTTTCATATTGCAGCATCTGTGGATAACAAAAATTAAAACTGTTTATTCACATGCAAATTATTCAGGTTATTTGGTACAATTTTTATAATTTATAAGTCAATGCAGAGGTACACAAAATCTGTGCAAATATTACCCTTCTTTTTCTGTTTCCTTTACACCAAACAAGTAGAGCTATTTCTTCATTTATTTATAATAGAAATAACATATTTTCCTCTTGTAAGTTTTAACCTGGTGAACTGTGAGAATATATCAATATTAATGTAATTGCAGGAGAGGTAGCAGTGTCTTAGCAAGAACAACTGACAGAATATGCAAACTGTAGGTCATGTTGTGTTGGCAGTGAGAGTTTAAACAGGTACATAATATGATGGTGATAAACATTTGGAAAGAACTTTGATTTAGAGATGACTATTTCTGTCTACTGACTATAAAGTCTAGTTGACTTCGATGAATTGCCTAATTTTTATGCAACTGAATGTAGATGAGATGAACCCCATAATTTGTTTGAATGGTGCATACCTTTTATGAAAATTAAAAATATATACTGCTAAAATTGAAGCATGAGAATTACTATATCCTGAGGTGCATTAAGCAAAATATAGCTAACTGGTTTAACTGGTAAGAAGAGATTGCCCCACTGTACTCTACACTGGCGTGTCCTCATTTTTGTCCTGTGTGCAGTTTTGAGCTCCACAATATAAGAAGGGTATAAAATTATTAGAAAGTGTTCAAAGGAAGGCAGTAAACATGTTGAAGGGACTAGAGGGAGTGACGTATGAGGAGCGGCTGAGGATGCTGTGTTTGGTCGGCACAGAGAAGAGGGGACTGAGGGAAGACGTTGCTGTCTGCAACGTCCTCATGCGTGGGAATGTAGATCTCCACATGGGAGTGGAGATGGATGTGCTGATCTTCTCTTTCTGGTGTCCAGGGAGAGTATGCAAGGGAACATCATAGAGTTATATCCATAGAGTTATCCTCGTATAAGAAAAAGTTCTTCACTGAGACAGTGTTCAAGCACTGGAACAGGGGCCCCAGGGAGGTAGTCATGGCTGCAAGCTTGTTGATGTTCAAGAAGCATTTGGTCAATGCTCTTATATATGTCTTTTAACTTGTAGGTTGACCTGTGTGGAGTCGGGAGTTGGCTCAATGATCCTTGTCAGTCCCTTCCCAATCAAGATGTTCTATGATTCTATGAATTATGGGCATATGTAGATAGAAAAAATTAATAGTTCATAATAGGAACCTATTATGCTATGAAATACTGTCAAATTATACAAGCAATAGAAGAAAACATTTTGCCTTTCTAGAACAACAAAAAACAAACAAACAAACAAACAAAAAACAACAAAAAAAAAAAACCAAGAAAATTTACTGATATTTAAAAGAACACTTTTTTCATGGGAAATGGTCTGAAAAATAGTTATTTGATTTGGATAAAGAACAAATTTTGAAATACCAGTTTTCACCTAAATAAGAAGTAGCATCTTGCACAGCTCAGAGATATCTGTGTGTGAAATAAAGGCTATGCGTAGACATTTAAAAATGTGATTTTTGGCAGTAGAGCAAACAGCATTTGAAACTATTCCAGTCTTTAAAGGTTTTTTTCATGCTTACTGGCTACTAGAACATTTCTTAGGATATTTCAGAACTCAGCTACTTACATAAACTGGGTATTGAAAGATAACTCTTTATAGCTATACAACTACTGTAGTAAATATAGAGGATACATCCAAATAATATACGTAGGGAGAAGGTTGATCTTGCTATCATTACTGAAAAAGGAAAATCCGTAAGAAAAATTCCTGCCTTTCTCCAAGTGAAAGAAACACTGGTGTGAGACAACTGAACTATTCTGAGGATATTCTGAATTCTCAAATTGTCAGCTTTAGAAGCTGACAGCTTTCACAGCTGTGGGAGGTAAAGGTGAAGTAGAACCACATTTCCCTCCCATATGAGCTCTCTGCATTTTAGGCTTTATGGAGACACAGTGAATTCTTCTAAGAGGCTGACACACAAAAGACCAACAGTGCTACAGTGGTGAGTGTGTTTTGTACTGATTGAAAAACTAAACCACGTTGAAGTTCCTGTAAGACCAGATGTTTTATCTCAAGGTAGAGTAATTCACATAAAAAAAAAAAATCTAAAAATTATGCTGCTGAGGAACTAAAAAGCATCCACTGGCAGGTTTCATCAACCTCCACTAAAACTTAAAATTAAAAAAAAAAAAAAAAAAAAGAAAAAACTCATGTGATTAAGTCCTAGTAGCTACTCTTGTCAACTTCCATTTAAATCATTTAATGCACAGATATAATTGATTAGTGTCTTGGACTGTTCTCTTCTTACACTTCTTTCATTAAACAGACTTTTGCTCTCATATTTTCATTTATCCTTCATATTATTATGCAAGTGTACAGTTATACAAATAAATAATTTGGTAAAATAAATCAGATTTATTACTGTGTCCTTCAGATAATTTCCCACTGGTACAGAATGCTGTCTTGGCAGTGTGTGCTGTCATTTCTCTCCATAACAAGTCAGAGCAGAGATCTCTATCATTCTAGAGAACTAGTAAAGACTAGGAGTCCCACAGGAAGTCTGATTTTTGCTTCACTGCCAAAATACATTATATTTAAACAATGTCATTCAGAAAGGGACAGATAAAATTTCATCCTTTGCCTTGCACGGTGACATAAAGTTTCTTAAAAGGATTTCCAAACAACTGCTGTAGCCCCTCTGCCAGTGTTGTTTGACCCCTCTGGCAGCAATCCCTTCTCAAAAGGTTTCACCAGGTTTTTTATTATATAGAGCCAGCTTCCAGAGATGTCTAAGTTCCTCATCTCTTAACTGGTCTTGCATCCTAGAGATGTGACAGCCCAGTAATGTGTTTTAAAATGAAAATTTGTGTTTCAGCATGAGTAACAAATCAAACCTAGACTGTATTTTATCGTATTTGAAATATGTGTGTTGAAGTTGAGCTCTCATTTGCAATTCACAGTTAAGGCTATCCTGAAACTTTTACATTATTTAGAAGGCCTTGTTGCAGAAAATAAAATGGAGCAATAACAATTTATGCCTCCTGAGGATCTAAAAACTATTGTAAGCTTCTCCATTTTTTTTTTTTGGTAATATTTACGTGGGGTTTTTTTGTTGTTTTTTTTTTTTTTTGGTTTCCCCCTTTTGTATGCTTTAACCACTTTATGAATCTATTGCAATAGATCATTCTCCTATTACTTTGTGTGTGTGTGTGCTTTCTTTGCCCGTTTTGCCAGATTGTCTTGCTTGGGATTTTTTTGCTGTGCTTGATTCTTCTTTCTATTTTCTACAGACCAACCTACAAAAAAACCCACTGAAATATTCTGAAGAAAATTCTAACGTTTTATGTCAAAGAAAAAAATGATCCACAAATATTACCAAGAAATGAACACTTAAAAATACATATATGACTCATATGAGCATTTTAAAAGCTTGGGAGTCTGTCTGATCTTAAAAAGAACCATGTATCTGAAAATAAGATTAATTTACTTCTGAAAGGTCAGTACAAGAACTTCAAGAACCTGCGCATTGAAAGCATGATCAACATGCCTCAAGGAAGCAATTTGAGTTGTTACAACAGAGAAAACAATAAATAACAATTCTCTTTAACTGAAAAGTACTAAAAGCAGAGAATTAAAACTCACTTGATGAAAATGGAATTTTTATTTTTCAGAGGACAGTTTTGAAATTTCAACTCTATCTACAGCAATGCTAAAATGTATTATGATCAGAATCAAGATGAAATGAGTTTATCAAAATAGGAGAGGATAATATTGTGATTAAGGCACTAATCTGAGAAATATTTTTATACTGATATAATTAACTGTTAACGAAATGTCCTTTCTTCTCATTTCTGTTAATTTTAAAGTTATGATCATAAAATATCGAGGTATGTCATTCTAAGTTAAAAATCTTCATGATTTCAGATATTTCAGAATGGAATATGTGCACCATAATGTTCTGTTGGGTACTAAATTGAGGAGGGTTTTTTATCCAAAGGAAAAATTGAAATAAAACTGTTTTCCTAGTCTCTAGCCAACAGGAAGATGAAATAAACTGATAAGTGACTAAAAGGATCAGAAAAGTTGAGTTCTCCTAAAGTGCAAAATTGGCACTATGAGTATTGAGCAACATTGCCTAATGTATACACCAGATAAAGTTTGGTCATAATTCAGTTTAACAGCAAGGTAGAACCACTGATTTTTTCATCTGTACTTCTTCTCTTATGTTTCCACATGCATAAAAATCATGTATAAGCATCTCAAAAAAATAGCTGCCCTTTTTTTCCCCTCTCATTTCTGTAGCTACAGGGCTTCTCCAGTGTAAACTGCCTAAAATTCTGCCTCTAGTCATTCTGGGGTTTTGGCTTCTTTTTCCATGTAGCTTGTATTGATCCTGATTTAAGAATTTGTCATGTATTATTAACTTCCACCAAATTTGATAGAGTTCATTCTTGGTCCTTAATTTGGGTTTAACTCACTCTTTTATTTTTTTTGCCCTTTCCTTCCTTACATAGTTAATTAATACTGCCTTGGCCTTTTAACAGATGCTTTCTTTTTGAGGCAGTTCTGTATAAATTCCCCTTGTGTTTGTCACAATGACTGGCATTGCTTGTGCAGTAGTCCATCACTTCATTCAGAACAGGGCATTTGATCTGAATCAAGGGCAAAAGGGCAAAAGTAAGTTTGGATAGTCATATGTATGTGAATTGCCAACTTTAACACATTCAGACTCACTTAAAAGATTGCTGCACTTTGTTAGGAAGTTCATATTCCTTGGCATGTTCTCCTGTACCATTTGCTGCTTTAGCAGAGTCTTGGCTCAGCATTACCTGCTGATGCTGCAGGCTCTTTTTGCTCAGAAAAGTGATCTGGCGTTCTTAGTAAACATCAGATATGAGGAATTATGAGCATCCCTGAATAAAAATTATTTTTGACATGTATTTGAAATATTAATTAGATAAAGGTGTCCCCGTGGCATAATTTTTTAATGGCAGTTGTAATATACAAAATACGCGCGATTATCTTCATTTCTAATCCGTTCAAATTAAAAAAACTCCAAAGCATATAGTTTATTTTACTACAAAACCAACATTGACATGGCTGGCATGTTAAGCTGTCACTGCACCTTTGGTCCAAATTAACTGCCTTAGAGTTGACTACAGCCTGTTCATCCCTTTGGAAGTCCAACAGCTGCAGAAGAGATTCAAACAAGTTTGCCAGGCTCTAAACTGTCTATCAAAGCACATCTGGCTTAGTTGGTAAAATAAACTGTTGATTGCACAGTATTTCAAGTACTTGGCTTGAAGTACCTCCCCAGACTTTAAATATCAGTCTGCCTGAGACACTACTGAGATGATCTCAACTACAGCCTTTTCCTTTAGCAATATGCTTCTTTCTCAGCAATATGTTTCTAATTTATCCTTGCCACATTCAAAATCATTGTTACACTGCCTGATGCGAATTTGCCTCAGCTCCTCCCTTCTGGTTTTGAAAAGATCTCTATCACTCATCTCAGTTCTCCACTTCGAGCAGTAGTTCAGTTTGTTCTGTACATAACTGCTTTCGCACTCTCATATTAGATTTTAATGGTGATATGCTTCAGCAGTCATCTTCACTCATAATTTTTTCGTAAAACAGACAGCTTCACTTTGACACAAAAAAGATTGTAAAGAACAATTTTAGTCTCCTGAGATAACTTACATATATTATCTACTCTCCCCCAGCTCCAATGCCTGATCCTACCTACAGGAACAGACAACTGGGAATTTTTGTTGCTGTGAATGTCCCAACCCTACCAGACTCACATCTTCTTCATATCCATCTAGGAAATAAAGCAGAAGCTATCTGTCTACACTTCTACTTGTTCCAAGAATCTTGTTAATGATTTTGCACATAAGGAGCTACAGAGGATGAAGGACCACAAAGTATATAAGAAGACTTCTTTTTTCGTGATGAGGCCTAAAAGTGTGAGACTTTTTTACCGCAATAAAAATTAAGGGAACAATGGAATTAAAGGCTTAATTTAAAAATTTAATACTGTAGGTGGATTCAAATGGAGCTATTAATAGATGATGAAGTCCTTGCTAATGACACAAGTTAAGAGCACATGAACAGGAAACTCTTAACAGAAGCTAGAATTTGAACTTGAGACACATAATTTTATCTGTCTTAAGAATACTCTTACCAAGCAGGAAGTCTAAGGTATCTTACCTTGCAAAAAAGAGAAGCTGAATAGAATAACAGGAGAGAGTGCATTACTTCATATTGTCTAAATTGAGTACAACAAATTTGGAGAACCTGGGCATTTGAACTTTATCATGAAAGAGGATGAAGAAGACAGTGGACAAGACCAGCATCACAGCTTGTACCTAGAATCACAACGGAGCACTAGAGGAAGCAGTCATAGCCAAGGATAGTGCACATAAAATACAGGGTAATATCTACCCCTCATGTGTTGCAAACATCAAAGACTTATTCAAATAAAAATAAGCCGATTGTCCCCTAGATTTCAGTCACTGAGACTTCAGAGACAGTAGCAGGCTATTATCTAAGGGTAAACATCTGATTTAGGCTATTCTGTTCTTTCATTTCATCTGGAAAGATTTGAGGTAAATTAATAAAGGTCTCATATATAAAAGTTAGCATACGTCCTTTTCAGGTTTTAAAGTTGTCATTTAATCATTTCAGCATATCATTATATAGAGCAGACTGACAGTGTAACACCCTGAAAGGCTGAAATTTTGTTTCAGTCTAAAATTCTTTGAGATAATACCCACTTTTTGCAGCTGCTAGCACTTGAAAAATGTTTTTTACTTACTTCCTCCTTTTTTTTTCCTGCTTTTAATAACAAGCTAGAGACAGATCAATTTCTACACAATACATAACTCAGAACACATTGTGACTACCAATGAGCTTTTTTCCTAAGAATGTATTTTTCCACCCTGATTGGAACATATCATGCACGATTTATTCATCAGTACAACTTCTTACAAAACTGATTTTCTTTGCTGTTTAAGTAACTCTAAAAGCATCCGAACTTCATCTTTTCTTCTTCAAGAAAATGGACACCCCATTACATCCTGATGGCTTATATTATGAAATACTGCATCACAAAGCATTCACTGGTGAGGGAGGGAATATCTGTTTTCTTTCAATTAGCATTTTGGTACAATCACAAAGAAAAAAATATTGTATTATCAATCTTCTAAGTAATGCAAGCCAATAAATTCCAGCATGTTATTCCAATATGAAATTGAACTTCTCATGCTTGTTTGAAGCATTCATTACATATATGATTCACTGGGCCTATTTGGACTGGCTGTAATTTTACCAACTTTATCACTGAAGCCCATATCATTTACTACTAAGTATCACTGTCAAGAAATAGAATTGTTTTGCTGTTGTTGTGGTGGTTATTTACCAGTAGTTACATGCAGCTGTGAATGTATAGTTCTGTAAAATCATATCCTGTGTCCACAGAAGTGCTCTCCAGGCACATAATTTCAGTTTAGTTTGGGAAATTTACAAGTATGTTAATTACACATGCCTAAAACTCATGTCAAAGAAATAAGTAGTAATAGTCTAAAATCTACTATGGTGAAATGCAAGAGTGATTTCCAATTTATCACTTAAGCTAAAAAAAAAAAGCCTTGCAGTATCTTAAATTATGAATTTCTAGGTATGTCTGAGAGAAAGAATGTGAATCAAGATTTTCAGCTCTTTTCCAAAAGTGCAAGGATCTTAAAGCTTTGAAGTTGCCTAGGTCTCAAGCAATTTTCTACTGTGATCCATTCTGTTTCATTTTATATATATGTATTTATATACACACAAATACACACACACACACACACACACACACATATGTATTACATATTTAAACTCCTAATTATGTATAACAATAATTTATGCTTTTGGCATTTTTATACTCTGTGCCCTACTGTGCATTCATACAGTGCTACCGTATAAATTTGGATTTTCTAGCACAGCTATTTTAGTATTTTACCTCATATTATCAAACATACAGAAAAATGATCATGACTGATGATGACTGAACAACTGAGTTATTCAGTAATATTAGGATTCAAAATTCTGTAAGAATGTAATTTAAGGAATGTAATTTACAGGAATACTCTGATACAATCAGTGTGTTGTATTTAGAGGGTTTTCGGAAAGAAAGACTGAAGAACTACGTTTTAACACAACATTATAGTATTGTGAAAAAAGATTATAGAGAGGGACACTTTTTGATTCCTGTGGACAATCTTATCATTGTTGCTGCTATTTTCAGAATTCTGCTTTTTGGGATATTTAAAGAAATGGTCTTCTGGTCTTCTCCTTCTGTATGATGTTGGAGGAGCACAGTAAATACAAATTTTCTTTCAAAGCAGATAGCCTTATTTAACTGTCATATGTTCACTATATACGTAAACACTGTAAGAAATTTCTTCCAGGGAACACAATGTTAATTTCTTAAAACTTTTATCCTGCCAAGTTTTTCGGAACAATCTGTGACAAGCTGAATCACGGCATAACAGAAAAATTTAGATCAGAAGCAGTTCCTGTAGGTCATCTGGTCAATCTCATGCTAGAAGCATGCTGACTTCAAAGTTAGAGTGGATTGTTCAGTGTCTCCTCCGGCTTGGTTTTGACCATCTCCATGGTGGCAATTCCACAGCCTTCCTCTGTAACCATTCCTAATACTTTTACCATCCTTTAATTGAGATGAGATAGTGATGTTTAGAGTATGGGTTTCCTGCTATCTTTCTCCTTGCACAAAAGTACCTTTAGGTAATATATTCATAGCTTTTCCTCCTCCCAATAGCTTGTTTTTCTGATTCAAATTATTTATCTTGAACTTTCACAACTTTGGTACTGTATCCTCATATTACATGCCTCCCCAAATCATATTGACACTCTAAAGGCCACTGTAACCCTAAATCCATTTTTCTTCAGTTACCTTCTGAGCTTTTTGTATTCAGAAATATCTCTCAAAAAAAGTCTCTTATGTAACTATTTTATTGTCCTTGTTAATGTGCCTTTTTGTTATTCCACTTCTGAAGCAGTAGCATCTGTGGCACAATTAATAATACTGAGACCTTTATTCATTTTACTGAACACAACCACTTCATGTGTTTATATGCCAGAGGTGATCCACCATATTTCTTTACTATTTTTTTTACTTGAATTGTCACACAGAAGAATCATTAGTTCTCAAGAGCAGGGTGAAGTGCATACATAAACAGTTTGGTCTTTGAGCCCTTGAAGATAAAAGCAACAATAAGAAAATGCAGTAATTCTTATTCTGTTTTATGCTTCCATCTCTGATGAGCAGTAACACAAAATTAATAGCTAGAAAAGAAATAGCTGTTTACCTCTCCCAGTGCTTGAAACTCAGGTTGGCGATGGAGTTGTAAAGTAAAATAAGGAACATTTTGTACTAGGCTAACAGCTTTAGGAACAACTTCCAGCAGGAGAGCAGCTAGACTTAAACAACCAGATAGAAATATCTGAACAACTGAATTTTAATCGATGACTTGACTGGAGAATTATTTCCACAGAACTGATTTTTTTTTTCCCAAATACTTCTTTTCAAAATGAAACACCACTCCCTTCCCTCTGATTTAATTTTTTTGATATGAAACATTCTCCTTCACACAAAATAAAACAGTAACTTTGGAAGACTAAGAAAGAAAGTGATGCAAATGCATAAAATATATGTGTTATCATGGAATACTTTTCATGTCTCCTTATATCAAAACATCCAACAATTGTCTCCTGTTTTGCTCTCACCAGGCTATTTGTCAGAACCAAATATGTATAAGTACATTAAAATGAAGATGCACATGTAACAATTTACCAGCAGAAGAAAGATCCACATATCTTCTACTCTTAACAAAATGTAAAAACTATCACTTCGACTTGGTCATATTTTTAAATTTCATGGAGTCTGTGTCAGGAAGAGGCTTCAGATACAACATTCTCTAAAAGGCTTCAAGACTACAGATTTCCCTAATTCATGTTTTCTTAGTGCTTTTACATTTCCTGATTTCATTTGTATGACTAATATTGTGCTATCATATTTAGGTAAGCCAAGGTTTGTTTTCTTTTGGTTTTCTTTCCCCAGAGTGTATTAATTTAGTATGTCACTGGAGAAACATAGGAACCATGTCCTGAAAAGGAGGACATTGTAAATGAAGGAACAGTTCGTAATATTTCTACAAAATTGTCAAAATGCACACAACTCCATGGTTGTTGGCCGCAGTTAAACCATGACATTCACCTAAAAGAATTAATCCATAAAATGAATCTGTTACTAGAGGCATATAAACAAAGTGATCAAAATGTCCAAAGCTAAAAAATCCTTACTTAATAATGTTTTGAAATGAGGCAAGATGAATTTTTTTATTTTTCTTTCCTCTGAAATTACATGCTAAAAAAACCCAAACAACTTTCTTTCCTCTGAAATTACATGCTAAAAAAACCCAAACAACCAAAGCCAACGAAAAAAAACACAGCAAACCCCAACTCATCACATGTTTCATGGAGCATTTATATAAAACAATTCTTTTTTCTGATGGCTACTTTTGCTGTAATGATCTTACAGTAGTTACCATAACAGATTTCCTGATCTGAACAAAGCTCTTTTATTCATCATCACAAAACAGCTCTCCCTCCCACCCAGCTGAACGATGAAGAATTGTCACAGCCAAGAAAAAGAGAATGCAAGCAGAATGTATGATTTGTTGATTCTGCCTTCTGCTGTCTTCTTGCAGCTGCTGTGGTCTGAAGCATTCACTACTTGCTTAATCTGGGTTTCAGATTAATATTTACTCACTCATAACTTAACAGCAATGACAAAAAAAATTTAAAATAATGTTTTTCAATGATGTATGCCCTCAAGGTTGAATATGCTGGGATAATTAACAAAAAAGCAAGACAGTTTCAAGAATTAGACACAGGAATCACAGGCAAATATTTTGTTTCAATAGATGCTGTGAAATATTAACTGGGATATTATAACTCTACCTCGACTAGATAAAGCAGAAATTAAAGATGATCAGATCTTTCTTGCTATCAGGTTAGTAAGCAATTTAAAGAAGGTCTAAAGCATTACTTGAGAAGTAACGCTTAAATTTTCAGAAATTTTCAGTATTGACTCTATTCTTCTTCATTTTGGAACACCTGACTATTTAGCATCACTAAAGGGAGAGAAGAATTAAATTTTGAGAGCTTTTGCTAAGTTTCATTTATCAAGATTGCTGCTCCTATGAGGAAATGCTGAGGCAGTTTCTGGTTTAGTCATTTGTATATAACATTATGACAAAGAGCTTGAAAGTTTTAACCCTACAAACTGAAGGTTAATCAGTAGCTTTCTGGCAGGTTTTTTTTGTTTAAATCTAGACATAATAAGAAGACTGGGATTACAGTTTACCTCTCCTTATATTGTAACTCCTAATATTATAGGACTTGACTAATGTTGATTCTGCACTGCTATTTTACATCACCAGTTACACATTAAATATGAAATATTATATCAGCATTTGTCAAGAATGTCTCTGTGGTATCTCTGCTGTCTTCAAAGCTTTTCAGAAAAGCCATAGTTAGGATGGAGTGTGATCTCGAAAGATTTAACACATGACTGCACACTACAGGCAGGCAGGAGTAACACTCCAGCTCTTTTAATTATGTACATGGGATCTGGTCTCTTAGGATATCTTTCTGTTTTATTGACTACTGGCACTGCATATGTGTAATAGTGAAACAGAAAAGAAGTTTTATTTAGTAAAACTTCTCGTGTGCTATCCGTCTCACATAAATTTTATATATGAGCGGTTGTACTGGATTTGGTTGTGATAGAGTCAGTTTTCTTCATAGTAGCTAGTATGGGGCTGTGTTTAGGTTTTCTGCTGAAAACATGTTGATAATACAGAGATATTTTTGTTATTGTTGAGCAGTGCTTACACAGAGCCAAGGCCTTTTCTGCTTCACACCCCACCCCACCAGAGAGTAGGCTAGGTGTGCGCAAGAAATAGGGAGGGGACAAAGGACTGCTGACCCCAACTGACCGAAGGGATATTCCACACCATATTGCCAGCATGGTCAGCATATAAAGCTGGGTGAAGGAGAAAGAAGGGGGCTACGTTTAGAGTGATGACGTTTGTCTTCTCAAGTAACCATTATGTTGTGATGGGGCTCTACTTTCCTAGAGATGGCTGAACACCTGGCTGCCCATGGGAAGCTGTGAATGAATTCCTGGTTTTATTCTGCTTGAGCGTGCAACTTTTTCTTTACTTACTGAACTGCCTTTATTTCAATCCACGAACTTTCTCACTTTTATCCTTTTGGGCTGAGTGGGGTATTTCTGTCCCCCATTCCACTGTAGGGAAAGTGAGTGAGTGGCTGTGAGGGGCTGAGTTGCTGGCTGGGGTTAAACCATGACAGCAGTGTAGATTTCTAAAATTACCCTAGTTGCTATTCTCTAGAGAAACAGACATTTCTAGTGAAGAATTCCTCTGACCTAATTTAGGCTGTAACGGTAGGATGAGTTAAATTTTTCCTCAAGTTTTTTATCATATTATTGATTATAGAGTGATGCCAGAAATATCAGCTCATATATAAACTGTATAGAAAACATCTCAAAGTGAAGTAAATTAATCCCTCTGTTAATTACAAATTTAAGAAACAAAAATTGTACATTAAGCATATCCAAATAATCATTCCACTTAAAATTTCACTTCCAGACACTGCTGTCTTTGCTCTGCATAATTTCTCTGAGTTGTATTGCCAGTCTTAGATTTGGAGACTTGAGGTTCAAAGCAACTTGTTTTGCTCTGAATGCCCTCCAACTCCCTCTACTCCCACACATGCTCTTAACCCCCCCCCAACAAACAAACAAAAAAAAAAATCAAAAAAAAACAAAACAAAAAACCCCCAACCAACCAACCAACCAACCAACCAAAAAAACCTACAGAAACACAACAACAGAACAACAACAAACAAAACCAAAAAACCCACCCACCACAGTAAAAGACTTCTCTCTGGTGTCAAATGTTGTCCATTTAAAGAGCTTGCCTCCCTCACTTGCACTGGCAAGCCCAAGAGAAGATTTCTTCATCCACCTAAATTACCAGCAAGGAAAATATCTGCACTGTAAAATTTAATGAATGATTCTTTCACGCAATGATTTTCCCTTATTTTACAGTTACTCCTCTGGCTAACTACCTAGTCTAATCAGGGCTGTTTGTTTCCTATTAAAAGTTCCCCATGAGCTGAAAGAAAGTTTATCTCGCTACTTGTAAATATACAGAATTTATAACCTGTATAATAATTTGGCACTAAAAATCACTGCTGCTTCAGTTGCAAAAGGAAGTTTTATCTCTTATGTTCCCACTGCCATCTGACATTCACGTCACAGATCCTATGCCCTTCTCATAGAGCAGGGCCTGGTCTAATACATCCCACATCACCTATAGAAAAAGATTTACATGTTATTTTTTGTATCTGTAGGACTGTTAAACATGTAAGACTTTTGATAATAACTATACTTGTAGGAATTGTATTGTCCTTGTAACGCCCTTGCAGAGTGGAATTCATGCAGCATATCAGAGTTTCACATGACTTGGTGCGAGTTTTGGCACTGAGCACTGGCACAGATTGCTCAGAGAGGTTCTGCAGTCTCCATCCTTGGAGATTTTCAAAAGCTGGACATAGTCTGAGGCCACTGGCTCTAGGCAGCCTTACTTGAGTAGGGGGTTTGGACAAGATGAATTCTGGAGGTCCCTTTCAACCTCAAGCATTCTGTAATTTTGTGACTTTTTGGAATTTAGCCTCTGTGAGGAAAAAGAGCACAACTCTTATACAGTCAGACTCAGTTGATTCGTACAGATCTCAGTTTTTACCAGGCATGAGTCATGGGAAGTTGAAGGTTCAAGGGTAAGCAAAGTGAAAAAATGGAACTTCAGTAGAAAAGAAATATCTGCAAGCTAAATACTGAAATGGGGAGGACCCAAACAGAGGAAGCAATTATTACTTATTGCACCCATTTACTTTATTCATCACAGCTCTAGGATTGTCATGGAGTTATTAGTGATTATGTTACAAAGTCGCATTGCTGAAAGTTGGTGAATAGCTGTAACATAATCCAAAGGACCAAATAACTAATCAGAACATAGCTTTTAAGTGTCAGTCATGTCCTAAAGTGGATTACTGCAGCACAATTATGATTCATTAATTTTGAATTTAAAGATGTAGATGTAAATAGTTTAATAGGGTTTGTGCATACCTCCTTCTGCTGTGGAAGATAAAGCCAAATAAAAAGATAAGGGAAAATTTAAAAATGAATTTCTACTTTACTTTGAAAAAAAATAGTCTTCTTCCTCATTCTTCTTTGGTGCCTTTTATTCATTCCTCTAATGTTTTGTGATTTCTTATGAATCTGTATGTTTAATGAGAGATAAGAAAGTCCAGCAGCTCACAGAATGCTCACATATTGTGTAACTGAGCTCTCTTTTACTTGCTCAGGACTCTGACTCATTTCTTTTTTTCTCCAATCTGTGAACTTAAATGTTCTCCCGAAGAAGGGATTTCTTTGGGGTTAATTATGACTTTTTTTTCTATTTGAAATAAAATGTAAAGTGAGTAGTAGATCTTTTAGAAAGAAAATTTATTGTCCAAAAAACCCCCAAGCCAAACCAAACCAAAAAACCCAAACCAAACCCAAAGAAAACCCAAAAAACAAACCACCATAAAAAGTTCCAGAAATGCTAACTTCATTCTTTATTGGTAAAAGATACTTTGGAACTTTACCTTTTACTCCTTTTTCCATCTCTACAGTCCCCCTAAATGCTGATGTATCTTTTTATGGTTCTTCATCTCCTAAAAAAGAAAACCAAAAGGCCTATTTTTCCATTGATGTGGATACAGTTTACCAGCAGCTGTTTTGAAACTATCCTAGATACTCTCAAGTATCTCAGAAGAGGCTAGTGTTCTCCAAACCAGGGAGAAAAAGTGTAACCAAAACCTGAGACCTTTTCTTGTCAGGAGAGGAAAGTCAAAACATGAGGGAATGGCAGATTTTTCTGATACAGTCACCACATATACAGAACAGCAAGGTTTTTATTTCTTTGCCTATTTTTAATACATCTGATTTTAGACATAAGACTATTTTGGAGGTTATCAATAAGGGCTTCAGTTTAGCTTTTAGTTTTACCCTAGTCTGGTGTCACATTCATGTGATTTCAGGTAGTTGTATGACTCCAAGACATTCTTTACCCAGGATATTTAAGCACTACCAAAAACTGGGGCTCTGGGAAGCTTGGCAAGTGTCCCAATTCTCACAGCAGACCTGCAGCTCTACCCAAAATGCTGCTGAGTGGCTTGCTGTTGATCCACTCAAGCCACAAAGTGAGCTAGTGGGTTGACTTCGTCTCAAACTCATGAGTTTGAGATGCAGAGCTGTCTGCTTCAGACAGTGAAGGCTCACTCCTCATGCTGTTTGGATACATGAAGGCTGCAGGGTAACAGGAAGTGTATTACATTTATTCTTCTTCACACAGCATGAGCGCTTATATTGCTTACTGACTCATCCATTATTCCCTAAATAGCCATTTCAGAATGACTATTCAGAGGGGATCTAATTCAAAGTCTAAAGAAATCAATTAAAAGCAGGCAACTGCTGTCTGGAAATTACTTAAAAACAGAATTGAAAAAGATAACATCAGTGGCCTATAGGAAGAATGCCTAGGTTCTGAATACTAGAGGCAGGTGTATAGAGACCATCTTTAAAGAAGAGATAGGGTCAAACAGAAATGGTTCTAAGCTTAGAAAGTAGCAGAAAGTAATTTAATGTTATTTATGCAATAAAATACCAGTTACTTAAAATAGTCTTAACATGAATTACTTGACATCCTTCTATTCCTCTCACTCTTTCACTTTGTTACCATTGAGAAATGACCATCTTCATTAATCTAATGCAAATGTAGCAGCAGCAATTCCACTTTAGATTAAAAATATGGTAAAATATTCACAAGCAATTGATTTAGCCTACAGAGGCTGTTCATGACTTCTGTGGATAAACTATGTTTCTGTATTTCACACACAGAGACTCATTGGAAATAGATAGTTTGGATAAAACATTTTTATCCTTGTGAATGGATTTACCCACAGATATTATGGAAATTTTTTTTCTAGTCAGAGTTTTATTTTGAGAAGGTTGCTGGCTTTTTTTGTTTTGTCTTTGTTTGGTTGGTTGGTTGGTTGATTTGGTATGGTTTTTTTGGGGGGTTATTCTTTTTTCAAATAAGTAACATTTGAGCTTGATTTTTTTTAATAAAATCTCTTTCATATATATTTTATTTCCATTCGATACTGCATTGGATGTAGGTATAAAAAAAATATAACTCTGTTCTTTGTATTACAGGAAAAAATGCAGTGATACTATTTTTATATCATGAAATTATATTTTTCCTTGTAGAACAGCATGTTTTTGTACATTACGTGTTTATTCCGGTAGGCAAAAACTGAATGTAAAGGGGTTTTGTGACTTTTAGTAAATAATTTACTAATCTAATCAGTTCAGTACAAGCAAGACAATATTGATTTACTTTGCATGATAATGTTCAGCTTAGAAAGATCTTTTAATGACTCTCCAACATGTTTAAATGAAAATAAATTGATTGGCAAACTGCTGATAATGAGGGTGAAAAAAAGCAAATTAATGAAAACAACAGACCAAGTTCTCAGCTGTAATCTGTGTAAGATTTTTAGTTCAAAATCATATGAACTTGATAAAAAAATGATTAAACACTAGAGAAGGAAAAGTTTGTAACCAGTGATCCAAAAATTAGTAGCCTAGGAATCTTCGCATATTGTGAGACCATAAAACTTGTGAGATCGTGAGATCACGACACTCCCAGTCATAGATCTTGAAAGCATGTGCTCTTGCTTGGCTTTATTCTTCACAGTTATGAGCAAGAATGACCACGGTTACTGCCCTGAATGTGAGAGTTAAAATAACAGCAGAGGGAAAGGAATGGAAGCTATCTGCTGTTTTAAATGAGTACCTTATGATAATCCTGATGAAATAAATAGCTTGCAAAGCAGTAACTTTTGCCATAAACTGTGATATCTACTGAGACTGGATTCATACCTTCCCTGCCATTACATATTCTTGAGGTTCAAGGATACTTTTGAAGATTCTTTCCTATCACTTGCTGAAAAAAATTTCTTGAGAATTATTGCAGGTCATTGTGTCTACTGTCCAGTTCCAAATATAGAACATAATGCTTGTGCTCTGCCTTCAATATTTAATAGGGAACACAAAAGCAGATCCTTGTTTGTTGATATATATTGAGTTTATCTGATTGCTAAATATGTTACTCCTTTCCTTGGAGAAACTTTTAAGAAGTTTTTGTTTGTTTATTTTCATTTCTGTCTTTGGTTGGTTCCACATCACATCTTTTCTGAAAACATACGTAAGCCTAGCTAGGAAGCAGGGTGTTTCCTGAAGCTCCTTTTGATTTTTATAACATATATTTGTTGTTTCAAGTGAAAGTGGTTGAACTTATTTATGCGGATATCTACTCTCTCCAAAAGCTTTCTGCTGCTTGCATGGGTAGTAACAGGTGTCCAGCTGAGTGCTCTACTTGGGACTTTATTTGCATATTTTAATTACATATACAGTAATACATAAAGTTTTATAGGAGAGATAATGGTTATAGAAGCAAACAAATTATCCTGCTCCTTTTACCAGAGCAATTAACCCCTTCATTAAATTTTGTGTGTTATAATCAATTATGTATTTCTGAAAAGGTCACTATGCAATGGGGAAATTACCTTAAAGGCAGCAGCTTGGAAAATTGGGACATAGCCTTGTGGAGTATAACATAAGGAGTGATAAGGAAGGGGAATTAATATGATGGCAGCAAAACAGATCAAATTCTGTAAACCCTGGACTGTAAGACCAAAAGCATTTGGTATTACAAAAATAAATGGATGAGAACTGGTGTAGTGAATAAAAAGACAGGTAATGTAAACAGGCCAATGAATACAGGTGATAGTTGCAACAGCTGGTTTTTTTTCTATAGTTCATAGTGAAAGTTAGGAAAATTCCAAGGTCAAGTGAGTGATTACGGTAATCAAAAGTGAAGATAAGATAAAATGGTCTGAATAACATCATTTAGCTCTAGGAAAAGTATTTCTAATCTAGAATGAATTTGAAAAGAATTCTGGGAGTGTGCATGCATGTAATATCTTAATTATGAATTTAAAATATTTAGCAGTTCATTCTAACTCAATTGAATAAAATGACCAAAGTCTTTTTCTGGAACAACAACTAAAAAAATTAACCTGCTAGGAGTCAACGTATTGCTGTATGCATGGATCCCTTCAGTGTGCCAATTGATACTATTCAAGTATATTAGTAAACAGTTTACAAGGTTCTCATACAACATATTTGTGCATGAAGGGCTCACATAGGTAATGAGATTCATTTACCTCATTTTAAATATCTAAAAATTAGACATCTTTGCTATTCATCTAAATTTCCACCACAGACATTAAAGAGAGAAGCATCTCCAGATGTATATTTATCATGGTTCTAATAGATACCTATTTAAAAATTAATTAATCACTCTCTAGATGTCTCACGCTTTCTTTCTTTCCATTGATTTTATGCAAGTATAGACATCTAACTTGCATTACATGCCCAACTTGTAAATGACTCAAGTGAGATGAAATGAATGTCATTCACTTATCCCATTGTGAGCTGCATTTCTCAAAGAATATTTCCAATTTACATTGTACTACTCAAGCTTTTACTGTTATGTGGAAAGACAGTTTTGAAAATTCTTTGTGGAAATTTTATTCCTTTATTTCTTTTACTCTGAAAATGTTCTTTACTCTTTCTTTAATTAGGTATTGTTACTAACAGGAAGATATTTTAACCTTTGAATACTCTTTGTTCTGGACATAAAACCAGCCAAAATAATATAGATTGGTCAGAAGAAGCAAATAAACACATCAGTTAATTCACAGAGAGAGATTTCCTTTATAACACATTTTTGAGACACTTGAGTTCAGAAGTAATGGTAAATACTTGTGACTAGTACGTATAGTGTGTATGTAATTAATACCACAAACAAAATAACAAAATTACTTTAGATCTCACAAATACACAAAAGTACACATGAATACAGGTATAAAATCTTCCTCCTACTCCTCATTTCATTCAAAATTATAGTAGCAAAATAAACACCTCAGATTTCAGAAGTGTAGATTTCAAGTCCTAGAAGAGTTTTTGCTCAGGGAACTGTTAAGACTTCTGTGGGATTTTGTCTTGGTGGGCAAAGGTGCTCAGAACTGCCCAGAAATTTTCAGAGGCAGCTCAAAGCATAAGACCTCTCCATACCCCTAAATGGAAGAAAAAAAAAAAAAGAAAGAAAAGAAAAAAAAAAGGAAAGAAAAAGAAAGGAAAGAAAAGAAAGAAAAGAAAAAAGAAAAGAAAAGAAAAGAAAAGAAAAGAAAAGAAAAGAAAAGAAAAGAAAAGAAAAGAAAAGAAAAGAAAAGAAAAGAAAAGAAAAGAAAAGAAAAGAAAAGAAAAGAAAAGAAAAGAAAAAGAAAAGAAAAGAAAAGAAAAAAAAAAAAAAGAAAAGAAAAGAAAAGAAAAGAAAAGAAAAGAAAAGAAAAGAAAAGAAAAGAAAGAGTAGAAATAGAAATAAACTAGACTTGTAGTTAAGCAGATAGCACTCAAAGTGATAGATGGGAAAGGGGGCACATGTATTATGTGAGCTAGCAGAGATGGAGTTAGGAAGGCAAAAGTTCAGCTGGAGCTCAAACTATCAAGAGAGACTTCTACAGGTTGGTTAGTACTGAGTGGAAGTACAAGGAAGACACAGACTGCTGGTGAATGGAGCTGGCAAGTTAGAAATGACAGAGCAAAGAAGTACCCAGTCTTGTTTTCACCTTGATCTTTAAGGTTGATGTCAGCTCTTAAGCCTCTATTCCAAGATGAAATGGAAAAGCAAATGGTGAGTCACTGACAGCAAAGGAGGATTGAGCTGGGGACCATCTGTACCAATAGTACAGGAAAAGGGTTTTGGGACCTAATTGGTTCTAAAGTCTGGAGGCATTGGATGATACTATTGCAAATCCCCTCTGTCATTTTTAGAAGGTCGTGGAGATCAAGGAAGATCACAGATAATAAAAAAATAGTCAAATATGTCCATCAACAACAGCAACAAAAAAAAAAATCTAGAAAAACATTGACCAGGTAACTTCACCTCAGTTCCTGGGAAAATAATAGTACTAATCCAGGTGGACAATTTGTCCACACACGTGAAGGACAAGAAAGAGACTGGAAAAAGTCAACAGAGGTTTACCAAAAATAACTTGTTGGAGTCTGACTGCTTTCTATGATGAAATGACTCCCTCAGTTAACAGAAGACAGCAGTGGGTATCCGTGTATCTTTACCTCTGCAAGATGTCTGACATGATTGCTCACATACTTGTTGAAGCTGATTAGACATAGCCTGGACAAATCTGAAGATGGATGGAAAACTGTCTAAAGTGCTGAACTCAAAAGGTTGTTCATATTTCAGAGTCAAATTGGCAAGCTGGTCTTGAGTGGGATTCCTCAGGGTCTTTACAAACAACCTGGGTGATGGCATTGACTACACCATCATTAACTTTGCAACTGATATCACACTGGGAGAAGAGGTAGATAACACTAGATGGAAGAGGTAAAATGCAGAGTCCTCAACAGTCTAGATATCAGGCTAAGAGGAATTGCATAAGATTTAAGGAAGTCTTGCAGCAGAGACTAAATATTTCAGTCAGTAGTACAGACTGGGGACTGACTGGCTGGGGAGCAACTCTGCTAGAAGGGATCTGGGAGTACTGATGGACAGTGAACTTAAAACTGTGCCTTTGCAGCAATGAAGACAAACCATTTCAGTGATTTCATCACCAACTGCATCACAAGGGATGTGATTATTCCACTCCACTCAGCTCTTTTTAGGCTACACCGGGCATGTTGTGCCCAGTTTTGGTACTCACCAAATAAAAGACAGACTGAACAGAGGGGGATAAGAGGAGGAGCCTCAAGATGATTAGACTGCTAAACAATTAGATGTCTAAAGAAAAGCTAAAGGAATTGGGATTCTTTTTCAGCTGAGGGATCCCTTCTTTTTCAGGAGAGATCTAATCAGTTTTCCATTACCTGAATGGTAGTTATAGAAAAGATGGAGGTGTTCTTTTCAAAAGGCTGCAAAGTGAACAGCCAAGAGACAACAGGCATGAGACCAGCAGTGGAATCTCCTTTGCTTGAAACACCGAAGGCAGCTTGACAAGGCCATGGTTAGCCTAGACCAAAGCCCTGCTTTGCACAGAGGGTTGGACCAGAGGGCATCCAGAGGTCATTTCCAGTCTAGACTCTTCTACCATTCTATAATTATATCTTTCACCCCATCCCAAAAAGTATTTGATTCACGGATGACGATCAGTCAAATTAATCTGAATTTTTGAGAGGAATAAATTTAAAGTGGACTAGTTTTACCAAATAAAACTCCTCCATGGATGCTCTCATTCACCATTTAAGGCGTCTTAAGTTGATTTGTTGTAATTCAATTTCCTTACACTCAATTGAATACTAATATTTTCTCAAAAGTGTAGACATGCTCCATTTTTTAATGTTTACATTTAAATTTCTAATATGAGCTCAGAATGTTGCTCAATCACATTTAAATAAATAAACACATGTTCAGAAAATTGCAGCTCTCTCCAGTCAGAACATTAAGATACCTCTAATACTCACACTATCATCAGTGGATAATAAAGGGTTATATGAGTATTGTACCAGTCTGCTCACTTGATGAAAAATTTCAATCAGTACATCCTCATTCAGACAGTTATGTTGTACTGGTACAGATGCCAGGTTATTTGACTAATAGTCCATCTGTAACAGACACATTATGATTTGGAAGTACTGGTGTATTTGGAACCACACAGACGTTAATCATTACAGAAAAATGCACTTTGCCACCTTCCACTGAATAGCAGCATAAGGTTAAAAGTGTCTAGCATCACCCATTAATCATATCTCAGTCTGTTGAAACTCAAAAGTAGCATGGATATTCATATGATTGGTTCTTTATCAGAATATTGTAAAATATGTACATTTAAGAAGAAGTCCTGGGAATGCAACATGAATGCTGATTTTCACCGATGCATAACTGTAAGGAGGGGAGCAGTGGACAACCCCTAAATCTGTCTTCTCTGCAGTAATTTTTAATCTCAGAGAAATATCATGTGGTGGCCCACTGAATCTACGCAGTAGAATGCTTGTCCTGTAGAGGTACAAACTATATCATGTGAGCTTCTTTCATCTTAACTGCTCCTGCTTTTTCTGCATGGAAGTGAACACTGGAAACTGTATAGTGACCTCTTGAATTAATCTGCAGGCCTGTATGGAATGTGCACCTTTATGTGATATGACAAAATGGCCCTGAAAAGAAATGAAAAGCAAATTGTGTCAATGCCATAAAGAAAAAATGGCTGGGATAGAGGTAGCAGGTTTTTCCCCATTTAATTAAATTTCTTGGAATTTTGTTTGGGATTTGAATCCCTCTAAAGAATGTTTGCACCCTGAAGAAAGAGGTGTGTTTCAAAGTAGGGTAATAATGATGCATATATTGCCTGCTTTGAAGCTTTGTTAAAAACTCTTTGAAGCTTGGGGCTAATCTGGATATAGGCACTACAGAGACAGGCAGATTTGATTGGACAAAATAATAAAAAAAAAGCTTTCAAGTTCTTCTGCTCATTCCTATGCACCAGTGCACCTAATTCACATTTCTTAAGCAGTCTGTAACCTATGTCAGTCTCCAAGAACAATGATGCTTCTGGAAGAGCTGATTCAGCAGAACAAGAACTAGCAAGAACAGCCCTGCAATATTTAAAGTCTTGAATACAAAAAGGAGAAGAGAGCTTGAACAAAACTCCCTGCCCTGAACTGTTCCAGTTCAGAAATCCCTTTGTTTTGCCTATGCTCTTAACAATGAGTTGCACATAAATGGTATCAAATTTAAAACTTAATAAATATTAAAAATATCTCCACCATTTCATTTTTTATGCACAGCTGCTGTGAGAGTGTTATTATTATATTTTATTTTTGCCTCAAAAGAAAATATAATCTCGATCTCTTAAAGTGCATTCTAATGAAAGAAGTAGGGTTCCTCTTTATTTTATTATTCTTAAAACAAAATTGATTTCTACTTTATGTTGTGAAGTGACCTCATTTATACTGGGGATTTGTCATTAACAGATCATCTCTTTGACAGATCCAGAGTTCTTTTTGATTAGACCACTGGTTCATTTAGCACAACACATTTTCTGCACCTGGGTCTTATGTTTCTAATGTTGCAGCTGCAAGAAGATTCATCCTTGAGGGCAATACAAGAAGCTGGATATTCTACAGAAAAGTTTTTAATGCAATATACTACATATAGTTATTCTTTCTGTGATGCATAAAGATCTAACCCTAAAGCAGAGACCTTTTCTGCTATAAACTGCAAAGAACTGTGAAAAAAACAAAAACATGAGAAGAAATCAGGGCCAAGAGGTTAAATGTGCAGCAGCTTGTGTTCAGGCAGCAAAAATGACAATAGCGAGATAGTAAATGTACAACTGAAGTGCCCTGGCTCACACTCAAGTGCTGTCTTTATTGGGCCTTGTCACTTCCCTGCAGCTATCAACTGATGTCTGACAGAAGAATATAAAATCCACATGATAGATAATTATGCACTACCATATCCACATGTGAGAGTTCTTTTTGCCTTCACAAAACTCGTGAGTTGCCTGTGTCCTAAGCATGGGATTGTCTCTTCCACTTTTCTTCTGCCAAATATATCTACTAACAGTCTTGTAAGTGTAATAAATTCAAAAGGAAAATAATAAAAATAAGAACATGCAGATTCTTTAAAATCCTTTTAATACATTAGAGTTGCAGACAAAACTGTGAGCAAAATCGTGGTCCTAGCCATGCCCCCTCCTGGCTACTGCAAAAATTAACCCTGTCCTGGCCAGAATGAGGACACCAGATTATTTTTCCAAAGTTAACAAGATTTTCTTACCTATGCTTTACTTCAGCAACTTGCTGTCATTGTCTGCATTTAAACTGGCAATGCATTTATATAAATACTACAGCAAAAAAGTTAAAATCACAAGAAAAAACAACCCAATACAAAATAACCAATTATACTTTGGGGTTAAGTAATTATATGCCCAAATTTTATCATTTTGCCTTGTAAGAACAGAGATTGTTCTACTTAGCACAGTGTTGTGAGAAGGAAAATGCTTGTATGCATAATACATTAACACCGGAATCACTCATCATCAAGTTATCTTAAGTTAGCTCACAAAAATGTACTGGTAGTACTTTTAGGTAGCATTGGCTATATTTAAATTCCCAGGCAGTTTGGAAGAAATTTGCTTACTACAAGAAATAAGAACAGAATGTACCTGTAAGTTCATTGAGTCTGCCTCTAGGCAGGCATCACAGACTGATGCTTTCTTACAAATATGTTCTTTACTAATTCTCTCCTAGGAAAGATGGGAGTGGCAGGGAAACTATACCCCCATGAAATCATAGGATACCTTCTGCATGACCTCGTGGAGATCCGAGGTGTCCCCACCTGCTGCATGCTACAGCTTCTCTCCTGTTGTGCAAATCCAGTCACCATGAAATATGGGTCAACATACCAATTAGCTGTGTCTAACATGAAAAGGAGAGAAAGCAGGGAAATCTGAGCTCTTTGGGGAGAGATGCTTGCTAAAGCCTCTTTTCTTTTATTGTAAACCCACAGCACTGTGTGGGGTGTTTTCTTGGAGAAATTATCATGACTTCTTCATTTGTAAAATGCTTTTACCTCAGACTTTGCTTCAGAGCCTTTTCTTTTTTTTTTTTGCCAAAAGGAGAGAACAAACCTCAATTATCACTGTTACCTTAGTCTGCTAGACTCAATGCTGAAACACAACATCTTGAAAGAACAAATCCCCAACAATAAAAAGGGGAAAAAAAGATATTTTTGTTCCTTGCATACCTGTACTGAGCAAAGAACAGCGAACATTCCTATAACACCAACTCATTGCTTTATAGATTGCTAAGTAGCAAAGCAAAGTTAAAATGGTGTAGACTTTCAACATATGTTAGGAATGCAAATAGAGTATGTTACCTAAATCTAATTCTGATCAGTTCACAATATAAAGATATTTGGAAAGGTTTTTCAGGATTTATTTTCAGTGTACTCAATGTAATTTTTATGCTTTGATTAACTTTTCTTAGCTTTAATACAAAGCTTTCAGTGGCTGGGTTGCCAAAGGAGAACTATGATGATGGTGAAAGGGCCTAGAGGAGAAGGCATACGAGGAGCAACAGAGGTCATTTGGCTTGTTCAGCTTGGAGAAGAGCTTTCTTATGAAGGGAAGAGGAGGGGCAGGTTCTCTTCCTCACTTTCTCTCTTCCTCTCTTCTCTGTGGTGACCACTGATAGGACCTGAGGAAATGGCATGAAGGAAGCTGTGCCAGGGGAGGTTGGATTTTAGGAAAAGGGTCTTCATGCAAAGAGTGGTTGGGCATTGGAACAGCTCGCCAGAGAAGTGGTCACGGCACCAAGCCTGACAGAGTTCAAGAATCATTTGGATAATGTTCTCAGGCAAATGGTGTGATTCTCGGGGCTGTCCTGTGCAGGGTCAGGAGTCGGACTTTGATGATCCTTATGAGTCCCTTCCTACTCAGCATATTCTGTGGCTATGATTATGAGAACTTGTTGCAAGTTAATTTTGCCTCATTTTAGGTGCTCAGTTACTTCAAATTTATATCAGTCTATGTAACTTTTTATGAATATATATAAAATGTATTTAATCTGTCATTTTTTGATGCTCTAGAGTACCAAGATGGAACTGACAGATACGATGCTGGACTTAAAAGACCCCTCACCCCACTGGATGAGGTAGGTAAGAGCCACTGAATGACATCACTTGTCCAAACAGGCTTACATTCCACAGGCTCTGAAGTAGCTCTTGAGCATCCATTATAGAGACATTTTTAACAGAACAACTTGAACTAGGCTGTCTTTATAGCAAATGCAGAAAAGCATTTTTCCTTTTCAGAATATGACTAATATGCCCTACTTCAGATACACACTTAAATTAACATTCTATCTAGAGACCCCTATAAAGAAGCATCTAGGCAATTAAGGCAGATGGAATGATCTATATTTGGTCATATAGGTTTTCTACCTTCTTTCCGTATCCCTATTCAATATGCATAAGGTGTCTGGTCTGGACATCCCTCAGCCAGTGCTGACCAAAACAGCCCCTGAGACAATACATGTTAAATGCATCTCCCTCTTACTTTAACTAACCCTGGATTTTTTTTTTGCTTTGGTGAATTGAATCAGTTGTTATGATCAAGGAGTTATTTTTATGTAAGGCACATAGAGGTTCAGTGTTTGATCCACTGCATCAGGTTGGGTTTCCAAGCTCAAAATTAGGCCTTTTGGATGACTGGTATTTTTTATCAACTGGGTTATACATGCTGTTTCACACTAATGTGACTGTTACGGATTTAATTTTTAGATGTCCGACTTTCTCCCAGTGGGGTGGGAATTTAGAGATTTGAGAGATATTATTTCGTATTTAGTAGTTAATTACAGTTAAACCCCAAAACACATATCATTTACATATTGTAGATATAAGCCATACAAAGATTAAGTCCTTATTTGGAATTATCCATTTCTCCCTACATGTAGTAACAGTTACTTTTGATATTTTGTGGAATAGCAAGTCTGAGAGCTTTTCGATCTATAGATGTGTATATATAAACTATAACTACAAACTTCATGTTAGTGATTTACACAGTATGTGTTTTATATACATGGGAATAAAAGATGCCTTTCTCTTCATTTGAATGTATGTATTCCATTGGCCAAATCAGACCTTTTTGCCTTAGAAACTTCCTCTTACGTAGACAGTTTACATTTTGACAATTGTTTATGTGAATAACAGCAAACTGTAGCAAGACAATAACCCCCAAAATACAAAAATTACTTGTTTAAGCTTTTAAAACTTTTTAAAAAAAGTACACAGCAGACATGAGATGTTAAAAAATGCATTAGAAAATTAAATGAAATATATCTTATTGGACAATAAAAACCTAAAATTCTGGCATTCTTGTTGCTGAAATTCTTTAAACAGTGATGAAACCTCCAGTAATGGTGATATGAGACAGGATGAAAGACTTTCTGGCTTTTGAACTGATTTTTTATCGCTGTTAGAGACATAATGGGAAAACCCACATATAACTTGAGAGTAAGTGCTCCTGCATCATATCTATAGCACACTGAATTAAAAGAAGATAGTAGCTTCATATTTCTTTAATATTACATGACTATTTCTGTAATAAACACTAGTTTGTATTAAGGTGTTCCCAACATTACAATTAACAGACATATCCTCAGAAAAGGTCAATGGATTTTAACTGCGTGACTTCCATTGAAATCAATTGGTCTCCTTACAGGATGATACAGAAAACTGTTGTAGAAGTAAAAGAACAAAATCAGATGAAACAGTCTATAAAGAACCTTTGCTACAATTGTTTTTTACCAACATTTTTGGGAGCTTCATCAGTCTTGTTCTTTCCTCAAAAAAGCCATATCTTATGGTTACAGAGTATAGCAGGGTATAGAATTAAAAAAAAAATAATTTACTAGCCAAAATGCTGCCCATCTAATTAATTGTGATAAGAACTGGGATACTCAAGAAACACCTAACAGAGATAAGATGCTAATCAGAAAAGATATTTGAACCCTTCAGAAAAATAAGTCATGCCAAATTAAGCACATCAGGTTCTTTTAAAACAAAGGTTATGTTTTCCAAGCCACTGAATTGTTACATGTTGATTTTCCCTTAAAAATTCAACTCAGTTGAAATATATATGGTTTCTAATGTTACTTTTGAAGAAGTCCCCACTCCATGAAAAAAAAAAAAGGCATCTTATATTTTTTTCATCTATTTCCTAGTGTGCAGAATGGATTTTAGTAGGAAAGAGAGGGAGGAGAAATCACTGGTCTGGAATATATACTACATGTATAACATAAGAAATGAAGCTTCCAGCAGTGGAATAATAGTGGCAAGATTCAGAATTTCAAATGCCAGACTACTTTTGCCTCTGGTAGACAGATGAGAAGAACAAATATATTTTGTTAAAAAAAAAAAATTGCACCTTGATTACTAGTTTTAATTACTTTTTCCCCAGTCACTTTAATAAATTTCTAATATATTGTTTGGTAAAATGTTAATAAAAGTATGGCAACACAACATAATTTGAAGAGGTGATTTTATATTTCTTTCTTTAATATTTTAGCAGGACTGTTTAATTAATGAGACCTGAGACCAGGCATTTTTTAATCATCAATAATTTTTATTTTATTAACTTTTCTTTAGCTCAAAAGCAAAAAACCCAAATCCTGGTTGAGCAGCACATCTCAGTTTTTTCCGGAATTGGATGTTCTTATAGGATGTTAATGACCTTGTCACCTGTCCCATCAACTTCATTATTAATCTCCATTTCACCCATCAGATTCCACCAACTATCAACAGGACAGTATCCAGAATCAAAAAACAAAACCAAAACAACAAAAACACAAAAAACCCCTCAATTAATGCTTTAAAATAGCTGTTCAAAAAAATTATCTTTAAGGGAAGTGGTGAAGCCCTGAAGCAGTGAAGCAATGAAGCTGAGGAAAGACAGTTTGCACTATTTGTTTCCCCAGCTGCACTGCCGTTTATGTGTACTGATTTCATGCCATTCATTGCTCAGCAAAAATCATGGCAGTGAAGAATCCAACCTTCCTACTAACTGTACTCCAAATTAGCCTGTCATGAAAATCATAGGGAGGAAAATACAGGGCAACCCTCAAATAGAAACAACTGTTGTTACCTTAAACAAACAAAGGTGCGTCCCCTGCCCCTGTCCTGCCCCGCCTGCCATTATTTCAACTTGTTTTAGCTGCTCTACATCAGAATGCGTCAGTTTTTCTGGTAACCATAAATATCTATAGTAAACACTCCTAATTTTTTTTTTTTTCTTTTTTAAAGAAATAGAGAATTTTTGGGAAACAGGAAACTTAACTTGTGCTTTGGTTCTAGCATTAAAATTTTCCTCAATAACTTATTAATTTTAAGATTTCACGCGTCTCCTTTCTATAAAACACTACTCATAGGACAAGGTGACTTTTGTGTCTTGGTGAATGCTCATTTTCAAGCTTGCCTTAAATGGGTGATCACACATTCTGTAATTCATATCTTCAAAATCACTGTGATGATAGTGTCTGTTTCAGACAAAATTAAATATTTTCTCTGTTAAGTTAGGACAAACTTTAATTGGACAATTCTGTTTCTTTTTTCCCAGAGAATGAACTGAACTTAATCTAAAAATGGTTATTACTGACTTAACTCAGAACAACTGTGACATTTTTGTGCAGTCACAAGATCTTGGAGTCAGAAATGTGTTCCAAGCTAGGAAAGATTTCCCTCTAGGGTCTTTTGGAGGGTATTGCTGCAGGAATAGTCAATGGGAAAAACAGGAGGAAATGTTGGAAGCTAAGACTGTGTTTTAGAAATTCAACCAGTCAATAACTTAAATACCTACTTCTGTCCAAGACCTTTATCTTGTTCCTTGTTCTTAAGTTGTCCTTTAATGGAGCAAGGACTATTTCAACATCAATATTGTTCAAAATGGTATTTTGCCCAAAGAAGAAAATTACTAAAAAAAAATATCCCTTTATTGAGTCTACACTGCCTTTCTTAAAAATTACACATACTTACAGAAATTACTGCTAAATTTAATCTTTACATAAATTAATTTTAAAACAGGAAATCTTCAAGAACATTCCTGAGAAAATGAATTAATTAGAATGTGTTAGAAATTAATATCAATTATAGAAAATCATCTCTATAACATAAAAAAAATATTACTAGCATTAACAACTTACAATACAAATTTATGTAACCATGAAAGCATTGTATTCACAGATAAGCATAAAGTTATAACACTGATAAAACTTAGCTGCTTTTTTGTTTTGGTTTTTTTCCTCATTTTTTAGCTTCTGAGCATATATCATTACTGCAGAAGTCAATCAGAGCAACGGCACTTTTTTTCCCCCATAAAGCTGATTTTTTTTTCATTATCCATTCTTGAGTTTCATTCACAAAAGAAACATTGCTTTGTTTGGATTTTTCTTAGGCTTATTCATAATTCAGAGACAACTTTCAGAAGAAGCATAAGAAATCTTCAAGAAGAACTGTATGAACCACTCTGAACTTTGGATTCCAAACCAACAAAAGTCACAGCTGAAGCCTACAGTTCAGGCTCAAGTAGCCCTTACTATATTTGAAGAACTAAAGAAGAAAGACTTTCAGGACTTTTTTTATTCTCTTTGGACTATAGCAAAGACTTTGAGGAGGAAGGAAAGGAAGGAAAGGCATGCAAGGGAAATGAGAAAATTCCTTGCCAAAAGTAAGCCTTGTTCACACTTTATATGTTTTTAAAAATTATCAGTTCAATTTTAAATACTCCATTTCTGAAACTAAAAGATAAACACACTCCTACTGGTGGGTGATAAGGAAAGGGATCTCTCACCCTCTATTTCCTAGAGGTTTGCTCCAAATGAGCTCTGAAGCATTCTAAGCAAGCCAAGTTACAAAAGAAGTCATATCTACTTATGGTAAGATCATTCAAAGAATCTTAAAATAAATTTTGAAACCTAATATAATTTCCCAGACAGAAGTTTTTCTTTAAGATCTAAAAGAAGGATAAGATAATTATTAATATTGCTTACAGTCTGAACATCCAGAGCCAAACTTGAATTAGCTTCTTTATTAAAAGGCATTCAAGCAATTTCTGTGATTTCCTGCTAAAATTGAATAATTTTTTATAGAATTATGCAGTTTTACAAAATTATTGCATGTAAGGAAATGTCACAAACCAACCATGTCCCTCATGGTTTTCCAGATGAATCGTTGTCAGCCATTCAAAGGTGGTGATCTATTAGTTGAAGAAAACAGCCACCAAATTATATTTACTATGAAAGCAAGAGTATATTGTTAATAAGCTTTTTTTCATATATTTCAGAAGGTGGGGAAGGCTAGTTGAACTAGAAGAATAAAATGCAATGAAAATGTAAGGCGTTAACTTTGCTTGCTTTCATCTTAGTGAGCAAAGTAATTTTGTAACCCAATTAGCTTTCCTGATTCACTACTGATGGGTTTTTGATGCAAGAGCTGAAAAATACTGCTCTAGAAGTAGATTTTTCATTACTAGTTTAGAGTTTTCCCTTCCAAATCTGCAGATAGTAGGAAACCTGTCCGTGAGAAACATAAAGATACATTTCTGCATTATAAAAAACCCTCAAAGTTAATGTCAATAAAATAATGTCCCCAGACAAGGAATAACACTACATCTGATTGATAAAATTTGTATTAGAGATAAAAAGAGAGAAAAAAAGTCAAAAGGCAGATGAAGATATAAGAAATAAAATTTGTATGTGGTAGTTTCTCCCCGATCTCATAGTTTATTTTATTCCAGTGAAAAGCACCAAACTGAGGCATCCATCTTTACACGCACAGACGGAGATACAGCATCAAATCCTTTTCAGATTTCAGAACCTATGCAGTTCCTGCATTAAATAGTTTCCCACAGGAAATGCATTACTTCTGTCATTTGCTTTTCCCACTATCTACTGTCTGATTCCAGTAAAAGTTTTAGTCATTAAAGCACTGAATGGTTTCCTGCATTAGTTTAGAAAACTACCATAACATTGATCTAGGTTTACCTTTCTGAGTTGTCATGTTCCATGACTCCTTGACAGTTCTATCTGAATAATTATGGAGTTGATGAATAAGGGGTTTTTGAGTTCCTTTTGTTTTGGTGTTTCTTTTCTCCTGCCCCATGCTGCTTTTTTCTCACAGCAATTAAATCATCTGTGACACTTGAGCTAATGGCTCAGTAGATTAAATGAAGGGCAGTATTTACACAGCCCAGTCTGTTTGAGGCATAATCAGCTCTAGAAATTGGTTTGATTAAAGTATGATTGCCTTCAGACCATGAAGTAGTGTTACAAGTTGGAATAAAAATATCTAGCATATCTGAAAATGTGTCAATATTTTCCATGCAAATTGACTTAATGAAATATATTATTTTCCCATTACAGACCAGATATTATTTAGAACATCACTGTATCTAAATATGAATGATGGCACTGTATTTAGATTTGGTATGAAATTACTGCAGTCTCATGAAGGATACACCATGGAGCTGAGTGGCTGAAAGAGTGATTTGGTATAGCTAAGAGAGTTTGATTTCATGTGAAATTTCTGTGGGGTACCGTGCATAGACCTTTTAATACCTTCATATGATCTATAACATAAACACTCTCATGGCTGTACAAGATTCTTGATCATATTTCAGTCCTGCTTGCAATAGAAACATTTCATCAAATGAGATAGTTAATATCACCTAAGTTCAGACTTTCACTTGGCAGTTTAGCTTTCCTTTAGAGCTGATGGACAAAGACAGGCTGTTTCAACACGTGCTACTGAACAAATAATGTAGGACATTTGCTCTGAGTGAGTATAAGATAAGGATCTCAGGCTCCTCAGCTTCAGAAAGTTAGCAGCTTTTTATAAAGAATCTCTAAAATCTTTGAGAGAAATTGTCACCTCTTATATTGACATAATGTCTAGTTTACATGTGATTTTTGGTAGAACCTTCAAATAGTACTGCAACACTAGTAGAGATATTGTTGTCAGTAGAGATAACTAATCAGTTAACCCTCTGGAAAGCTGTTCTGCCCTTTTCTAACACCAATTTTTAAAGCAAATTTATTTTTTTTTTTCAAACCAAGGTGAGGACGTCAGCAGACAGATAGTACAAAGAATGATAATACAACAATTTTTCTACATATCTTTATAATTCTTGCTTTTTAGACTGTTGCTTCTACTTAACAGTATTCTATTTATCTGCATTCATTTGTTCAGTATTTCAATTACATATAACAGAGTTGACTGTAACTTCAGGTCTCCAGTTATGACTTGGATCAACTGCCTACTGTAATATAATTGTGTTTTCAGCAAATTAGTTTCATCCACAAATCAAAACAATTGCATCAGCTGTGCTGTTGCAGACGTTGCAGTACTTGCAGCAAACCTGAATGTTCCTCTATACTGCTAATAATAAGGGACATTTAAGTTGCTTATTTGTATGCTTTATGAGTCTACAGTGTTGTGAACATTCTAATATGTGTAAAACTGGTTTGGATCTTATAATACAGAAGTTATGCACCCTCAACAAATGTGACTTGCATCAAACATTTATAAAAATATATAAATGTTGAGGCAAGAAGAGATGAGAATGAGCCTAAATCTGAGAAAACTACTGTTTCCTGGTATAATGTGCATCATCCGGTGTCAGCTGTGCATATGCTTAGAAAATGCAGAAAATACAATTGGAATCTAGCTCACCACATGCTGTCCTAAAAGAGGAAATAACAACTATAGCAAAAATTAAATATAATGCAACCAAGTAAAAGAAGAATAAAGGAAATAAAAGAAGAAGAAAAAAAAGAAAGAAAAAAAAAAAACCGTTGTAATAAGAAAAATGGGGAAAAAATAAAACTTAAGAGAACAAACAAAAAATTTCTACAGGAACACAGCATGACACACTGCCAGTAGGATGGAGAAAAGATGATGCAGTGACTAGCCTTGAAAAGTGATGTCAAACTACAGTTACAATGGTAATACAGCAAAATACCTACTGGAAAGATGAATAGGCTCCCTTCAACCATGACTAGAACAAGAACTGCAAAAGAGGGAATTGGAAGATGTACCGTATCCACCCAGCAGTGAAATCAGTGCAGTTTCCCCTTTGCTCTTTCAGATATAAAAAGATAATGACATTATGCACCTGTGGAAAGGGAGGTTTAGAGCAGGTCTACACTCTGTGGTCATGGTGTTCATTATATATTAACTGCCATTACGTGGACTCTAAAACTTCCATTTCTTTCTCCTGCACAACTGTGCTTCTCCAGCTCTCAGAACACGTTTGTTTCATTCTTTCTAGATGCTCTCCTTTTCATTCCAAGTGAACTGTGTGCAAAAGGGAAAAGTAATGAAGCGCTAATATTTGGAAGCAAGAAATATAGTACAATGTAGTGAATATAAAAAAAAGAACTTTGAGAAGATAAAAGGAATGACATTATTATAAATTGCATCTAATTTTTAGAAACATAAGTAAACAGAGCCTTGGGCTTGATCTGGAACTAGAATAATTCATATTGACTTAATTTAGCAGGACTGTAGGAACTTTATTACATAATACAGAGATAATACAGAGATACTCTCACATCTCTAGGACCGAAAATTCCTATTGAAGCACGACAAAAGCTTGTAGGGAAAATGTTAAAAATAGTCATAGGTGACCCTGAAAATGTATATATTTGCTATTAAATTCCAAAGATACAGATTTCTTGTTTAAATAGTCTCTAAGAAAAAAATAAATGTCTTTATAAATTACCTATGATTCTAAAAGATATCTGCTCATTATCTTTTCAATGGGCTGCCTCTGTCCACTCTGTCACAACAGATATGTTTTTCTGAATATCTGTAAGATTTATATTTTAAAAATATATTTAGTCAAGGGCCTAATTTTCCTGAATGTTCATAAGGATCAAGGTGCCGCCAGGATTGTTTAAATGTAATTAATAATAATGTACCTAATTATAGAGTCCAAAAATCTTGAGCTCCTGTTGGTTGCAGAGAAGGACATGTCCTTCAGAAAGAGGTACTTGAATTTCATCAGAGCAGAAATAAAATGAAAGAAGGATCATAACAAGAAGAACCATATATAGAGAGGCAAGGGAACGACAGAGGAACAAACTCTAAATTGGTATAGCTATGGCAGTTTATACCAGGCAAGAATTAAGCTGGCAGCCTCAAGGCACATATTCCATTCCTGAAAATAAAAACGGTTTAGCATAAGTGAGTCAAAGGAAAAATAAAAATGTTGACAATGCCACACCTGATCTCTAGAGACGGGGGAGGGGATCTAAAAAATATAATCTGTGGAAGAGATGCAGTTGTGTTCATATCAGTTTACATCAGTTTCTATCTTATTTCTAGGACAAATTACAGCCTGGAGCTGATGTACACAGGACTCCTAACTGGCTTATTTAATTGGTTGTTTTACATGGAGTCAGATAATATTGTTAAGCAACATAATGTTATAATGAACTGAGGGATTGCACTTGAAAATTAAGCTATGCTATTTTTTCGGGCTGGTGAAACAGAGATTGCTTTCAGTTATTTTTCTTGGCAGGACTGTTGTTTCTGTCCATAGCCTGTCAGGCTAGCATAGTACCCAGATGGTTATAAGGCTCCAGGGCACCTGCATAACTCACATCAGAGTTTAACAGAAAAGTAGTGAGTAATATTTATATATTTATATTTCAGATCCTCCTCCATTCAAAGCAAAACACAGCTGTTATATTTTCACTCTGGCCATTACCTTGTGATATCCCACTCAGCAAATATTTCCACTCATTGCCAGTTTGTAGTCATGTTTATGCATTTCTATTCTTTTTAGCCCTTGTGTGAAGCCACATCTGAATTTGCACATATCCTATAGCCCAAACGAGAAGTCGGCCTACCAGGGGATAGTTCTATTGTGTATAACATAATAGCATAATTTTTTAAGGTATTTTTTTACACCACTCAGACTTACTGATGAGGTGTTATTTCTCTTCAAACCTGCTTTCTGCCTGCCTTCCTGATTGCGGTGTGCGTGCGTCATCTGCACCATCTGGGATGACCTTTCTGCAGTGACTGAGAGAACAGCACTAAAGTGTCTGGATTCCCTGATTTAAAATTGACAATGTTACTTTCCTTTTCAGAGTTGCTAAATGTTTTTCTTTCAATTGTTTTGTGAATTGTAGACACTTATACCATTATCTCATCATATATGGAAATATTTAATTAATTTCAGATAAATTACATTTAATTAGACCACTTCTAAGTGTTCAGTTAAATTTTGAAGGTGTTTTTTCTATACAAAACATAACAGAAATATGTTACTCTTAGGAGTTCTTGTTTACTGCATTGTATTGCTCTGATAAATTATATTCTTTGTTGAGATTAAATCAGTCTGCTTGGGAGTGTCTTGTGGTAGGTAGAAAATACAGAAATCAGATGGAGCTTTTGTACATATAGCTATATTTATTTAAATATACTAGAATATGTGCATGTATCACTTCTTGTCCAAATCTGTTCTATTGAATAGACTTAAAACTTGGATGAGTCAGAGAACTGTACTGTGCAGTTAGCTGCCAGTTACTATTTAATAAATAAAGTACCCAAGGGAGTTTTATTTAGGACTTTTTAAAATCACTTTGCTGGAATAACAAGAACTTTTCTAGTCAGTATTTCAGATATACTTTTTTTCCTCCCATTCAAATGTTCCAATACCACCAGATGAACAAGAAAGCACAGAATTAAAAGTGACTAAGGACAAGTTTAAGGTTATTGAATATCAATTTATTTTGTTTGGAGCAGACTTGTCATAGGCATGGAGCACAATGACTCACAGCGTAATACATGGAGTTAATGGGATAATGATATCCCATTAACTCCATGAAGATCTTTTCAGAACTTTCCTAGGTATCTGACCACTTCTCATTGTTAATGAATGATAATGCAGAAGAAAATAGGAGATACATTTGTAACAGTGTAAACCTTGCACCCCTCTGTTGTCAGTCAGTGATAGAGCACCTCTCCTCTGAGGAATGCCTGGAAAAGAGAAGGCATAGAGGTGATCTAATTGAGGCCTTCCAGTACCTGAGGGTGGCCTACAAGAAAGATGGAGAGATACTATTTAAAAGGGCTTGTAGTGACAGATCAAGGGGGAATGGCTTCAAACTGAGAGGAGGTTTAGCTCAGATATCAGAATCAATTCTTTACTGTGAGGGTGGTGAGGCACTGGAACAGGCTGCCCAGAGAATTTGTGAATGACTAATCCCTGAAAGTGTTCAAGGCCAGGATGGATGGAACTTTGAGCAACGTGGTCTAGTGGAATGTGTCCCCATCCGTGGCAAGGGGGTTAGAACTAGATGATCTTTAAGGTCCCTTCCAACCCTAACCGTTCTATGATTTAATGACATTATGATTTTAAATTAATCATAATTATAAAATTGAAAGCAATTCCAACCTTTGGAGAACACTTGTGACCATGCAGACACACATGCTTGCTAGAAGTGCGAAAATCAGTAGTGTTGCAGGCTGAGGACCTGACATCAAACTGAGAAGATAAATTTCAGCAAGCAATACATTTAGTGTCAGATAGATTACAACATCTAAAAATATTAGCCATTCTTATTTAATTTCTATTCACCATGTTAAATAATTTTTTTAAAAAATAGAAGCCTTGCAGGATGGACTTGATGTACAAGACAGTGATTATTTTTTAATTTATAGAAAAAAAATTATTCTCACAAAGATAGTATGTATAAAATAGTACAGTTAAAATAATCCTTTATATAAACATATCTTAGAATATGTATATAATACTACACATACAAAATATATTTGAAGTTTAAATTAGGTTACTGAAATCAGTCCCAACTTTCTGATCAACTTTATTTCAATTGGATATGACACGGGATATGACAGTTTGCATATTTTTTGTTTCTTTAATACTTAACTGTTATTAAGAACTAAATCTTATCTAGCTTTTTTCTTTCTTTTGAATTGATCAAATTGCTAAACAAGAAATACTTTAGAAAATTCTCAGCTGTCTCTGAGCATAGAAATTCTGGAAAGAGACCGTTTCATTCATAAATAGGAAGAAATTCTAATTTTATTAGATGGATATAGGTGGGAAAAAATAGACCAGCTGCCAACACAAAAGTTCCTCTCCAGATCTCAAACAGAAGTAGCAATTCAAGCTGATTACAGATTAGAAGTTTTTCAAGTTAAAATTATGCTACAAATTCAACCATTTAAACAAAAAGTGCATTAGGTTTAGAACAAAAATTATGTTAGCAAAGAGAGTAGTGTTAAGTCATTAATTATTCTCTGGGCTTGTGACAAAATTAGAACGTGGAATAGCAAGATGTTAGAAGGAAATGCACGTAAAAGGGAATACAACACTTGTATTGATGGTACAGCTCCATGTGAAGTTCTTTGATGGTAACGGTGCTTTTAGGGACCAAAGCCTTTAATTCTCTACTGTCTGCTTGTTCATGCCCTTGTAAAGGATCTTCCACTCTTCCAGCAGAAGTTGATGCAGGCACATACTGAACTAGATCAGGAAACTGTCAAAATCTGATGGTGTGGGATTTTGGTGATTTTTGTGGTTGGTTTGGGTGGTTTGTTTTTTTGTGGTTTGTTTAGGGTTTTTTCCATTTGGCTGGTTCAGTTCCCCAATTCAGTTCAGGTGTGAGAAGGAGACAGATTGACCAGTTGATGTAGGGGCAGTATCTCACAGGGAGATAAGAGCAACAAAGGCAATGTTAAGACCAAACCCAAAGGTAGAAAAATTAACTGGAGACCCCAACCTTAACAAAGATATTCTTTTTTAATAGCATAATATAACATATTTTCTGCATATAATGATTTTCCCCACAATGTACCTCCTTTCATTTAGAGAATAGTTGTAGCTTTGCTCATGGTTCTACATATCTACTAGAGATGAAGATTTTAACTCAGTAGAAATAAAATAATTTAATAGGAATTATAAGAGTTATGGATGAGTACATATGTAAATAGAAAGATCTACTTTTTCCTCTGCCAAGGAGAAAATGCCTCAGAAGCTCATAAATTTTCCAAATTTTTGGTTTTGTCCTCAGTATTACATATAGAATAAACTTTTAATCACACAAAGAAAATGTTTCTTTTTGTTTCACTTCTGTGCATCAAGGTTTTGCTGAATTTCCTCAGTCATTTAAGTGGCAGAACACTGCAATATTTTTAAATTAAGATAGGCAATAATCTATTCATGGTAGTAAAAAATGTGTTTTGACAAAATAAGATCTTGAAGAATCTTTGCTCAATTGTATAATTGAAATACGACTACTGGATTCTTTGAAAAGTTACAAAGTTATTTAGATTAGAGTCCTACCCCTTATAATATACTGTGTTCCTCTGACAGTATAATAAAACCTATTATTCTCTATACTTTTAAACACAGAAGAGGCCTTGAAATTACATGCAATTATCTACCCTGAACTTTTAAACCATTTATTTAACTAGTTAATGCAACTCACGACATTATTGAGAATACATCTTCGAGGAAATTTTTATTAGCTTCAGAATAAGGACTGTCATAAACCTGTTTTTTTCTCCTTAGATAGAGTGTGACAATATGACTCTGGCGTCTAAAATTGTCTGTTTTTCTTGCATTTAAGGTGCTTTTGGTACGATAACATAAATCACAGTAAGCAAATTCTATTTCATTTAAGTGACTAAAATTCTACAGCAATCCACTGCAATAGAGAAAGTCTCCAATTATATAGCTAATAAAGAAGACAAGATACGAGAGGTAATGTTTATGCTTATATATCATTATTCAACTACTAATAAAGAAGATTCTGACATAGTGAATAAAGAAGCATTCTTCTTTATTCTCTGGTTTTGTCTTCCTCTCGTAGCTTTTTTTTTTTTCCACCTAACACATAGCCAAGTAAACTGAAATCCCAAAAGAATGAGCTGATGGACCCTGAAGTGATATCTGCTAATATGTCTAACAGAAGAAAAGAGGAATAATTCTAGACTAAATGTAGGTATGCTATTTTTCTCATCAACAATATTTTTACATCAAGATTATTTGACTGTTACTAATTAAAATAGTAGTCTTCATCAGAATGTTCTGCTGTTGTGTAAAATTTCGTCATTTCACTACTTTGAGGTCTTGGAGTTCAAAGCAGTAGAATGTCAGCTTTTCATCTTATGAAGCTAGAATTGTTCCTTTCTTGCTTTTGTTCTTCTAAAATGCCTCAGAAAAATGCATGTATATGTCAGTGTCCCAGTGCCCAGAGCAAGGAGAAGGATTGAAGGTCAACAGGGGAGCACCTGAAGAGCAGCACAAAGGAATTCCATCTTCTTTAGTCTGAAAGTCAGCTTCATCTAGGGCCCAAATTAAATGTCTCTATATCCACACATATAGCATGGGAATTAATAAGAGAAGCTGGGGGCATGCACACACCTGCAGGGCTACAATCTTACTGGCATCATGGAAACATGGCGGGATGGCTCCTATGACTGGAGTGTTGGAATGGAAGAATATAGGTTTTTAAGGAAGGACAGGCAGAGATGAGAAAGGGGCGTTCCCTCTATGTCAGTGACCAACTGGAGTGCATGCAACTTTGTCTGTTGGTAGATGAGGAGCCAACCAAGAGTTTACTGGTTAGGATAAAAGGGAGGGCAGGTCATGTGACACTATAGTGGGGGTCTGCTACAGACTGCCTGACCAGGAAGACACAGTCAATGGGACCCTCTACAGACAGATAGGAGTGGCCTCAGAGTCATAAACCCTTGTCCTTCAACCATCCCGATATCTGTTGGAGGGACCCAACAGAGTAAGAAAAGTCTCTCTATTTATTGGAACCCAAGTGGTTTTTCATTCCTGCTTTTGTCCTCTCCTCTCACCCATCCCATCAAGGGAGGGCAGTGACTGAGCAGCTGGGTGTGAGTTTGGTTGTTAGCCAAGACTAAACCATCACAGAGTGGAAAACATTTTACAAAGTAAATCTGACATGATCACAAAAAAAAAAAAAACCCTATCTTCAGAAATACCCGATGCAGTTAAAATTCATTTGTGATGTTGACACAAAATGATGATTGTAAAAAGTTAGTGTACAACAAATCTATAGAATGTTTATAGACCATTTTGTTTTTCTATTGAACACTCATCCAAGGCAAGATTTTGTCATTTCACTTTGCTTTCAAGTTCACCAGAAGTTTAGAAATTACTTAAGACACAGTAAAAGCTTAGCTAGGAATTAAGAAAACAAGTCTATGTCAGATAAAATTTAAATTAATTTTCTGCATAGAAACTAACTAGTGTTTCATGAGAACTTAAAAAGAAACATCAATAATGAAAAAGGCAATCACACATATACCAAGAATTGTCGTCTTTCGCTGTCAAGATCTAGATATTCCTCAAAAGGAACAAAAGAATTCTTCTGTCTTGAGATTGTGTGAATCACAACATTGAGTAGAAAACACGCTATGAAAGACATGCCAAGGACTGAAGACGATCACCCACCCCACCAGCCTCCACCCAAAAAGAGAAAAATATGTCAAATAATGAAATGCTTTGCTCAAAGTCTTCAGTATTAATTTAGGACAGAAACACTACTGACCAATACCTGGAGATTACTGGCAAAGTTAGAGAGATTTCTAATCATGAACATCAAGCGACATCATGAGTAAGAGATGACGTATCATCCCACCACCTCATCAGATAAGGAAGAGATATCCAGAGAGAAACAGACAGGAATTCACTGGGCAGCCAGTTACTATGCCCAATGTTGTGCCAATGTTTTCCCTACCTGAGTTTGAAGGAGCTCTCTTCCCAAAAGATGTTGTATTGGCAGAAATTTGCTAAGTGAAGGGAATTCTTGCTTCTGCTTCTGGTGTGCCCTTGCATATGATAGTGCAAGGACAGAGTGAAAGGTTTATGTATGCTCAAATTTCCCCACATGTGGAATTCCTAGTCTTTCAGATGTGGACAAGAAGATGGAGAACAAAACCACAGCTGATTACTTGAAAGTGTCCTTTATAAATGAAAGTTAGCATGATACATTTTCATTTAAACTAATTTCAGAATTATTTTCCTGTGTTTCAAGTGATGAATGCCATTCAAAACATAATTCTATTTAAAATTAAAATATTGATGGTATTCTATTATATCAGAGTCAGTCAATTACTCCTTCATATTACCTCAAGAATAATGCATAACATAATTTATTCTTGTCTGAATAATTAAAGGGGACCAGAAATTCAGTAGTATTCTTCATTTTGTAGCAGAAAAAACTATATGGCAATTATTGAATATGAGAAATATGATCCATTCTATATGAAACAGAATGTTTTAAACCAGGAAAATAATAATTTAATCAATTAGAAAGTTACTCAGATGATTTTTCTCAACATACATGATGTTACTTATTAGGGGCATGAATCAGAATTTGTTGTAGTCAGAGAAATAAATACAGATGGTATAGAAAAGACCTCTGCTTTTATCCCAGAGATCAAGATACTATAAGAAATAGCTATAATATGTAGAGCTGTTTCATTAATTTAGTTTATTTCTTGATAGAAGAAAGGGATTACTGTGGCCAATATCATAACATTAAACCTCAAGATATTTTGGACCTGTCTTGTTTGTTAGTTTTAATGCCTCTTCCCTTGTCACAGCTGCTACATTTGTATGTTTTTAGAGATAATGTTCAGGTTCCAGTGTTGCTACTTTAAAGAGTAGTAAACTATTTCTGGCTGCATCTCCAAAGTACCTTCTGTACACCAAAGGCTCGCAAACCAGAAAACAAAGAGGTTTTTATTTGTCTGTGTGTGTGTATGTTTTTTTGTTTGTTTTGTTATCACAATTCATTGAAATTAGGCTTGTTTTTTTTGTTTGTCTAAAGATTTTGGATGTCAAACATCACCACAAGAAATCCCAGAGACAGTGTTCAACAAAGCATTTCTAATGCCATCTGTCCTGGACTCAAATGCAGTATTTTAATAGTGTTCCAGTGTGGCCAGTTACTAAAGCATTTAAAAAAAAAAAAAAAAAAAAAAAAAAAAAAAAAAAAAAAAAAAAAAAAAAAAAAAAAAAAAAAAAGTAGTTACTGAAATAACAAATGCATGAATAAATATTTTTTTTAAAAGTAGAAATCTTAGGAAAAAATACTGTTCAAAGCATGCAGAGAAAGAGAATCCTTAGATTTTATTAAAAAAATTAAAATACCTTTGTGTCTGCTGCTCTTGATTTAAAATTGTTTACATTCATGACAAAAACTACTTTTCTGGGATACTTCAGTATTCTCCAGAATGTTACTCACATTGTGGAATTCATATAGAATTCATCTTAACTACACTTTTGTCATTAAGAGGTAGGGATATAATCTAAGCTATTTGTCTAGGTTACCTTGTACTGAATGGAAAGGCAGGCATGATTTGTTCCTTTGAGACAACTCATTTCATCTGAAATATATGGGATGGATTTTCATCTTCAAGTAACTTTTTATTTCAACCGAATATAATAGGTATATAAACACACTCTGTGGGTAGAATGAATGACATTTACTTTAAGCCTCAAAAATATTATTTTTCCAGTCCCAAGTTAGTATATTTGTGCCACAACTAGCTTTAAGTTAGCTGTTTTCCAATCACTTCCCAGTCTTTTATCCTTTATTCTGTTTGGCAGGTCTTTTAGAGCTCTAAGTTGTTTCAGCCACACAGTGACTGGTAAATATAAAGAACTCTTTGCCACTGGAGTTGTTGCCAGCGTGGAAATAACTTGCTGGGATAACTGCCAGTTGACAACTTTTGTTAGTCCTGAAGTGGACATTTTTCAAGAGATAGTATTTCCTTAGTGAAAAGAAGATGAAAAAAACAAATGGAGATATTTGATCAATTGTCTTTTTGGATTCAGGAGATGAACTAAGTAGCCCAAAAGACAATTTGGCATCTTAAATGACTTCAAAATAGATTTATTTTTTTTTTAGAATATGGGAGTTTTTATCTCTTAGAACATACTGTCTAAAAACTGTGTTTCTATTTCACAATAGAAGCAAAATGATTTAACTCTCACTGCTATGCTGAGAAATAGTGAACTATCAGTTAAAATCAAGAGATACTTGAAATGTATAGAAGAACAAGAAATCAGTAAAAGAGACTTGGGAGACAAATTAGCACTTGAGTAGAAAGAATATGTATGGCATTTGAGAACACTGCCAGACCACGAGGGAAAGTAGGTAACACAATACTTATTACCAAGGCAAATATCCATAGTACCACAGAATGCTTTGGTTTGGAGGGGCCTTATAGATCATCTAGTTGCACCCCCTGCCATGGGCAGGGATACCTTACAATAAACCAGTTTGCTCCTATGGACACAGGCTGAGAGAGTTGGGGCTGTTCAGCGTGGAGAAGAGAAGGCTCTGGGGAGGCCTTATGGCACCTTCCAGAGCCTAAAAGGGGCCTACAAGAAATCTGGAGAGGGACTTTTTGCAAGGGCATGTAGTGACAGGACAAGGGGTAATGGCTTTAAACTGAAAGAGGGTCTTTTTAGATTGGATATTAGGAAGAAATTCTTTACTGTGAGGGTGGTAAGACACTGGAACGGGTTGCCCAGAGAAGTTGTGTATGCCTCCTCCCTGGAAGTGTTCAAGGCCAGAATGGATAGGGCCAAGGGAGGTTGGACTAGATGACCTTTAAAGTCCCTTCCAACCCAAAGTATTCTATGACTATATGAAGACCAAGCATCTCAAGTTGTAATTGGGAGCAACCTGAAAAAAAGGGATTGCTATGAAGTGATTTTCAATAAAGCTTTTTTTTTCCTCTCATAAGGGATGTTTATCTTAGAAGGTATAGTAGAAGTCTGATGACACAATATTGGCATACAACACTCCAAAGATACTGTGGAATGAATAATAATGACAAATTTAAAACAAAAATTCATTCATATAATAAAAAAACCCCTGGAAGTAGGAGGAAAAATGGGATGAACATAATAATCACAAAGTAAGACAAGAACATGGTGGGTGCAGGTGGGATGATGTAAAATATCCCGGTTGATTGGTATGATAGACATGTAAGGATGCCATTTGAAGTCTTTGCAGTCTTTGGGACTGAATCACAAGCTGAGCAAAATCAAAAAATGCAATTCAAGAAAATTGTAGTAGTAATTTAATAGAAATTTCAGAAAGTGAAGCAGTAAGTAAAGGGCTTGATACACAAAAAGCATGATAACCATCTTACAACCAGATAGAAGACAATCATACTTTAGTGATGAATACAGGTATGCCTTTCTGGATGTTTTAGCGGTTTTGTATCTGTCCCCATGAATCAGTAGGTCATTTGATACCAAAAATGACCTTTTTTTTTCAATCTGAGTTTGGTCTTGTCCATGTACTTGAATGTTTTGAATGAAGATGACTGTAATCTAATGGATTACCTGAATAGAAATATATTTCAAACATCTCTTATACTGTTATTTATGTGGTGAAATATGTAATTTCATCATCAGTTCCAGTCCTCACAAATTCATAATTAAAAATATCTTAAATGTAGACCCACATTTTCATTCATTCTTCAAAAACCTCAGATGAAAGAGGGAAACAGGTTTTGGGAGGAGGGATTGCCATATGGAAAGCAAGTACAAGAAAAGAGCAAACATAGAATAAAACATATGGAAAAATGTCTGTATGGAATAAATTAAGTTAGCCTTATGGAAGTTATCTTTGGCCTCTCCTGACTTTTATTTATGTCTCTGACTAGCAACTGCCTACATCTTATCTTTTACCAATGCTGAGGAAAGAGAAAAAAATGAATAAAAATGAAATTACAGGAAAATAAACAAAATGTGCCTGAATAGAGAAATTTCAATTTCTTGATGAGATAACCTTCAGATAGAACAGCATAAGAACTCTCGTTCAGAGTATGCATATGTTGCCATTTAAAATGACTGAACTTCTTGAAAACTCTTTAAAATGTATTACGTGCTACAGAATCCACCAGTTTTAATTTTGCATTATGTTTTATTACTTCAAATAAAAATACTGAAAAGGTAAGAAAAACATTTCATAAATTAGGTGCTAGATTGCATGATCTGGGTGTTTTTGTAAAATAGAACTCCAACATCTGTTTTCATACCCATGACTTGTTGCTAAAAAAATGAGAAAACCAGGTAGTTTATTGATAATGTCTTCAATCCAGCACCTTGTTTCTTCTATTATTTTAGAAAATTATATAACTGGACATATAAATCAATATAGTATATTTTCTAGTAAAAATATTGTAGGTAAGCAAGCAATACCTTATAGTTCAGATAGTGTGGGGTCTGCATAATCTGGAAGATTATGTAGCTATTACTATTTGCTGTTGAGAAGGTATTATCCTACTGTAGTGCTACTGCACTACAAAAAAGAAACACAAGAAAATAAGCACCATTTATAGCACTTAAATGTTATGTCAAACAAAATTTTATGTGTCTATATGAACATGAAAAATTATTTCACTTCTATTTTATTTTCAAGTAAGGAATATAGGAAAAATGTAGATGGCTAAAATGGAATGATAATTATGCCATTAACTACTGTGTTTCAAACACCTTTTCTGTGCATCGATGAATACAGGAATTTTCAAAATATGCCATGAAAGACCACAAGTCTATCAAGACAGGTGTGTGAAAAATCACATCTAGTTGTAGGTGTTTAAAAATAAGGTATTTGCACAAGTATATGTTTAAGTTTCTATAATAGAGCAAATATGCCTAGGGTTCACCTGAGCAGATGATCACTGAGCATAGGTGATAAAGAATACTAGTCACCTTATTCTAAGGTAGAAATTTATGTGTGATTGTTATCTAACATAGTTTTACAGCTTCATTTGAGATATCCAGAATATCTGCTAAGCTTCCACTTGCATTCCAGAAATGCACAAGACTACCACTTGTGGATTTCTTGGGTATCTTAAGACATTTCAGACTGCACTAGCTATCTATGTCTAGAAAATTCAGTCAAATATCTAGATGGATGCTGTCATATGCATTTAGAAATCTCCATTGAAACGCCTTAATATATGAGCTCATTTCCATCCCAATGGACCTGGGATGACATTATTAACTTGGAAATAGGTTGTAATAGGTTGAAATACGTTCTTGGAATAGAAATAGAATTGGCTGATTGCAGATGAAAATCTGGCTCTGCCACACTGCAAAAAAATTTCCTAATCCCCACATTATTTCAGGTTGGCAAAAGCTGATAAATTTTACACTAGCCAAATGCAGAATGTACTTTCTCCCAGTGATTTTCTAACTGTACAGTTCTAGCAAAACCACTATAAAATTGCAGCTATTATTGTAGTGGCAATCTGTAGCATCTACTTACCTTGGGATGAACAATGCTAGCTGACAGTCATCTGCCTTAGTTACATTACATTATAAACAGAACTCAACTACTAAGTGTAAACAAAATAAGTAAAAAACATGTAAGTGTAAAGAAAACTAAGTATAAAGAAAACCTACAGAGATGATTTTTTTCAAGTAGGTATCCTTCCTAAGAAATATTTGTAGAAATGTGGGTTGAAAATGATTTAGCACCGGTCAAGCATCAGAAATGGTAACTAGGTTGCAGAACTCTACAGTTGGTAAGTATTTAAATACCAAGTTGTTTGATTCAGTATTGCAGGCATTATTTTACCCAACCCAAGACACCTGGGTTGGGTAAAATCACCTTTTAGATCTGAATCTGAAGGAAAGCAGGGCACACAAGAAGTATTTACAAATGGTTTATAGTAAATGTAATAATTGATGCCATTTTTTTAAGGGTATATTTCACAATAATGGATTAGATGTCTCCTGAGTGAATAGAAAAATGGAAAAATAGGAAAACATTGAAACTAAAAGAGGCATACATCTAAAATTCTGACTGTCATGAAGACTCTGATAACCCAATAGAGCCACAACAACGCATCTTTGAGTGGTTAGATACCTCCAGGCTTCCTACTTTTATGTGACTAAGTTGTATCTATAGCAACAGATGACTAGCCCTGTCTATTATTTCAAGACAGAGAGCAGAAAATCTTCCTTCTCCTGCCTGTATTCTTGAGGTTGATGGGTTAGTAATGAAATCTTATAATTTCCAACACCCCTTCTCCCCACACCCCTTCAGTTTGGAAAGAATCCTGGCTTCCCATTTTTTTTCAGGCTAAGTTCTTTTAAGTACTTCTAAGCGAAAATACCTCTATGTGTGCTTTCAAATAAGCTTAACAATGCCAAAGCAAATCTTTGAAAAGAACGTTAGTACTACTTGTGATATGCACATTCTCAAAATACCTACAGATATGGACCACTTGGGGCACAATTATGTACAGCAGCAGTTGTATCACATAATTTTAGATTTCACCAACATAGACAATTGCATATACACTAAACTTCATATCCTTATTCAAGGATAAAATTTTAAGGAGAAAAATAGACATCTCTTGGCTACAATTTATATGATTTTTTAATTATGTAAATCACTTCCAGAAGTGTTATTTTTTTTCTCACAGACTGTAGTAAAAGCCAAGGAATCAATTCAATGTGCAAAAAAAAAAAAAAATCCTTTGTCACTGTGCTGTTTGAGACAACCCAAAACATGAGTTACACACCTCACACTTAAGGCATGTGATAACTCTGACTTTCTGGAGGAAAGGAGAGAGGCGAAGCTAGATAGCCCCCCAAAAAAAAAGTAATCTTAAGTAATACTCCGTTAAGGCAACAAAAGTTTTTGATTATGACAGGTCACATGAAGACTTCTTCCTTCATATGTGTCCAGTCTGCTCCTATGTTTTGAATCCCAAATGTCACTTAAAAAGGGAGCCATTCTTACAAGTTTCATAGCACATGCAATAGCCTTTTGTTAAAAAATACTGATTTTTTTTCTAGTGAACACTGCCTAATTTTTAATAGAAATAGTAGGACTCTTTTATTAATTATGCATCTAAATTCTACTTATGTAAATCTGTTTCATATCTCAACTGAATTTAATTTATTCAGTGTTTATCTAAATGTAGAAATATGAAATTCTTATATAATACACAGCAGTTTTTTGGGTAGAATGGAGTTATACAATTGGGCACCACTGTAATAATCTACTTCAATAAGACAGAAACTTATCATAGTGTTATAAAAAATTATTTCCCATTCAACTGGATTCTTCCACTTGTTAGTAATTGTTCCCCTAATCCCAGGAAAAACAAAATCCAAGAAAGCACAATCAGAACTATAACATTATCATAATAATTTTGCGCAGTAAGTTGTTTGACCGGAATTGATGTAATTGTTAAGAATATTGAGCACGACTGACTCTTAGAATTCTAGGACTTTCTTAGACTTCTGGCTTTTATACAACACTTTCAGTGGGGAGAGAGTTGGCTAACTTTAAAGAGGTCTAAAGGGTTATCCTGTCTATTTTATCTGAATGCCTAAACTTCTAGCTGAGCAGACGCTTTCAGAAGGCCTTTAATAACCCTACTTTTGTTCCCCTAGCTAGTTATGGAATATGACTACTTGGGGTTTTATTAATACATTATCTGCAATCTTAGAGCAAGCCAGGAACATAAGCTAGAGTGAGAGAAACTTTATCTAAAGTTTATTTCTTATTGTCTCTGTTTCAGTATCAATGGAACATTCAAGACCTCTTTCATATCTTTCAGCATAGCCCAACTTTAGCTTCGCAGTGGCATGAATTGCCTGATGCTATCATTTTAACTTCTTGATTTTAAATGTCTAATGTAATGGTTTATCTCTTGTATTGTTGATATTGATCTTGACGATATAGATCTATGATTTTCAATTTATTACACATCATTGATAAATCCGTAATTTGCTTTGATCCTCATTAGAGTTAAACAGCTTGAGTTGATGAGCATGTACCTGCAACTATACCAATACTAGTTTACCAAGTATTATCCACATGAAAAACTGCTGACTACATAATTATGCTTCCCAGTATACAATCTAACACAGAACAGCATATTCGTATATTTTTATGGCAAATGAAACTGCCTTAGACTCTTCCTCTGCCAGAGAAAATGCATTAATTACTTGATTTCTCAAGTTTTAAAGATATTCAGGACTAACACTATCATGTTTACTGCTCAATCTTTCTGTTGCAGATATCCAAACCATTCATTTCATCTGAACACAGTAATACCTGAACTAGGTATGTCTCACCTCTTTTTTAATCATATGTTTCCAGGCTGTGAAATAACTCATCACAAAGTAAATTATCTCAAAGAGTCTCTTTCTACAATTCATGTAGCACAATGAAAGTTAACTTTCCTATCTCTTCCCTGGACCCTCTCTAAAGTATCAAAAACTGCTCTTGAATCATGGCAGAGTTTTTCTGAGATGCTTCTGCACCTCAATATAACACTGTATTGGTTATGTCAATATTGCCAATATCTGAAATGCCTATTGCACAGTTTCCAAGAAGTTTACTTCATGACATCTTCTGGAAGTGATTTGCGTTTCTGATAGTTTGATTATATCTACACTACTTCTAAAAACTCATTGAAAATTTTTCCAAAGCGGAATTTTCATTTTTATTTATTTTATTTTGAGAACAGATAGCATTGATATATTATGAATTTGTAAATGATCTTAAAAAGTAACAAGTGGGATTCATGAGACTGAGAAATGAGTCCTGCAGCACTTCATAATAATACAGGCTCTACAGTTTTGTTTTTATTTTTAATTTGGTTTGTTAAAGTTCAGCCTCTTTTCTGTTTATGAATCCTGTTTATGAACATTTTTGGAGTTGATTTTATGCTTCTAATATAAAGATACTGTTCTGTGAACTAGTTATGTCAGTGTAACCAGACCAAGTTTCCCCATGACTCTAGACATAAACAGCCTGAATTCAGACTCCTGAACTGATTTGGATGGGTTTTCTAAGAGTTTGAATATATACTGTTTCCATAACACAAAACAGGAACTATAGATCCTCAACATTGTTTTTAAGAAACAAACTTCTCTATACCTTTGCTATATCAATTTTTAGTTCCTACTCTTCAGCCCTGTCCTAATTCATGTTAATGTTGTTTCTTTCAGTTTCCTCTGTAGCAAAAAAAATAATGCTAGGGATTTTTTGTTCCAAATTTTTGCATTATGGTGTTCTGTACATTTGGCATAGATCAGAGAATAGGTCCCTGGGGAATCTGAAGAATGATTTCCTAGCCAGCCTTGAGGACACTCCATTCAATATTCAGAAAGAGCTTTAATGACAGTGCAAGAAAAGCCTGGTTTATTTCACCAGTTGCAATCTGTGGTAATGACAGAACGCAAAGCTTTGTTAAAGCATCAGAAACACAAATAAAATAAGCTATGTCTTCTGCCAATACTTTCTACAGTAGCAGGGGAATGGAAAGAAAATAACTGAAATTCAAAGTCAAGGATAGCTGCTGAGCAACATTTAAGCAGTGTTTTGATTGACTTTTGTAGTCAGCTTCCTGATTACGTAAACCACTTAACTATTTTGCCAAACCTGTGCTTGAAGGGAGGTAAGGCTGCAGAATGCTGTGTATGATCTCGTACCTATGCATTCTTTGCTGCACCTCTCTTAAACTCTATATTGATTTGTATACGAGGGGAAGCATCTTCTTGCAGTTGATCTACCAAACATTACAATATTTTCAAATAAAATTAACACACATGTCCCCAAAAACCGCCATCCATAAAGCAAGCAACCCCCCACAAAACAACCCCACTGCCCCAAAAAAATACTGAAAGCTGTGACTCCGGTTAGGGATTGGAATTTCTTTCTTACTTTGTTACTTATTATGTCCACAGGTTGTTTAGCTTCTACAGCAAATGGAGAAATTTAATTTGTGCAACAGGACCATCTGTTGATGTTACTGTGTTTACTAGCTCCAAGTCATCCATTTTTTATGATGGCAGCTCAAAAACATTCAGTCTTTTTGGACATATGTTTCCATCCACTAGATACTAACTTTCAAGTCAGAATAGGTTTGGTCCCCTTTTTCCTTTTTTTAAATGCTTTGATGGAAAGACTTTGTCTCCATTCTGCAACTACTAACCTGCATCAATCAGATGATATATTCTACTCTAATGTGGCTGTTATCTCACAGATGATATGAAGCTGCATAAACAGCCCTTTCAGAAACTCCTGTGGCACACATAGGCAAGGGCAATATCTACCTTCATTCTATGACCAAAGGGCTACCAAATAACATAACCCATAGATACATCTTGAGACCAGCCAGCTGTCACTCTTAATCTGTACCCAAACTCACATGCAGATGAAAACAGAAAAATTTAAATCGACTGCTATTTCTGTTTTTCTGCTTCTGTTTCTTTATCAGCTGATTCTCGTTCCACTCCAACAGTTGTTACTTCCAAGGATGCTTATAACACTACTATTTTATTCCTTTAGTTGGTATTTATTGCTTTCAAAAATAATAGAAAAGCTACAGGCTTTGTGATCATGAAACTAGCTGACAACTCAATCTGTTTTGGAAATTGTTAAAACAGAACCAGAAAACAGTCTACATATAATTGTCAGTTTTTAGAAGTGGATATTCCTCAAGTGGTTTCACTTCCTTTTGGGTGGAGAAGACAAACAAAACTAACAGCAAACCTTCAGAAAACCATGTCCCATATGACCTTGCCTTTTGCTCCAGCATGTTCTAGCAGTGGCTTTATGTATTATAGATTTGGAATACCTGTATTATAGAAATCCAGGAATTTTGTAACTGGGTGCCAAATTCCACTAATTTTATTCACTCTGTTTAATGACTTTCTTTGTAAAACTTCATAAATAATTTATATCATCTTTTCTTTAATCTAACTCAGTGAAAAGATATAACTGCATTCTGGTTTAAAAAAATAGCATTTCATGGAATAGATTGTTTTCAGAAGCTCTAGTTTGGCAATTGTGATTTTTTATAAAGTATGGGGGTGGTTTCATAGCTTTGGATTTTTAGGATCTTATCTATATTTCTAGCAACTAAATAGATGTCAGTAGTTTCACTCTCAGTCCTCTAATAATATTATTTGAATGTAATATAATGTAATTAATATAATATATATACATACATATGTGTATGTTTTAGTGTTTGTGAGAATGTTGCAATATGTAATGTCCAAAACAGAACTATACTATAATAACAAATTGCTGAACATTGTCAGTTTTGCCCATTTTTAAAAGAACTGCCTCCAACATCACTTAAGATTCTCGATTAGAGACAAATAATTTTGCATTTTGTGTTTAAAGTTCTTTGCACAGTAAAAATGTTTATTTTCATATTTTAGTATCATTTATTCTCAGAAAATATGCAGAGTTTGTCATCGCATTTTTAGCCTTGAAACCTGGAAAACACAAACCATACTTTTATGAACCCCCAAAAGAATTGTTTTTCTTTGGAAAAGTTGTGAGCATGCCTTTATGAGGCATACCACTCAAAAAGAAAATATCTTCAAGATCAAGCAATCCATACTTCTATCCTCCAGATAGTAGAGAAAACAGCTAATCTTTTAAATTATTATCTTACTTAATATTCAGTATGTCACTGCCATATTAACAGTAAAACATCTCTTGCTAACAACATTCTCAAACATTTCCTGAATATATATTCTTCTTTGGACTAAATCTTGTAGAAAGCCTTAGCAAAGTGATAAAACACAGCAATAAGAACCTTTACAAAAACTTTCTTCACCATTAGTCTCTAATGTATCATAAAAAAATGTTAGTTAAGTGGTTCATTGTTTCTAATAATAGCTTTCACAGTATGTTTATTTTATACTCTATGTATTTTGTATTTATTTTTTCTATAGCTGATAACGATGTGTCTCATGATCAATTTGTGGTATCACAGAGCTTTTAGACAAGTCACATAAATAACAACAAAACCATAGTAACTCCTCTGTCTGAAGGATTATAGAAAAAAGGTCACATCAAACTGATATATTAAGTAATAATAGAAGAAAAAAATTATTATTCTGTGATTAATCTGCTGTAACAACTGACAGTTCCTTTGTGTTCAAAAAGGCTGGCAAAGAAGGTACAGCAGCGACAGAGTGATAACTATCTCAGTTACACTTCACAGAAAAGCTCAATGCTTTTGTAGAATGATGAGAGCTATGGAGATGAGAGAGGACGGAATGAGTTCAACAGTGTAAATTACATGAAATGTCACAACAATGTGACTGCAACTCATAATGCATTTGGTTTTATTTTAGTCATCTCAAAATATAAGAACATTTTTAAAGCTCACGTAACAACAAGGAGATTTCACTCTTATGAGTGAATGAGGTGAATGGATTTTACAAATTCACTAATCACTTGTTCTGCCTTCATTGCAAAGACTATGTATCTCCTGCAATACAGCATGAATTTATTAGAGCTGCAGAAAAAAAGCACTGGACAAGACATGAGAATTTCAGGGATGTGAAAAATGACAGCATAAGATGCTGAGAGATTGCACAGGTGGCTAGGGGAGAGGCATATGAGAAAGAGCCAAACATCACAGGCAGCAGAAGGGAAACACTGGGACCTTTCGGAGAGCAGAGGCCTCCAAGGCCAGCATTGTGTTGGCAATTCCATCTGTGAAATCTAAGATCCACAGATGATTGGGGTTGTGATAACAGAACTAGCAAGGCTGGGTACAAATGCAGCAAAATTGAGACCAATGAGGAAAACATAATTAAGGACAGATTGTTTATTTGGAGGAGACTTGAAAGGAGAAAGGGATATACAATGACAACAAATACGATGGTCAAGAAAAAGAATAAAAGGATGGCATATACAAGTTGGGTGACTGTGGTTTTTTGAACTCTCTGCTGGGCAGCCCTGGGCTTGACCACCGCAAGATGCAGTCTAAATAAATGATAAATCTCTTAGTATACTCCAAATGTCAAACCTGCTTCCAGGAACAAAAACAGGGATTAATGGGGTGATCTGTGTGACTAAAGGTGGATACTTTTATGACTGGATCCAGTGATTGAATCAGTTACTGGTATTGTGAGGATAATTCCTGTTACAGGTCTGACAGCATCAGCAGCTACTTGCCACTTCCTAAAAGAATTTACCTATTGAAGTGTTAGGGGGAAAAGTACTGTAAACTTTGCTTGTTATTTCTCACACTTTCCAATTTTCAACTGTGTGAATTACTTAGAACTATTCAGCATATTTCCAGGATAAATTTTACCCTTTCAAAAATTGCAAAAGAGAACAGAAAGCTCATTCACAAAGTTCATGGTGTGGTCTGGTGCTTTTGAAACAGGTGAATGCTATTATTTTTGTGAAATTTTAAGCTGTACAATACAAAATCAGCAGTGTTAAATAGTTTTGTATAACAAGACTAATTGTCACTATTTTGGTAAAGCAAAAATGTATGGTGTTATTTGAAGAGTAGATGGGAATCAAAGAAAGCTGGAAGTGTTTTGCACCTTTTTCCTAAGGTACAAACGAACAGCTATGGCTGAGACACTGATGAAAAGAGTTATTTTTTCCTTGTTTTTTTTCCCCAGAGGACATTAATGAAAGTATTATTTTCATCCTCAACATAATTCCATAACTAATATTAAATAATTATCCAGTGTTCATTAGTTTATTGTGATTCACTAGTCCTTATATGCCACAGTGATTTCAAGTGGACAGCAAATTATATTTGCAATTTTAGAAGATTAAAATTTCTGTGTCACTGCCTCTCAAAATTCCACCAATTCATTTTGACAATCAGTTTTACTCTGTTATGTGTTAAGCCAGTAGCAATACAAGTATTTAGATGATCTCACCTTAACGAGATCATCTTTAGTAATGTTTTCAAACAATATACTGATGACTGACCTCTGATATCTTTATTCATATTTCTACACATCAAACATTAGAAATGTTATCAGAAAATAAAAAAAAAAATCACAAGCTGGAGTACCATTGAACTCTCAGGTATTTACTGTGTATGTGAGATTGCTTTGGTATTCTATCTTTTGAATAGAAAATGCTACCAAAGACCATTTTCTTCAAGATTCAGGGTTTTCTCTTTCTCCTCATCTTGCCTCCTCTATAAAGTCTATCAAACTGTTTCAAAACTGGTAGATGATCTTTTAGAACTGTGATGCATTTGCTCATTAGACACAAGTAACTATAGACGTTAGGAAGCTTAAATATGGAGGAACAATGATGTGACAGTTTTAATATTGCTTTTCATATTTTGTAGGTTTCCTATGACATGAATTTCTAATTTTTCTTGTTAAGCCCTCAAGGATACTTTCAGTGGCAGAAAACTTGAGCATATCAGAAGCAGCTCTCCTAAGATTCATGTATCAGCAACTTCCAGTAATGGCATCATTTTGATTATTTCCCACAATGTTCAACCACAGGAATAAAATTCTATTTTAGCATATATGACCAGGAATGAATGTATGAAATTGGAAAAAATAACTAGTTTCTAAATATATTTAAAGCTTCAGAGTGAGACATGTGATAACAAGAAAGACAATGCCCATTGACATATGAAGATAACCTAAACATCAGCATAGTAAATCACAATAATAATAAATTGGCCTGAAGAGCTGAGGAGGGCTTCTGGTAGCTTGCTGCTGGTGACAAAAATATACTTGTAAGCCTCCACTGAGCCTTGAAGTCAGAAAAGGACAGCACAAAAAACCCTAAACATGTTAACTTGTCTGTTTGGAAGATTAAGGTATCCACCAACTTTTTAAAGTGACTAAGGGATCACAGCAGATTCTGAAGTAGTTTATACTCAATGTGATGGAAGGGGTGGGACTGGCAAAATGACAGAGAGATGCTGGATAATGATATATGTTTTGATATTTATAAAACCCTGGTTGTGTTTACCACAGACCTTAAATGCTAGTCTGAACCCTGGATTTCACTCAAAGTTTACGCTATGTTCAGACTGTAAAGAAAATTCAGCCACAGGTTACTATAGTCATTTAAACCATATCCTGAAATCCTAGAAGTAGATACAAGAAATACAGTTTCCTGGAGTGACCTGGCTGACCTGCATGATCCAGTATCATCTAAAGAAATCTTATCCTTCTCCTAGAGCTTTTCATTTCTGATGCATTCTCAAAAAGAGTTCTCTCCCACACTTTTGCACTGCCTACTCCTTCAACTCACTCATGGTAGAAGCAGAATAAAATCCACAGATCCCACACATACAAGGCCTTATCTCACACTTAATTCTATGTGCCAGATGCCTTCATGGAATCTCTGATGTAGAAATTAAAAAACAAACAAACAAACAAACAAAAACAGTAGAGAGGAGTTTAAAACAATTGCAGTTAGGAGACCTCACCCTCTACCCCCCAAATCCTGATTCAAAGGTGATGTACACAGTATTCTCAAAAGACAAGCCTGTGAACTGAATTATAGATCTACTTGTTACTAAAAATTGCAGACTCAGTAGAGGTACCAATTTGATATCATACTCATTATTCTCTGCCTTCATCCTACTCTTTAATACCCCAAAAGTAATAATTAACTGCCTTTCTCTTTCTTGTAGTAGCTGGGGATCTCACCCACATCTCCCTCAGCTCCACTAGTGCTAGATGCCTTTTCTTCAATTTGTCTAAATGATTAACATAATGAAGTTAAAACCAGAGCAATTTCTCTTACCCTGTATTTAGCTTGAAGGATGCTGTTTCTATTTTAAATCTGGTGATGGGTTTGCATGCCCAAAAGCTTGTCGTCATTTTACCCAGCAATAGTCAAAAAACTATCCACAACCAAAAAAACAAAACTAAACCAAGCATTACTTGTCTCTAAAAATCTTTCCTCACTTACTAGTAGGAACTATTAGTTCTATTTTAGAATTAATGATAATTTTTTTTTAAAAAAAAAAGCAAATCCTCAAAATGAATATCTGAACCCATCTGTTCTTTTTTTGCTTAAATACACACCAGTAACTATCAAATGCACAGGGGACATTAAAAAAAAAAAAAAAATCAAAGCCCAACAAGTCTCTATCTCAGAATTCCCTATATCTCTAGAACAAGGCTAGAGATGCTGTTGACATTTCAGTCCATTGTTACAGCTGAGAGTTAGCTCTGGTTTTGTTATCACAAGTTCAGACCTCATTCTGGCAACTTACTTCCCTGTGTTCTTAAGAGAGAAGAGCCTCTAGAGGATACAAGTTCAACATTATATCCATGAATTAATACTATAAAATGTACATAGCCTACAGGAAACAAAAATGTAATTTATTACTTCATTGCCTAATAGAGTAATAAGTATGTAATGATAACTATGAATATAGAATAGAACCAAACAAGAGACAATTATGATATTCTATGTGTGTGTTTGTCATGCTTAATAACCATATGAGCTCAAGAATGTTTACTATGTATCACTTTGAAAAGGAAAAATAGGAAAAAATTTTCTGTTATTTATAAAGTAACAATAAGTGTCAGAGAATATTTGGAAACAAATACCAAAATGTGGTATCCTGAAAATAAACTAAATAAGCAAATAAATCAAACTTTACAGAGGAAGGCTATAATTATTCTGTGTTAGAAGTGGGAATTAGTTTGAAATTAAACCTAAAACTGAAACAAATTTTTTCTGTTAGCATGTTGGCATAAACTCAGTTACTTAAATGGCAAACTTAATGACATTTGCAATGCCCGAGTGACCTCATCTTCACCTGCCAACCCCAAAAAAGGCAGAGGTTTTTGACCAGCCAATTGGTATAAAATCTAAACCTCCCCTGGTGCAACTTGAGGCCATTTTCTCTTGTCCCATTGCTTGTTACTTAGAAGAGACTGACCCCCACCTGCTACAACATCCAGGTAGTTATAGGAGTGATAGGGTCACCTATCTGAGTACCCTTTTCTCAGACATTGTTGATTTATGTGTGTTGTGATTTAACTCTGGTAGTCAGCTAACTCCATACAGCCACTCACTCACTCCCCCAAAAAGGGACTTGTAAGGTAATAGCAAAGGCAAATGCAAAAAAAACACATGGGTTGAGACCAAGGCTCTTCAATAAGTACAGTAACAGCTGCATGCTCAAGCAAAGAAGAATAAGGCATTTGTTCACTGCTTCCCATGGGCAGGCAGGTGTTCAGCCACCTCCTGAAAAGTAGGGCCCCATCACATGCAACAATTACTTGCAAAGATAAACACCATAGCCTGGAATGTCACCTCCTTCCTCCTTCTTCCTCCTGCTTTACACGCTGAGCATGACTCCATGTGGTATGGAATATCCCTTTGATCAATTTGGGTCAGTTGTCCCAGCTGTGTCCCCTCCCAATTACTTGTGCACCTCCAGCTTCCTCACTGGTGGGGTAGGGTGAGAAGTTTAAGAGGCCATGACCCTGCGTAAGCACTGCTCAGCAATAACTAAAACTGCTCTATTATCTGCATTGCTCTTGGGGTCACAAATCCAAAATATAGCCCTCTACTAGCCACCATGAATAAAATAAACTCTCTCCCAAACAAAACCAGTACAATGTGAGTCATTGTACTCACAAATTCTGTGAGTCTGTTATCACCTTTTGCCTCTTCACTGATAATGCAAGTGAGAAGAGATAATGAAAGAGTTATCCATTGGATGTGAAACTGTTGATGGTTTTATCCCTGCAAGAAAAAAGAGATGGTAAAAAAGAAAATGCATATTCTAGAAATCTAAACGTTCATGTCCCTATAGCAAATCAGAGTTATTAAGCTAAATCTTAGAAAAATAGATAGATCATTTAGGGTGTTACAAAGTCAGTAGAAATGGCAGACAGTCAAGAATGGTCTAGTTGGCCATAAATTAAAAGAGCACCAAACCCAAAGGGAACAAAAAGAGGGGATACAAAAATCTTAAATGTGCAGAAATCTCCCTATTTCAATAAGATTAAGAACTTCTCTAATGAATACAATTGGCAAGGGAAGTATTTAGCAATGTATAGTATCACTTAAGACATATTAAGCACTTACGTTTTCTTATGACTATTCCTCTGGGATAATTTGAAGGGCAAATAGTCTCTTCTGGCAGGGTAGGAAGAATGTTTCTGTTTCTTTTTCTCTACGAATTTGTCAGAAATAGAAAAATTTTCCTATGCAGATGATTTATCAGTTGTAAGAGAAAAAAGTTTACAACTTGAAAAACTAATCTGTCTTTGGAAGACAGATTAGTACAGAAGAAGGACATTGAAATGTGCAGCAGAGCTAAATTTCACATTAGTGAAGGAGCACAAACAGAATCTGATGGGTCCATTATTTATCTACAGTTATGTAATGCATTTTTGTCCTGTACCTCTCTGCAGTTCTTGCAGTTCCACAATGGTTAACTTCAATTTTAACATTATCATTACAGAAATTGGAAACTCTGGGCTTTTCAAACACCTTCTAACATGAAAGCAAGCTGTTATCATATTGTACTGCCCACTGTTCCTGAAGTACTTAAAAAGACATCTTTTCTCTCTGTTATGTGTAAGTACAGGTAAGACACCTACAGTGAATAATTGCTAATGGGGCAGGAGGGCATTCTGTTACTGCAGTTTGCAGAAACTTTCTGGATTTAAGGTCAGGATCACCACTTCTGCTTCATTGTCACCACACTGCCTTATCCCAACCCACATTAAAGAGTGATGAATAGATTGCAGGCTATGCACCCTCAAGAAAAGTGAGGTTTTCATCAGAATAGGCATTTTTGTTATCAGTGCATTCACATGCATCTGCACCAGTGCAAATTATTTTAAAAAAAGACCACTGTCCCTTGCCTCCTCTCTAAAACCTGGGACAGAGGTTTGTCATCAGCTGTCAAGAAAGGTGTCGTGGCCTTTCTTTATAAAGCATCCAGTCCTATTGAAAGGGAGAGATTTTTCACCAGCATTGTGTATTATTAGGCCACGAATATAGACACAGGTTACAAAAACTTACCTAGATGGCACAAGGGAATGGCCATGGCACCAGCTGAAGAAGGGGTTGGAGTGCAAGTAGAAAGATTTTCAAAGGAATCTAAAGGAAGTAAAAAGTCCTGGCAGTTTCAAAATCAGTATACAGACAATAATGATTTTTTGAAGAAGTATGTTAATTATTCTATATTCAAAAAATCTAGGCAAACTTTTGCCAATAAATTTAACTCACAATATTTTTTTAAGAGACAAGGTTCATCCTGCAATGTGTGAGTATAGATGCGCAGAAATACAGCGTTCTGAGATTATGATATTGTCTACACATGAATAACTGTAGACAACAACTGCTAAAAGATTACATGTAACTCATGCAAATGAAATTATCAAATGAAATCTCAATTTTGTTTTTTTTTTATTTTACTTAATTGGGATTTTCTTTCATCTATTTATTTATTTATCCTATTGTTTATTGTTGTTTTAATGCTGTCAAAAGGCTTGTATGACAAGGTCTTTTGGAGACATTGAACATAGAGCCCTGAGAAATTTCCAAGGGAGATATTGTTGCTCCCTTTCTATGTTAGCATGATGAGCTACTGAACAGACATAATTTTTTTGTTCATTATTTTGTTAGTTCTGAAAATTTTAAAATATATTTCTTGTATTTATAGTCTTAATTAAAAAGCAGATAATTATTTTTGTCATTGTGTCTTTAATATTTTTCCAGGCATACTTTTTGTGTTCAGGGTCTGGAAGACTCCATATTATTGTTGAACTTGCAAGTGTGATCCTTTCTCAGCAGAGGAAGTTTCTGCTATTTTTTCATCCAAGAGTGGCCTTGAACCTCTTGCCATGTTAACAGTACATGTCAGTCAGGTTCACCCAAACTACTTGCTTGTGAGGAGTCCCGACAATACTGTGAGAAGGTGATCTAACCACAGAGAGCTGCCAAAATGAAATCTGGCTGCCAGTCAAGCATGCATTTAAAAAGAAATATGACTGCAAAGTCCCCAAAACATTTTTTTAAAAAAGTGATTGCAAATTAAAATCTCTCTAGCAGATGGAAACATGGAACCACCTGGCAATAGGCCAGAAATCATTTTTGTTTTGCATTTAAGTTTTCTTGGATCTATGCCGCCAAACCAAATCTAGCATCTGTTTCTGCAGCTGCTACACAGGGAAACAATAATTCCTCAGGCTAAAAGGTGCATAACAACAAATATCAAAATAACTCAATTGATGAGTGATCAGTAAGGGTCAGGAGACTTCTTAATTCTCACCCTTATGATCTATGGATTGAAATCAGGTAGTGAATTTAAAGATATCTGATTTAAAGCAAATCTCAATATTGATAGAAGCTAATTTTGCATTCTCAAGGAAATATTTTCCCATTTCAATCCAGACAAACAGATGTTTATCTGCAAAGTACTTAGCACATGAATGGAAAAGAAAAGCTATGTTTCATACATCATTCCACCTCCCATAGAACACCTTTTAACTTTGGTCTTAACATAGAGTTTAGCACCCTAGAAATCAAAACTCTCCGTATGAGATGTTTACTTTGATCTTCTCCATTGATTTGATAAGGGTGATAACCTGTTGCTTTCTGTAAACCTACTCAAGAAACCTTAAATTAATTATACTACAGAGAGGATCACCGTAAAGGATGGAGTGAGACAATATCTTTATTTTATAGGTAGGACTAGTTAGTGATAAATACGATAAATAGGGAATTAGTAGATCCTGCATCTCCATTAGTAAATTTCTGCTTCCTTCTTTGTTATTCTCATTTTAGAGTTCTGGTGGCATATTCTATTTTGTGTGTCACTTTGTAGTCACATACCTTATTTTCTGTTTTTATTTTGTTATTTTTCAAAGCCTTCTTATAAATATTAAAAACCTTTTCAGATCTGTTTAGTTTAAAACGGTAGGCATTACAAATTTTAGCTCCTTTTAGCTCTCTTTCTTTCCAGTTTTCTGCAGCTACTTTTGCAAGCTTGGCATCACTGTTGCTATCAGTGAGTGAGGCACAAATGGGAAGTAAACACACTTCAGCACTATCTTGGCTTGGGGATGGAAGGCTGCCAGCCTTCTGTTGTTGCCTTTAGTTCACTGAACAGTAGCTCAGCCACAATTCATGATTGAGAAATAAATTTTTCACCTTCATTTTTTCAATGCTGTTATAAACAGACTACAAAGACATCGTCCTTGAACTAAGTCAGCATAAATTGATGCACCAACTTCACCAAATGCAGATTGAGAAAAAAAAACATAACATCTTGGTTAAAGAAATTGAAGTCTATTATTTCTCCCATACTTTATGAAATAAGGATCATACTGTTATAGAATGCCTTTAAATTTTAGCAATCATAAAAATACTTGGCTGATGAAAGTATTTCCTCTTTCTACATTCCTAAACGGACATGAGCAATTGTTCACTTTCACAGGGAGACTGAGAAGGAAACAAAGTTGTCAAATTGAAAATGCCATTGCCTTGAGGGCAAGACTTATGAGGATCATCTTAGGTCACATATTTTGTTCAGCTTGAAAAAGAGAAGGTTGAGGGATGATTTCATCACAGACTACAACTTCCTCAAAGGGGACAATGGAGGGGGAGGTTCTGATCTCTCTCTGATGACCTGTGATAGGACACAAGGAAATGTAATGAAGCTGCATCAAAAGAACTTTGGAAAGGATATTAGGTAAAGGTTCTTTACCCAGAGGGTGGTCAGTCACTGGAATGGGCTCCCCAGGGAAGGTGGTCATGAAACCAAGCCTTTTAGAGTTCAAGGAGCATCTGGAAGATGTTCTTAGTCATATGGCTTATTTTTAGGTAGTCCTGTGAGAAGTAGGTAGTTGGACTTTACGATCTTAATGGGTCCCTTCTGATGAGATATTCTATTATTCCCTTCCCCCAAAGAGAAAAATTATAATGGAGAAGAGCTGCAATATGATGAGTTGCTAGCCTTCAGCTGGGGTCTGAAACACGTCCTTTTTGAATTTTCTTTGGATCCAAATGTTTTTTTCTGCTGATAGCTGCTTTGGGTTTTACAAAATGATGATATGGGAGTTTGTTTTGGTTTTGTTTTTGTTCTTGTTTTTTGTGTTNTTTTTTTTTTGTTTTTTTTTTTTTTTTTTTTTTTTTTTTTTTTTTTTTTTTTTTTTTTTCTCCCCCCCCCCCCCCCCCCCCCCCCCCAATCCTTCTCTCAAATTCCTTCCTTCCCAATATTCTGTAAATAATCTGTAGATTATGGAACTATATGGAAAATCTGACATATAAAATAAAGGCTTAAATTTAGGACTTTTAGTTTACAGCCTTGTATATTAAGGGGACTGTCTATCAAAAAGCCATCCTACTAAAAAATCAGTTGAAACTGTTCTTTTTCTACGTGCATATAAGTACACATTTCAGTGATTCAGCTTCAGTTAACAGCTCCCCAATGAACTAAAATTAATTCCACCATAAGGATCTTTTATTGCTGACATCCTAAAATTTCAACATCATTCCACCTTTTCCATCCAGAAACACACTTTATTGCTTGTGTAGCTATTAAATAAGTCTGAGTATCATTTTTTTCTGTGGAGGTACATACCATGAACATCACATTTATTGTAGTATTCTCAGGGAAATACTAAATTTCATATGTGACCAAGATCTTATAAACTAAGTTCACTGCTTCAAAAAAAAGTCAAATTATTCTAATTGTTTTTATTATTTTTCTCACATTTTATCTGTTCCAAACAGTATGAATTTTTCAAATAACTATTTTATTATAGAGAATACTTTTTCTGGAAGTCTTTAAAAAAATCAATAATATTTTCTGTTCTTTTTTTCTTATGCGGGTAGTATTCTTACCCATACGTAACCAGGAAACATCTCCTTGGCAGTTCTAGGAAGACGACAGTCTAGAAAGTAGGGGATTAACTGGTAATTTCTTCATAAAATAATTGAAATGCATTTGATTTCCTAAGAATTAATAACAGAATAAAACTGAATTTTAAGATTACAGTTTATTAGAATAAATATTTATATTTTACTTCTCTTATTTCCCAGAATTTAGAGCAATGAGACAGTCAATTTGACATTAATAAGAACCAGGTTGTAATTATTGCTTTTATAGGAACTTTATGCATTAAAATAAAAGAGAAATTTAAATTCAAATAAAAATTTCTATTGCAATGTAGCCGAATTAATGCTTTCTTTCCATAAGTCTTAATGAATTAATTATTTATTAAAAAAACTAAGTATTTTATATAGTAGAGTAGCTTCAAATATTGGAAAAAAGATTTAGTTCAGGCATTAAAGCTGAAAAGAAAATACCATTTCCACATCATCAACAACTTCATCTGGATAAATAGCAAAATACTGTCTTTTGCTTGCTGTATTATACAACCAGCATTCTTCAGCTTGGTTGTAGACACAAAGAGCAGATGTTTGATTTAAAACAAGGATGTAATGCCATGCCATAGCAAAAACAAGGCAGCTCAAGAAAATGACAGCACTAACGTTCTGCTACCTTACGCTAATGAGAGTTGGCAACATAACAGTGTATGTCATTATAAGTTGTCATCATGAAAAATTATAAGAGACACCAACTTGCCAGAGCTGTTACATTTTCTGAGGCTGTTACTATTTGAGTTGTTCTTCTGCTTGCAGAAGGGAACAAAAAAAAAAAAAAAAAAGGAAAATCAGGAGAGTTTTCTGAAAGCCATTTAAAAGAAGATCTTTTTCCTAGAATTTTTCTGCTTATGCATTCCTGCATGCTGCATAACTGTACACTAAACAAAAACATTAGACTTGCTGGCATACAATGGACAAGATGACTATATAAGTTTTCATATGAGAAAAATTCTTATTAAAAAAATGCAGAATTTAATGGAACGTATGATGTCCTCAACAGTGTACAAGGGAGCATTGCTCACAAATACACAAGTTAGGTTCTAGATTTGTTAATTGTTGAACTGGAAGAAAACTAGATATGCCAAAACAGAAATCCACCTGAGCTAATTAATGCTGTTGCAAAATGCTCCTGAGACAAAGCTATTTTCTCTCTCATGGCATTATGCCATCTAAACATACTTGCCCCATTGGTGATTATGCAGATATTTCTAGAGCAGTATTATAAATTTACCCCCATTCTAAGATACTCAGAAGAAACAGAAAGAAATTAATATTTTTTACTTCCAAATCACCATTGCCCCTCATGGATCCATACTGGGACCGGCACTATACCTTTATTATTGACATGTGGGGTAGAGTGCACCCTCAGCAAGTTTGCAGATTACACCATGCTGGTTGGTGTAGGTCATAGGTTTGAGGGAAGGGATGCTTATAGAAAGACCTTCACAGGCTTGAGGAGTGGGCCCAGATAAACCTCATAAAGTTCAGCAAGGTCAAGTGCAAGGTTCTGCACCTTGGTCAGGAATCAGTATCAATACAGGGTGAATGGATCAGGAGCAGCCCTACAGAGATGGACTTGGGGGATGAAAAATTGGACTTCAGCTGACAATGTGCACTTGGAGACCAGAAAACCAACTGTATCCTGGACTGTGTAAAAAAGGAGCACGGCCAGCATGTCAAGGGAGGTGATTCTTTCCCACTCCTCCACTTTCATGACGTCCTTGTCTGGAGTACTACCACCAGCTCTAGAGCCCCCAGTATTAGAAAGACATGGACCTGCTAGAGCATGTCTGGAGGAAGCCCACAAAAATAATCAGAGGGCGGGACATATCTCATATGAAAAACAGGCTGGGAGAGTTGGGGCTATTCAGCATGAGGAAGGCTCAGGAGAGACCTGATCGTGGGTTTTCAATACTAAAAGGCAGTTTACAAGAATGACAGAAAAAAGAGTTTTTAATGGGGCCTGTAGTGAGAGGACAAAGGCCAGTGTGTTAAAATGAGATTCACATAGTATATAAGCACGACATTTTATGCTGTGAAGCTGGTGAGATGCTGGAACAAGTTGCCCAGAGAAGCTGTGGACTCCCCATCCTTTCAAGTGTTCAAGGCCAGGTTGGATGGAGACTTGAGCAATCTGGTCTAATGGAAGATGTCCTTGCCATCCCAGGGAGATCTGAACTAAGTGATCTTTACAGTCTCTTCCAACCCAAGCCTTCTATGATTCTGTGATCCATACTTATTTCATGTGTGTCAACTACTGCACTAAATTACACAGAAAAGGGGAAAGATTCCATGCTCTGATTTGTCCCATTAAGTCTTTATGCTTTTAAGTCTGCAACATATGTCAGAAGGAAAAGGAGTCTGAGGTCTTAACGCTGTGGTAATCTTTGTGCTGAACACTTTTTAAGGTATATTTGTCCAGTTGGAAAAATAAAGCTTACTTACTTATTACTGTAGGGAAAAAAACATACCAGCGATTAAAAAATTAGACAGTGCTGGATAAATGAAGGTCATTTCTTTCAGATTTGTAAAATGTCCTAGGTGAAACACATTCAGAAAGGTAATCCAGGGTGTTGTGCAGTTTATAAATACCTGTGCCTCAGTTACTGACATTTCAAAGGATATATTTTTTATACTTATTAGGAAATGTAAAATGATAATCAAGCACCTCACTATGACATGCATAATACTATCCTTACATATGACTATGGAAAACAGTTACCAGAAGTGTTAAGAAAAAAAAAAAATTACCTAAACTGAAACTATGACAAGATATAATATGATGTGAAGGACTTACCTGACAAGTAGTATTCAGTGTACTGCCACTTATTCAACCACGTTTCCCTTGATACGGCAGCAGGAAAAAGCTCCAATATCTGTGCAAACAGTACCAATCAAAATACTATTTCTAAGTGACCTCTTCTTGACTTTGTAAATCTCAGACCCACAAAGCTGAGCATTTGCAGCTGATTATTAGACAAAGATGATAGTAATCAATCATTTTCATCCCTGACTGATTTATGGATGACCCATATGACAAAGCATTCACCTCATTTTAATCTTAACAAAAGAAAGAAATTAGAAACTGCAGTTGTCAATTCTAGTAACCCAAAACCCTAAGTGTGATGCTGAACACTTTCTGGGACTTTTGTAAAAAATTCAAGTGGGATTAATTTTGCCTAACTTATACATAACTTATATAACTAATACATAACATTTATAAAGAACTTATATATGTAACTTACATGACATCTATAACCGCAGCATAGATGTGTTCATGTCTGAGACAGAAATCTAGCATTTTCAGTAGGAGAAAAATAAGAGATTTATCTGAGCTCTTGTAAATGTTAGTTAGAAATTACTTGTGCTCTGAAAGTGACTGTTTTGTTATTTTGATTATAAGGAGAGTGAAGACATCTGATTCATATGGATAATGAATAAAGAAAGAGAATTTCTTTAAACTGGTCTGAATGCTCTACTGAACAGAGCATCGAAGTACTTGCTTATTACATATATTTACTTTCTGTAAGATGTCCAGTGGTGAAAATATATTCAAAATCCACAGAAGATAAAAAAAAAAGATATGTCCAATGCTCTAAGCCTTTACAAGTGTGCTTACCATTACAAACCAGACTCCCCCTGAAATATCTTGCATAGCTGTGTGCAAAAATGTTGATAAAACAGTCATTCCTCACAAACATATCAAATCTAGGAATTTTACATCATTTAAGTCCCCTATCATGCCAGTGAAAAAAACCAAAAATCACTGCCTTTCTGCAAAAAACTATAATGTATCATTAAATTAAGCTATATAGTAAGGATTTGGAGAAGAACAGCAGTACGTCTCTCTTATAATTTTCTTTATATGTATGCATAATGGAGTGAAAGGCAGAAAAAGTATGTTTTATTTCATGCAGGTTACCTTGAAAATTAGTTATATAATATGCCTATTTATTAATGCATTTTTATAACGCTGAATTATCTCAGTGAGGACATTCTGTGTGTATGTGTGTGTATATATATATGAATGTGTGTTTAAATTACATAGATAAATTAATGTCTTGACTGTAAGTACAGAAACATATGGAGGAATATCTATGTTCATATTTTTCAATTCATAAAATTCATGTTTAATTGAAGAATTCCATGTGGCATGATAGAAACAAAAGCATAGTTTTTAAATTTAACTGAACAAACAGTTTAATGCTTGAAACAATAGTTATAAGAAGAAGCAGGTTTGTTTAAGAATATGGAGACTTTATAGGCTTAGTTATTCATGTATGAGAAAGAGAAAACAACAAGCACCAAATTTAGAGATAGACTTTTATTACAATAACTTTTTTTTCCCCAGCAAATGATATAAAAAGTCCTGAAAATTAGCTTACTTTTAATGTATCATAAAATGGTCGTTGAGGGGTCTTTTTCTTTTTTTTTCCTTTCTCCACTTGATTGTCCTTTTCACTTCTGTCTCAACAGAAAGATATACCACTTGATCACACTAACAGGATCAGCAAGCTGAGTTTTCTCCAGTGAAACACAGATGTAACATCTGGACCCCAAACAACACTTTCTTTAACTATCTGAAGACACCAAGCACTTCTGAGAATTCAACATGACTCACAAACGTATCAAGAAGACAGGACAGATGAAAAGAAGTAACAGCTACAGGCATTGCTCCTCTGCTAGTGTCCTATAGACTGAAAAAAACATATTTTGGCCTTCTGCAGCTTAAGGCATCAGCCATAACTTATCTCTCTGTGACAAAAAGCAGTCTTAGAAAAAGCAGAGCTCAGATAACTAAAGAGGATTATTGGACACATTTGCCTAAAAAAGAAAAAGAGCAACATAGTTAACCTCTGAGACTAAGTGTGTAGTTCTCAAAACAAAATACTGTGCAAAATGTTAAATTACTTGGCTGCAGAGAAAAAATCCCCTTTGTTCTGCCTTCTGGCCTTGGGAAAGCTGAGCTCCTTATGATTCCTGACCTATTGCATAATCATAGCTCATGAACGTAAACAACAGTCAGTCTGGAAAATATGAAATCGGAGTTGGAAGAAAGTTGACTGGAAGCCTCTGGAGTTTCAAAACTCTCATAAGAAGATGGGACAGCCAGCGAGGGTAGTCTGTAAGGGGTAGAAGTAGGGCAGAAGTAGAACTCTGAGGGTAGAAGTAACCCAGTTACTTCTGCAAATTTTTGGTTAACATCTGCATCTGAAAATTTTAGGGCCTTTGATTAGACACTCATTTATTTATCTGTGTTATCACTATAAATGTTTTTTCATTTAATTTTTTTTTATGGCTTCCTCTCCTATATTGATTATTGATAGTGGTAATTTGTTTTCCTATAGCATTAGATAAAGTATTCTCAGTGATCCAATGCTTTTCTAGTCTATGTATCAAAGGCAAAAGAGCCTCCTTGGTCATGAACTCTCAGCTTTACAAATTGTTTCATTATGCATTTTAGTATATATTCTAAATATAGCTTATATAGGCCTATAGTTGGGGTAAATAAGCAAATTTTTTTAACCACTTATTTTCCATCATTTACTATTTTTATTTCCATGCCACTACAAAAGATTGTGACAAAGACCAGCTTTCACACCTCTGTACAATGGTAAAAAAAAATAAAAACAAAACAAGATTTCTGATTTTATTCAGAATAATAAACCATTTATCTTCAGATGCAATGATCATTATTCCCATGGGAAATTCTGTGGAACTTCCTCCTTTTCCACAGTTTTTATGTTCTTTTTTATTGTTCATGCCTTATTTCTAGGCTGGAAATTGGTCATTGTCTTATTCTGTGTATCAAAAATACTATACCTACACCAGCAGATAAAACAGGGCAGACACCATCAGACAGCCCTTCGGGTCAGCAGGATGGTGTGACTCATGCCTGAACACTACATCGCATGGCAGCGCCTAAGCTGGTGACCACAAATGAAAACACCCATGTGAGACTGCCCGTAATGGTACCAATGTCCATGCCAATAATTTAATAAAATAAACAGCCATGTGCCAGTGCTTAGAGTGTGGCCTGGGCTTTTTGAATTCACTGATTCAACTGAAATGTACCACCATACGTGCCGTTCTGTGAACCCAGTGTATTTTGCTCTCTTAATACTTTTGATGGTTTAAAGCCTCGAGTAGCTAATGCACAATGTTCACGGTAGTCAAAACAACCCTCATTCACAAAGCTTTTCTCAAGGACTAGTTTTCTAATTGGCTATTAATTAATCTCAAATTTATTTGAGACCCTTTCAATTTTGACTTTTCCCCCTAAGCCTTAGGACTTTATAATTTATTCTTTTTCTTTTCCTAGATTTAAATCTTCTCTTGTTTTGCATTCCACATATTATGGATTTATAGTTCAACTCCTCTGACAGAGTTAGCTGAAACTATTAAAAACATTAACTTGTTTTCCAGTGAATGGATGGTTGTCAGAAAATATGTTACCTTCAGGCTGTCTTCCATCCTACTGGCACCCACTTAGTGAAGAGTTTTTTCATATATTTCAGATTACCCATGATTTGTTTAAAAAATTGATTTTTTTTTTTGAGTTTTTAAACTCCTCCCTCAAACTCCCTTGAGTCTCATGTTTATCTGTTGGAGGTTTTGTTTGTTTGTCTGGATTGTGGTGCTTTTTGTTGTCTTTTTTCCCCCCTATCTTTTCTGGTTCATTTTAATTCTGGTACTTGATTTTCTTTATTCACCAGTAAGGCTTCTGAAAGCTACCAACTCTACCTTTATTCAGTGTTTGAGATCCAGCTAGTAGCAAGGACTGGTACAAAGAGTTCAAATAAAGCCTGAAGGTGGAAGAAGGTTTAAAACACCTGTGATACATAATTGAATGCAATGAGAAAGAAAGCAATACTATTTTATACACAGAAACTTAAAAAGAAGGAAATTGAGCCAGAATCAAAAAACCCTTCTGTATACAACACAGTTTCTGGCTCAAGACTGGGGAAAACAAGAACAAGAGTCAGAGTGCCTTAAAGATTAATGTTATGATGGAATTTGCTGAAAGAGAAGGTGCCATTCCTATGATATTTCTCATTGAGGAGTGGAAGAAGAGGAATGAGGCAAATCTTTCTTCTGGGTGTTTTGTGTTTGTTTTTTGTTGTTTTGTTTGTTTGTTTGTTTGTTTGTGGTGTTTTTTTGTTTTTGGTTTTTGTTGTTGTTTTTTGTTTGGTTGGTTGGTTTTTGTTTGTTTGTTTGTTTTTTGTTTTCCCTCTTGTCTTTGTAGTGATATCACAGAAACTGGACTGGTAGATACCACCTACATACAAATGACATCCCTGATTCTTTTATATATGTTGTGATATACCATTATACCTCCTAAACACTTTTGGCAGCTCTAACTGTCCATTAGCTTAGCTTGATAGGATTTTTCCTACAGGAAGGTTCCTTAACTTCAAATGGATTGTTTATAGAACAGTGACCACATTGTGAAAGGAAATTTAATTCTGTGCCAAAACACAATCCCTAAACTCCTGTCTTCCTACCATACATGAACCTGTTTCAAGATTTTTTTTGTGTTACAGCTATCCCTCCCTTCTTTGCTGCTTTATTTTTTTTCTTAAGGTAGAAGTTTTATGTCTTTTGGTTCTGTAAGGCCTTAGCAAAACACTTTGTTCCACTGGGAAGAAATTGTACCCTTGAGGCTCGTACTTTTAGCCTGCAGAACTGTGAGATACTGGACTGTAAAGCCGTGACATTTTTATGAATAGAAATACTATTTTAGGTCCTTTAAAGGCATTTCTGTGGCTCCCTCTGGGCACTATAGAGTCAAACTAAGATTCAAAAATAGATCCAATTAAATTTTTAAACACTGACACATTTGCAATTTTTTTGCTTTTGTTAAGAAAACACAATGTCAGGCTGTAAATACATATGGGAAATGGACATCTCAGCTAACCAAAATCAAAAGATAAAGAAAATAATTTCTAAAAAAGTGCTTACTCTAAAATTTATCCTGAATGTAAGTGTAAATATAGTTCTTAATTTATATTAAACATATATAAACATTTTCTTCTTCCTTTACAATACAGGTAAAAGCCTCCCCTCCCAATCTGTTTTCCAAGTTAAAAAAAAAATCCATTTGATAAAGGAACTGAAAAGATACTCTGAAGGAGGCTATTCTTTGAATACCAGGCCGTTGGGATGAACCTGACTGGATATCAGGTAACCACTACTCATCTCCTCAGCTGGACAGAGAGGAGAGAGAATATAATGAAAGGCTCATGGGTCAAGATAAGAACAAGGAGAGATCACTCATCGGGTACTGTCATGGGCAAAACAGATTCAATTTAGGGAAACTAGTTTAATTGATTACCAATCAAAATCAGATAATGAGAAAATAAGAATTAAATCTTAAAACTCTTCCCCCCACCACTCCCTTCTTCCTGGGCTTAATTTTACTCCTGGTCTTCTCTGCCTTCTCTCCTGCCCAGTAGTGCTGGGGAATGGGGGTTTCCATCAGTTCATCCATTACACATTTCTTCCACTCCTTCCTCCTTAGGGTGGGGGACTCCTCATACTCTTTCCCTGTTCCAGTGTGGGGTCCCTGCCACAAGAGACAGTCCTCAATAAAATTCTCCAGTGTGAGTCTGAGTCCTCCCATGGGCTGCAGTTCTTTGTGAACTGCTCCAATATGGATTCTTTCCTAATTCCTCCATAAAACTCAGTATTTTTCCCTACTCTTTTGTCTAAATTTGAGCAATGTAACTATAACATCTACTTACTCCTATGCCTTCCCTTCCCTTCCCTCCCCAGACCTTCCCTTTCTTTCCCAAACCTTCCCTTCCCAAAGCTTCTGGTGAAATTTACTTCTGGTCAAACTTTTTTTAGTCTAATTTTTAACATCTAAGTTTTAACATTCCTTCTCTTGCAAGACTTCACTGTTATACCTGTGAGTAAAACAATTGCAAAGAAAAATCTTGAAAAACTATAACTCACACTTACTAATGCAGGTAGAAAAGCTACACTTGGTGAGGTCTTTAGCGATGGACATATTTACGCAGCACAAGTGGAGCAGCAACTTAAATACACATAATAATTATTTACTCAGGATGAGCTACCAATGTAAGTTGTGAAACACAACTGTTATCTGTATTAAATGTAAGCAATTATAAAACTACATATTATGTAATAGGTTCTAAGATTGGAGCTGATAGCCCCTAACAACTGCACTAGAATTCATTCTGGATCTATAACTGTGCCACATAGCTGAAACTGGAACAGTAGTCTGGAAAAAAAAAAAATTGAACAAAGAAAATTCTTTTGATTACTCTTTGTTACAGGATGCACTGGATAAAAACCAATTATATAATTTCTTTTTTTTTTCTTAATGTATGTTTTAGTGCTTCTAACAGATTTTCAACAATAGATGCTAAGCATATAAAAAACCCCATTACAATGCATTGTTTTTCCAATAATTGTTCTGTTTTATTATTCTCTTGCAGTCCATAAAAGGCTTATTTTGCAATGTTGTTTCCCTCGGAGGAAAGTAAAAGCAATAAATTAAAGAGACTTTAAATTCTTAGCAAGTCTTAAAAAATAAACTAGTAAGTTGCTCTATCCAGTTTTAAGTTGCACAAAATCTAAAACTGAATTTCTTTCACTTCATGAAGGATTATGTTATTTCCCTCTAGACTTTAAAACCCTTTAGAAATCACTGGGAAACTTGGAAAGGTTTAGTTCAGGCCCTGTTCATGAACATCATAGCAATAAGACTTTGTAAGGTTTGCACAAAAACTAATAAAAAAAAGTTTTGAATTTATTTTCAAAAATGATTCACAAACCCATCATCTGATCCATGAGAAAGCAACGGTTAAATCATCTTTTTAGCCCAGATCACACCTGCATATACAGTGAGACAGATACGTGTCTTGTGCAAATAATTGTAGTTCAAACAAATTCAGAGTAGCTAAGTCTATTATAGCAGATGAGGATCTGGCTCAATTCTTGCATTAGGGTTTAAGTGCAAGAGGGGCTATACAGATACTCACTTAAAATAATTTATGCTTCTGGTTGAGCACCTTACATAACAGAAGGAAACTCATTTTTAGTGATTTTGTTTATTGATAAAAAAAGAAGTTGTCTTTTATGATAAATGCATTTTTAAAGAATGCATTTGGCTTGGCAATTCACTTACCTATTATCTTGGTACCTGACAGCAATGGGAACTGCAGTGTCTCAATTGATATGTTTTGTCCACACTCAATTCAGACCCTTGCAGCTTGTACTGTTAACAGCTGTTCATATTTTCTTTTGTCTCATATTAAAGGCCATAACACTCTCAGGAGCAGGGCTATGAGTTCACTGATATTGCTACTCACTTCCCAGGGGAAGTGTTCATCTGACGCTGACCTCCATCAGAGTCACTCTGTTCTTAAGCTTATTCCCTTGTGAGATAAGGAGTGGTCTTGCAAATACCAGCAAGATGCACTCTCATGTGACATGCATTTCTGACACTTCCCTCCTCGGGCAGTCTTTATATTTTCAGAGTCTCTCACTTTAATTCAAGCTGTCTTTTCAAGAGCCAGAAGGGCTGGTTGACACTTCTGTTTACACCTTCCTCTATTTTTGGAACTTAACCATGTTATGTGATTTCAAAATGCATATTTAAACTAGTCTGCATCAAAGTTTGTAGAATGTTCAGAAGGTGGAACAGCTTCTCAGAAATGGTTCTGCTTTATTTGAATTATTTGCAGACACACCATCTTCTCTTTCATTCCTTAGCACTCACTGGTACAAAATTGTCTTAGAGTCAGTGTACGAGACCCGTGCAGAAAGACTCCACAGTGAGGTCTCAGGTGCTCCCTGAAAACTACTTCTGAGGAGCATGCAGGGTATAGACAAGGAATAATTGCACAAAAGTATTTGCACAAAAGGTCCACACTAAAACTTTATGCAGTGAAAGCCTGCTCAGCTATGGGATGGTAATCTCTACTTAGCCACTGTACTCAGCTCTGCTGCAGTGACAGAAATGTTGTCTGTTGCTCAGGCCCCATTAGTAGGCTGATGTATAGAGGCTTCTGTCTCTGGAGAGAGATATCACTGCTCTTCAAGTAAGGCTACCACTGTACACTCAGATGAGGAAGGACATCTCTCACATGTGGGTTTTCCCATTAAACACTTTTTTTCTGAATTTTTTTCTGAACAAGCTAACCTGAAGTCTATCCCTTTATTTCCTTCATATGCATTTAAATATCTTCAATATTACCTATATTGTGAGTTGTTTTTTACTTGGCCTTTATATGGGTACAGATGTGTCTCCAATGGCATTGTTCTGTGAAGTACTTACCATCGTGAATCACGTACTAGGGTCATAAAATTCACCATTTAGATCAAACCAGAACCTATCCTTGCAGGACACTGGGGCATGTTTCTACTGAGGAAGAGGCCTTGTTCTTCCATTCAGGATTCTCCAGGGAAAAAAAAGAGACAATCCCCCAAATAAAAAAAGCAAGCACTAATTAACAGTGTGATCTGAAAATATGCGAAATAGGTTCTTTTCCTGCACAAAGAAAGCCAGATTCCTTGGACTTAAAACGAGTCAAGTAGTATTTGTGAATCTAAAACCCTTAAGTTATTTAATGCTGTTATGCACAAGCTGGTCCTAAAGCTTGTGATGTCTTTTGTTCATTGGCATTCAAACTTTGTAAGAAGAGCAATTGTTCTGTGGTTTTCTCATAAACTGTTCATAAACTGATTACTTGGACTTTATACAGTATTATTTGAATTGCATGATAGATCACTGAAATTTCTGTTTTATAACATAAACCAAGTAATGAACATCAAACAGCTTAAGGAAAATGAAAATGTGAAACTAGATCAAGTTAGTAAGTTAAATATTTAGAAGTTTAAAGCATCTGATTATCATATGAATATTCATGAGTGATCTGATCCAGCAAACACTTACTTGCATGCATATTAACAGAAATAATTGCTTTTATTATTTGGTAGGTTAAACTTTCACGGGTGGATTACAATATCTTTCTTGGTCTCTCCTATCATCTGATCTCACAAATGGTGTTTTAGTTACACATCCACTACCTTTTATAGGCACACATAAACCTGTATGTATCAATAATTTTCTTCTGCCATATTTCCTTTCAAACCTTCCTTTGCCTAAGGAGTTATATTTTCTTTTTCTCTTCTTCTTCTCTGCAGTGTAAAGCAGATAGAGGCATTCATTTCAGTTGTTTACTTTCCAAGTATTGAGATTCACCATTTCTTTGTTCAGACTGATATAGAAGGTAACTCCCGTTGGCCCATCCAGCAATTTTCTCTTCAGCAAGATGACTGTCTGTTAGTATTCATTTCTTTGTTTTAGCAAGCACCAAGTGTAATTATGATGGTCATTTCTTCTGAAACAATGAGCTGTAGTTAAAGAAAGAAGAAATATCCAGGAATATCAAGTAGTGAAACCTTTAAAATATATGAACAATACATGTCACTTCTTAACTTGAACAAGTGATGGCAAAAAGATTAATCAGCTCCATCCCTGCAGGAGTCCAAGACGTGAAGTTTTATGCTAATAGCTTCCGGACAGGACAAGAAACTTCTTCCTATTGCAAAACAAATGACTGCTATAAACTTCAGGGAAGGGCATCACTGTGACTTTCTATACAGAGGGCACCAAAAACAACTTGTGAAGGAATCTGACAGAAACAGCAAACTATAAAAACACCCAAACCAATATATCCAGGTCTCCTTACACCTAAAAACATCCAAATGAAACACAGAGGATTGTTCCTTTGACTGTCCAATATTTTGGTTCACAAGAAGAAAAAAATAACCTTTTATGGTTTTCCTTTTTTGTGAAGACCCATCTTATGTTTCAACAACAGGAAAAGGCATCTTAATTCCTGGTGGTAATCAATCAATTCAGAGTTGCCTATCTGCTTTAAAATGACATATGGAAATATCAAAATGCAAGCTATCATATAATGGACTCATACTATGAGCAGCATTGAAGGATTGCTGAAACAGGATCAGTCCCACGGTGGGGATGCAAGTACAAAGTTGCAGTATTTCTCCTTGGAGTGTGAATATGTGACAGGAGTGGGTTCCACTCAAAAGGACTGGCTTGCTCTCTTGCTTGCTTTTCAGTTATATCTGGGAAACAAGTTAGGTGGGAGGATATTACTTTTTTCAGATGCCAAATTTAGTATGTGAGCCAGAATCAGGTTCTGGAAATAGAGGGGAAGAAAATTCTGAGTCACATGGACAAGATGGAGGAACTTTGAAGTGTTGGATCCCAAAATATATCAGCAGAATTTGAGTGGACTTTGCAGAAAGCCGTGGGCTACCAGAGTTGGGGAAAAAAACCTCGGTTTGAGAAACAAATGAGATATCATTGGTGGTGATTGCCCTGCTCCAGCCCAGAAACTACACACCCTTATCTCATCAAACCTGTGCAGAGACCTACTCTCCCTTTGTGTTCCCTGAATCCTAGCATCCTGTAGAAAAAAATACCTTGTGAAATCCCCTAAGATGAAGTAAGTTTTTCCCCATGAGGTAATTGTGAAGACCTCACATTGTTCATCTGGGTTTTCCCCTTATGTCACCCCTTATATCATCCCCTGAAACCCCCTATTTTGTAATAAATTGCAATAATTACAACACCCTGTTTAATATGTAGACCCTAAACCCTTTAAATATGAACTTGTAAGTACAATAAACCATACCAGTTTCTTGCCCTTGCTGGGATCTCTTAGTCATTTGACTCATTACATTGAAGGACAATCTCTGCAGTAGGGCTGATTATCAAACTTGGTTGATCTTCTAGCCCTGTGGGTTAGTTACCAAGAAAAGAACAAAAGCCTCCAACAATGAAATTGGTGTATTCTCTACATTCATTGATGATGACCTCAGTTCCTCATTGTCTGAAGTGTTTCATCCTGAATTGTCATTCAGAGGATCCCAGCACAGTGTCCCAGGAAATGAGACCTTGCAGACCACCAAACAAAGTATTTGGTACTGGGAATTTGAGGGAAACAGAGTTGCAGCAACATGAACATAAAAATGAGATTAAGGCTATGGTGTCTTTTTCTATGTTTGAATCTCAGTATGATCTGTGTGGCTGGCATGCTGACCTAGCCAAATAAAGAGGGCAAAATTTAATTAATTTAATTTTTTAAAATTAATTTAATTTTGCATTCATTTCTTCCTCTGTCATCTTGAGCGACCAAAATCAAGTAGAAAGCTCCACTTCACAGAGCATGACCTTTAATGACACTGCAGTTTTTAAAAACCTAAGCTTGAACAGGTAAGTGATGCATTAGTAGTGTTTATAACAACAATCTAGTCTTAAAATTCCATTGTTGTTTCATTGGTTTAATGAGATATTCTGAAGGAATTGGTAATCTCCCACATTCTCTTGGAGTAGTGTTTTGGTTTTAGAGCTCCAGGTCAGTCATAAACAGTCATAAATCTTCCTGAAGAAAGAAAAAAACCCAAACAAACCCACACTAAATCTCTGGAGAAGATGGAAAACAAAAAAGAAAACCAACCCAACTGCAATATGGAAGCATATCTTCGTCTGAAGAGATGCTCTAATCACATTAAATGTTACACAGTGATCCCAAGATCAAGATTCACTTAAAAGAAATGTCAAGAGGCTACTTCAAGGGACTCTAGTGGGAATTCATGAGAGGGTGACAAAAAGTGGTGAGAAGCAAAAAACCGATTTTGCATTCAGTTCTTCTGTCTCAGAGGAATAGAGTCAGACTTGCATAGAATGAGCAATATGCTAATTAACATAAAAAAAGGCTCCTCTATCAAGGCTATTCATTTTTGGATAAGTGTTAGGACCTACCTCTTCCTTCAGAGGGCAAGCCTTTAATGTTCTCTTCTCTAAATCTAGAATACTTATGCTTGACGGAAAAAGACTTGTTTCAGGCTATGTCAGCTGCAAAGGGCTTTTTATCCACTGTTTTGAATACACTTACATATAGATTAGTGATTAGTGAAGAATCAGTATTATTCCCCCCCACCCCACCCCACCCTAATTCTCTCCTAAATGAAGCACAAACCCTGCAGTTAATCTTGCAGAGATCAATGAAAGAACCCTAATATGATCTTATCATTGCACTATAAACTTCGGCTGGTTTCACTTTTCCCGGTCACAGAAACCACCAAAGGTGAAATGTCTTTTTCTTTCCAGTCAGTTTATTAACATAAACTGTCCAAAAAATGCCTCCAGCCTTCTTCTCAAGAGAACAATACTTCTCAAGAGAACAATACTTCACATTTTTTATGATAGTATTAATGTGGGTTAATATTTTAATTTCTGTTAATCACTCAAATCCAGTTTAAAACCTTTTTTTGATCTTCTAGTAAAAGGTTTCTCTCCTCCATTCTCTTCTAGACACAGAACTCTTACTTCTATCTTTTTATTATTCTCTAATCTTTCAGGCAGAATGGGTCTCTTCAAATGTTCAAAAAAACAGACTACAAATATTTGTCACTTTCTGAAGCAAGCATTGCTGTATGGAACACAATGCATCCAAATTACTAGTCTGTGACATATCTGATTTAACCAAAGGGCTTTAAACCCAATAGGTAGCTAAGGCCTACGGGGACGTTTGCTCATGTGCCCCTGATGGGACAGGGAAGAGAACTGAAAGGGTAAAAGTGAGAAAACTCCTGGGTTGAGATAAAGGCAGTCAATTGGTAAAGTAAAAACTGTGCACACAAGCAAAGCAAAAGAGAGTTCATTCATCACTCCCCATGGGCAGGCAGGTGTACAGCCAGCACCATGGAAGCAGGGCTCCATCACACATAATGGTGATCTGGAAAGACAAGCACCATCACTCCAAATGCCCCTCTTCCTCCTTCTTCTCCCAGCTTTAATCACTGAGCATGGTGTCATATAGTATGGGATATCCTTTTGATCAGCTGATCAGTACTGACCTCATCTGCATAGCCTTTAGTGTGAATTCAAGCCATTTACAATAATCTGAATGAATCATTCGTATCGCATTAGTTTAATCTGAAATATTACTCCTTTCATATTGTAGCCTCTCCTGCGATGTTTGTTTTCTCTTGACTATCAAGGAGTTTCTTCCTAGCCTAAATTTTACTTGCCCAAGTTATAGCAGAAAAATCTCTTTTCTCATCTTCTACAAATTCCCCACATATTGCAAAGATTAATCACTAACAGTTTTCAACTTTATTCCCACTTACTCTGTAAAACTACAGAAATAGTATTTAATAATTTAAATACAATCTGTTAAGTAATCAAAAAGAAAAAAGTTTGGTAAGTAAAAATGTTTGTTGTTTTAATTTTTAAATGCTTACTTTAACAACCTAACATTTTTAGTTTTGAAATTACATTAAGATTGGTTTTACCATGATGGCTTTACATAGATAGGTTTTGGGGTTTTTGCTATTATTTTTTTTTTGCTAGATGTATAAGTAGGTATTTCATAATTTATGCAATTTAATAGACACTATATCAACAATGAAAACTTTTTTCTGACCATGAGCTAGTGTGTAATTGACATATTAATGTTCTAGAATTAATTGGAATAATTATTATTTATATGAAATTATGTGCACTGGAAGTCAACCCTATAAAAAGCCTTTGTAGTTTCTAATTGTAAAAAAAAGCAAAGAAATCTTTTTTTTTTACAAAACAATAATAGAAATCATAAAGACAAGGTGGGATAAACATTTGAACTTCGTCTTTGCTCTATTAGCAGAAGAATGTTGTATGAAAGAACAGTTTTTCAGTCCATCATAAGATTCACTAAAAGGGTAGATATAATTCTAACAAAAAGAATTTATTTAATCCAGAAATAATAGCAACAACCTTTTCCACTTCAATTGCAAACAATCCAGACTTCACAAAAATAGATAAAATACATATTGAACAAAAAGCATACAAAAAGAGAAGATATAAATTAGGTCCTCTTACATAAAATCAAATAAATAAAATGAATACATATCAAGAAGATGGGGCCAGACTCTCTTCAGTGTTGCCCATGGACAGGAAAAGGGGCAATGGGCACAAATGAAATACGGGAAGTTCCATCTGAATATGAGGAAAAACTTCTTTTTTTTTTTTAAGGCGGACAAAGCACTGGAACAGGCTGCCCAGAGAAGTGGTGGATCCTTCTTCTGTGCAGGTATTCAAAGCCTGCCTAGATACAACCCTGTGCAACCTGTTCTAGGTAAACTTTCAATGGGGTGTTAAAATTTATCAGGGTGTTAAACTAGATGATCTTCAAAGATCCCTTCCAACCGCAACCACTCGGTCAATAAAAATGAAAAAAAATTCTATCTAAGAATTCAGAAAATTAGAACAGAAGGGAGAAGGAGAACTGGGGAGGTGAAAGGACATGACTGATATTAAATAAATGGTTTCAGATGCTTTTTATTTTATAATAGTGTGAATTGATTGGATTTACATGAAGGGCTTGCAGTAAGTGCTGCTTAAATACACACTCAAGGCATTAGATACTGAAGATAAAAGAGTTAGTTAGGTTAAAAGAAATGGAAAAAAGAAACCCTGTATAATTTTGGTCACCTTAGTTCACAAGCAATGAATTCATAGCAGTGAGTACAAAGAAGGGCTACCTGATTGACCTGGGGAAGGTCAGCTCCTCATATAAGAGTGCTCTAGGACATCTCAACTTATTTAGCTTAGAAGAATGAAGTTTAAGAACATGTGGGTTTTTTCCATGTCAGGGTGTGCAATCAGGAAATAGAAGAAGCTTTTTATCAGAAGGAAAAGGATGTCTAGTAACACATTCAGTCCACAAATTAGTATGAGGCTTCCCAAACAGATGTGTGAGATTCTGGAACAGCTAATTGCTTATAGTCCTCTTATACCAGATTTATGAGTTTCTCTGTCTCTCAGAGCTGTCTCTCTGTTTTACTTTAAACAATTACAGGGTAAAACAGAAATAACCAGTGAAGATTGGACCTAAACCCACAATTCCTTCTCTGTGTCCTAGCCATTGTGAAACAGCTTCTTCCTTCATAGCCCCAAAATGCCTCCAAAACTTCATCTTCTACACTGAAATGCTACATAATCAGAAAGATTAGTCTTCAAGTATTTCTATCTAGATTATTTTGGACCTGATGTTTGGGATCCCAGGTAGAGAGGTGGAAGGGAAGGTTTGAATCAACTAAAATCAAACAATGTTCATCAGATCTGCACCTTTTGAGACCAATGCTCTATTAAGCCCTATTTACATCTACTGTATATATTCTGGGAGCACTAATGTTAATGTTTCAGAGGACTTCAGCAGATGGATATCTCTTTAACATTCAGTCAGCTTGACTACACAGCTTCTCCTCTAATTTCCAAAGGATACCCTGAACAAGCAAATTAAAAACAGAAAAACAAACAAATAAGCTTGTATGATCCATTCCAGGAAGCAACAGACACCAACCCCTTCACCTCATGGCTGATGCCTACCTGGCAATCAGAGACACTTTGCTTAACCTATCAGTGGGATTTCCACATTAGTGCTTAGCCTTAGAAACCTAGATATCATTTGTGTCGGGGCGAGGCTACAGCCATGGCTTCCATGAGAAGCTCCTAGAAACTTCCTCTATGTTGAAGACAGCCCTGCCACTAGCCAAGGCTGGGCCCATCAGAAATTGTGGTAATTCCTCTGTGCTAACGTATTTAAGAAGGGGGAAAAAAAAGTTATTGTGCAGATGTAATTGCTGCCAAAGAAGTGCAGAGTGAGAATATGTGAGAGGAACAACTCTGAAAACACCAAGGTCCATGAAGTAGGATGGGCAGGAGGTGCTCCAGACACCAGAGATGCTGCAGATGATCTCTGAGCAGCCAGACATCTCTGCAGCCCATTGTGCAGACCATGGTGGAGCAATTGTGCCCCTGCAGCCCATGGAGGTCAATGGGAATGCAGAGATCCACCTGATGGATGAATGCAGATCACAGAGGAGACTCATGCCAGAGTGGGTGAATGCCTGAGAGGAGGCTGTGATCCTATGAGAGGCCCATGCTGGAGCAGGATCCTGGCAGGGACCTGCTGACCCATGGAGAGAGGAGCCCATGCTGCAGCAGGTTTTCCTGGTAGGACTTGTGACCCTGTGGGGGACCCACGTTGGAGCAGACTACCAGCCAAACCTTGTCCTGGCTGAAACCAGGACATTATTTCTTCTTAAACTTCAATTATTAGCAAATAAATGTTCATTATAGAAAATAAAATATGAACCTTCAGACTATTTTAAAAAAAACAAAACAACTAACTCTCAACAAAAATAATTTATTTGTACAATAATCTCCCATTCAAATTTTTCTAAGAGCATTTACCTTTGAGCGTGCTCTTATATTCAATTTGTAACTCCTCTATAACTGAAATGTTAGACGTCTTCAGTATAAATAGCATTTTTTTACTTAACGCGTTCATGTGTGACATCAAATTAATTTTATTGGCCTGTAAAATTCCTGTATTATGAAGATAGTTGTCAAACAATCTACCAAAATCTATCTTTGTTTAACTCACAGAGTATTTTAGCCCACTGCTCATTTATATTCAAATATCTAATCATACTTTTATTAAAAAGTTGATTTAAGGCCTCGTGTAACATTGATGTCAGATATGTAAGTTTAGCCTTGGATCTTTCTATTTTATTTCAGATATACTCAATATATTCTCGAGTGGTTAACTTGACTTTATAGATTTGTTAAAAACGTGAGTTACCAGACTCCAAAAGTCATGTTTTCGTTCTTTCAGAATACAGGGATAAAGATTAATTGATCCTCCCACCTAATTGCATTAAGCTTTTTTGATTTTGCTACCTTTATCTCTGGGATCTACACAGCTGCCTTCTCTGAAAACTGAGATAATACATTCCTACCCCATAGAATTTATCTCATCTTATTTGCATACATCTGTCACTTCATTTCTAAGTTTTTCTTAAAAATTGTGTTTTAAGCAGGTTTGGGTTCTTGTTTGCTAAGTTGATTTTTAATCAGTGACATATGACATGCTGCCTGTGGATTTCCTAAGTATGTACCTATTCAGTCAGCCATCTCCTATATTATCTATCTTTTGAGGATTTGTATTTAGATTTTTTTATATATGTGTCTATGCAAACACTAGTCCTTTAAATTCAGTTTTAATTAAATAGCTAAAATTTGCTATACCTAGTTGACAAAGCTATGTAACAAAGTATCTGGATTAAGTCTGTCTTCTAGGCTGCCTCTACTGAAGGCAATTTCTTCTACGTATCTTGCAAATTAATCTCAGAACAGTACAGGACAGTAGGGAAATATCCTCTAGGGTGTCTTTACCTTTTGGTTTTCTAAGGTGTCAAACCTTTTTTTTCCCCAAATTTCTACTTTTTATAGAAGCTAACAGAGAAGAATACTGCCATTGTTACCCTAATAAGGTTGCTCATTTGTAAAAGACTGTTATTTAAGGAATTTCAAAAAAATTAAAACTGCTGCAATTTCATGGAAAAGAGAATATTTTCCCAGACCAAATGTATTTATTTACCAAGATATAGTCCAAAGACAGAAGTCTTAATTCAACTGCCCATACAGAGGCATTTATTGCCATTTTGGCTGCTCCAAGAGATCAAAAGAAATCAAATAGAGCTGATAAATTTGATGCACATGATGGCCTTTTGCTCCTATAGAGAAGCAGCTGGAAGCTAGGTTGAACACTGCAGGACATCTCAAACAGCACTTTGTGTAGATATGTAGGAAATGTCACACATAAAATCTTGTTACAGGCAAGAATAAAAAACACCGAGAAGGTAAGACAACATTTTATTCTTAGTGTAACGAAAATCTACAGTTTAGTTAGAGAAGTATTATTCAGATATATTTAATATACAAATAAGGAAAAACAAAGAAAAAAAAGAATAGAAAGTATACTACTGTACAAAGAGTCTCAATAATTGAGTTAAAAATGCTACACACATATAAGATGCTGTTACTTTCCCTCTGGTGTTATGCTCACCCTTATGGTAGGTACCCTCTCTAGGTACCAAGAGTTCACAGTACTGCTCATCATCATACAGGAAGAGAGAAATTCCAGCAAGTCGAAAGTGTCCTTTGCAGGAAGAAGTGAGATGTATATGATAAAGTTTTTTCTTCCTCCTCACCCCGGGATTCAGTTTGAGCTAGCTGTCCAACACACTTTTACACCTTGATATTTCTTTGCTGGTCTGCATCTCCACGTTGCATCTAAATTTAGTTTACCAGATGGATTTTACATATGTCGAATGCTTGTCATTCATTTCTCTTGTTATCCCTATAACTGTTCTTGTCCAACTCCTATTTCTTTCACTGATGATTGGTGAGTTATTCATAGCCTTGCTATGAACCAGTAACATTCCATCTCATCATCCATGCATGCTATGACCTCTTTCAAGGCCCTTGCTGTCATGCCAAGTATTTATTTCTCTGTGCTACATCAATATATATTGAAGTCATAAATATTCTTTTACACAGAATAACTACTTGCTATCACTATCTGTATAAAAATTACGTTTATAAAAAATTTATTGTGAAGACCTGTTTGTTAGAAAAAAATGTTGTTTCAGCTAAATCAAATAAAAAGAAAACTGCAGACAGGTTGAGAAAAGCTCATACAAAACCTGACAAGTTTAAGATCTGAGATCTTTCAAACTTAATACTGAACCTGTGGCTGGCAATTACTAATGGCAAAATTATATTTACTGGGTTCTGGGGCTAGAGGAATGATTAAGTAAAGAACAACTGGAAAAGAGAAATGGGGGTTAAGCCTCTGAATGATATTCTGCATTTGTCTAATCCTTTGTTGTTCAGTCACCATGGTCCTCTCTTTACTGAATACTTCTTTCACTTTTTTGCACCAGCTTGTCCTTTATCACACTATGGTTTTGGCATTTCAGTACACTGAAGGAGTCTGCAAAGAATGAAAATAATAATTCAAGCAAATGCAAACCAAGAAGCAACAGTATGCACCCAAATTAGAAGGAAACTGGGACTTCAATGTACAGAAGTTAGATATAAATAAATTGTTATGGAATTGCCTAAATTCTAAAGTGTTATGCCAGACCTCAGAAAATATGCCAGACCTCTTAGAAAGATCTTCCACATAAAATGTCCAAGGTATTTTTTTTCCAAATATGATACAGAAATAACTTAAGGGATATACAGGAACTTGTGCTCTTACATCACTTAGATAGGCTTTCTTACACTTCCTAAAATACAAATTTACATCACTTAGATAGGCTTTCTTACACTTCCTAAAATACAAATCAGAACAGAACAGAAACAAACAAACAAACAAGCAAACAAAAAATTAAGTAAGCAAAATTAAGAGGAGGTTCTAACTGCTAATGCCAAAACAGAGGTATATTTGTCTGTTCATATTTCTACAGAATTCTGAGTTGTAAGTTCAAACTCTGTCCTGTATTTAAAGTAAGGAAAAATAAAAAAAAGGCAAAAGCCAGTAAGCCAGTCTGAAAAGAAATGAGTAACATCCTCACTCAAAACACATTGTAAAAAAGGCTTTAGGAAAGTATGCAAGTGAATTAGTACCATTTCAAAAGTTTTAAATCCATAGCCTCAGTTCATTTATATAGTTTTTGTGCCCTTAACTTTGGACAGCATCATCTGATTTATATCCAAAATTTTGCTAAAGCCCAAAAAATGGTCTGTAATACAAGAGGGATTTGATGCACACACTGCAGAATACACTGTTATGTGCAGTAACGTATATGGTGCTATGCAATCCTGACACAACATAATTCTGTAAATGGTTCCTTGTCAGGGAGCCTGCTAAGAGGAACTCATCAGGATTCCAATTTTTCATGAGCAAGTACTGATTGCATTTTCTTTACTGGGTAAACAGTGAGAGTACTGAAACAATAATAATAGGCAATGTAAAAAGATGATGTAATATAGCATGCTATTTCAGAAGACATTTCAAACAGATATGTACTATTATAGTTTGAAACTTATGAATACATTATAGAGATCTATTGAGATGATATGGAGAAGAAAGAGCCTAAGACATGACATAAGAGTAAAAGAATGTCTATACCACACAGAATACAGTGGTATAAAAATGTTTGATATATGCAAAAAAACCTTCTTGAAGACACTGTATTAACTCTGAAAAGAGGTTTGCTTTCTCACATTGGCACTGTGCTTGTGGATCAGAGGTTATTTTTATGAGGAAATTAGTATCCCCACACAAAGATATCTCTTTGTGGTAGTATCTTTTCAGTGGTGCACAGTGACAGGACCAGAAGCAATGGCCACAAACA
>VXAY01005166.1:495601-564925 GCA_013399855.1 Oxyruncus cristatus
TTTTTCTGTGAGGGTGATAGAGGCCTGGTACCGGTTGCCCAGAGTGTTTGTGAAGTCTCCCCCCTTGGAGATATTAAAAATCCATCATGAGATAATCCTGGGAAGGCTGCTCTAGATGGATCTGTGTGAGCAGGAGGAGTGGAGCAGACAACTTCCAGTGGTTCCTTCCAACTTCAACCATTCTGTGATTTTGTTATCTTCTGGTTCTGGAGAAATTTCAGTCAACCTTCAGTAATTTCTACATCATCATCATCCTCCACTGGAGAAAGCAGTCATGACAACAAAAACATTTGTATTGTTAAAACTGGAAAAATAAAGCTGGAGAGAAAAAATGGCCAGTGAAAAAGTGAGCTCAGAAGCTGCAATTTTGATTGTTATGCACCATACTTGAAAAGTTATACTATGATAATTTGATTTTAAGGTTACACAAGGAAAACAGGATGATTCATAAGACTATTTCATGTAAAGATACTCTAGCCAGAGACAGTGTTTTACAAAAATAGCACAGGATTCAAAGGTCCAAGAAATTATTGAGAATTTAGAGATAACCTTTCCTAGTTTTTTGTGAATAAGAAATTGGAGGATTTTAAACTGTCTTCCTTGCTTAAAAAACTGTGGAGATAGTGTGAGGTTCTATTGGAGTAGTGGCTTCTGTGAAAAGCTGTCAGAAGCTTCCCTTATGTCCAACAGAACCAATGCCAGACGGCTCCAAGAAGGATCCACAACTGGCCAAGGCTGAGCCCATCAATGACAGCAGTAGTACCTCTGGGATAACAGAATTCAGGGGAAAAGGAACTGCAGAACAGCAATTGCATCTGTGAGAGAGGAGTGAGAATATGTGAGAGAAACAGCCCTGCAGCTACCGAGGTCAGTGAAGGAGGGGTGGGAGGTGCTCCAGGCACCGGAGCAGAAATTCCCCTGCGGCCCATAGTGAACACAATGGTGAGGCAGGCTGTCCCCCTGCAGCCCATGGAGGTCCACGCTGGGGCAGACATCCATGTGAAGCCTATGAAGGACCTGCAGATGCACTGGAAGGAGGCTGTGATTCTGTGGGAATCCCACACTGGAGCAGGCTTCTGGCAGGACCTGTGGCCCTGTGGAGAGAGAGTCCACATTGGATTAGGTTTGCTAACAGGACTTGTGACCCCACAGGGTACCCACGATGGAGCAGTGAGTGAAGAACTGTAGCTCACGGGAAAGACTCACATTGGATAAGATACTGGAGGATTGCCTCCTGGGGGATGTATCCCACAGTGAAATGGGAGAAGAGTGTGATGAGTCCTCCTGAGGAGGAAGGAGCATCAGAGAAAGTGTGTGATGAACTGACCACAGCCTCCATTCCCCATCCCTCTGTGTCCCTGGGGGAGAGGAGGTAGAGAATTAGGAGTAAAGTTAAGCCCAGGAAGGAGAGGGGTGAGGGGAGGGTGCTTTAAAACATGGGTTTATTTCTTCTTACTCCACTGTGGTTTGATTGATGATAAATTTCATTAATTTCCCCAACTTGAGTCTACTTTGCTGTGTCATTAATTGTTGAGTGATATCTTCCTGTTCTTATCTCAACACACCAACCTTTGATTATGTTTTCTCTCCTCTTTGCAGGTGAAGAGGGGAGTAATAGAGCTGCTTTTGTGGGTACGTGGAATCCAGCCAGGATCAATCATCACAGAGCTGGGAGCAGGAGAAGCTGCAAGATCCTACACATACTGAAATCTTTTCTGAAAACAAAAATTTATTAAATGTTCAGTATATTGCAAGCTGAGGTAATTATCTTATCAAGTAAGTGTGTTTACTAAGGCTCAACTTATCACTCTTAGATTGGCATGAACGTCGTAACAGTTCAACGCTGACCATGCTACCATGTCTTTAATCCCTGTAGTTTGCTTAGCAGTACACAGGATTATAACAGCAGGGATATTAAAAGTCCAATTAGGTTTAATCAGGCTTCAACTTCTTATCAGTGTTCATATATTTCTACTATGTTTCTGAATATAATTAAAAATACCTAAAGCCAGAATTAGTAGGATAATAATAATAATTAAAAAAAAGAAAAGGCAGAAAAACCAACAAGCCAAACAAAATAAAACAAACACAAAGCAACCCCCCAAAAAGTCCTGATTGTGCTGGATTAGAAGCATTTGCACAGAATAGTATCATCTGGGTGTTGAAGAAGAGAAAAAAATATCAACGGGATGACAGAAAGTTTAGGTTCCTACATTAAGATCTTAGCAGATATGCAAGATTATCCAATTTAAATATCTGATATCAAGTCTGTTTCCCTGAAAAAATTTATAGCTGTTACAGTGGGAGACTGACTTCCACAGAAGACTCAGGTTTTCATTGTGAAATGTCTCAGGCAACAAATTTTCTTTTTTTCATGCATGCTCATAAATGTTTCACCTTGACAGGCAGAAGAATTCAATACTTCTATACTGACTAAATAGAGTCCATGTCCAGAAACCGGGCAATAATCCACCAAGAAGCTCATGGATTTCAACCTACTAGGCACACCCTGTGCATGAATAACCAATTCAGTTGTACATAGTCTGAAGTGACGATTACCACTTTCTTTAAAAAAAATGTCTGGAAAGTGCTTCTTGCTTTTATTCCGAATTTTTATGAGTATTACGTTTACACAGCTTCTGAGCAACATAAATTTAGTTACTCAGCTCTGTTTCAGAATATTTTCTATGAATACTTTGACATCAGAGATGAAGCACTGCATAAATACTCCCTCAAAAATATTTCAGCTTTCAAAAAAGAATGAAAATTGAATTAGGTGATAAATAAAGAAGTGGAGAACACAGATGAGAGTAATCTTACAGCCCATTATTGAATATACTTGCCTAGGAGGGAAGTCTTAAAACTGTTTAAAAATGTCGCATGGATTATTTGTTAGTCAAAATGTACAAGAAGACATCCATCAATGTAAGATTCCTAAGCTCCATAAAGGAGGAAGACTTGGGATATACCAATTCATGCTGATTCCCCAATATGTAACCAGAATCAACTTTCCAGTCAGCTTGCTAGATACTTTGAATACCAATTTAGTAAAATGTTGAATATTCTGAAACACAATTTAGGAGACTTTAATCAATACAGAGTGTCAGGTAGATAAATAAATATATAAATTTCAGCACCCAACAATGTTGTTCACCTTATTTGTTACCGGCTCAACTTAGGTGGATCTTGAAGCACACCTTTTTGTATTGTAAACACAGAAGAGATGTGCTACAACTGTCTGCAAAAACCTGTATACACATTTGGAAATAGCCAGACACATGGAACTCAGTCAAGCTTACATGCCTGTCAGAATATACACCAATACTGGCAACCATCCCTTAATGTACTGGGAGAAAAGGAATAGAGATTTTTTTTTTTTAAATTCTTTTTTAGAAAGAAAACAAAAGGAACTTCGGAATGTCACCTGTTTTTAATCTGTAATAGATTTAAATGTAATATTTGTAAAGTACTATTCACTCTGTCTAAATGTGAAATATGTTGTATATTTAGTCGTACTCTAATCTAGTGACAAAGGATATCATGGTAGGCATGTGCCACCATATTTATGATAACAGTCTACACATAATGATCTCATATAGCCTTCTGTATCCTTCTGATTGCACACTGTAGATGCTGCAGCAGCAGGTGGTCCTACAGATCAGCTCAAACTCCTTCAGGACTCTACTTTCTCACAGTACATGATGGAGTGAACCAAATAAATGCTGCGAACCTACTAGTAGTTATGACTGTGCACCATGCTTTCCCATTTTCACACACATAAAATCTGTAGATATTATTTTTTTGGTTTGGCACATACTCTGCAAACAACTGCTGAAACACAATTTGCCATATGGAAGAGTGTGAGATGGCAGCTTATTGAGGCTTGGATATTAATATGCTTGAGCAGCCCCTGGAAAAAATGGTAAGCTTTGCACAGTTAAGCAGAAAAGTGTTACCATTTGTCTTCAGAGACTACTTTTAATAGACACTTTGCATAACCTTTTGGTATCATGTTAAAGAGATTCTTGGAAATAACAGACCTCCAAATTAACTAACTACAGTCAGGCATAGCTATCTGGTTAGTTAATTAACTTCCAAATCAATTCATTCAGTTCTATCTGAAAATTAGAACCAAGTAAATCCTGAAAACATTTGTCTGGCTTAAGCTACTGGCACAGATTTTTTCTATGTGCAATAATACAAGTTTTCTAACTGAAAAATAATGAATTCCTGTAAGATAGGTGAATAAGACTACACCTGTATCTGCAGGCATAGGACTGCTTCAGCATTCCTAGATCCCAGTGTGCATACACTGGCGACTAACTGATCGTGTACAAAAGCCATAATGGGATATATATCAGCATTTTATTCCATTCCATTTTCTGCTTATATTTATATACACAATATGTGTGTCTGTGTATATATATACATAGGTATACAATATATATAAAATAAAAATTAACCTTTATCTAAAAACTAAATTTTAAAACGTACCAAAGGTATAAAGGCATAAAATTGTACACTCAACTTGATACCTTTTAATGTAAAAGACATACTAATGCCTTTTAATGTAAAAGACTCTTCAACTGGAAGATACACTAGATTTGAATTGGTGCAATAATTGTGACAGAAAAAGTAGTAAAAGTGACTATTTTTTCCTCTAAAATATCCTGATTCATTGAATATTCTGTCAGATTTGGTCAGCATAGAGACACTGCTGGTTTATATCTTATTTTGAGTTAGATTTCCAATAAGAGTTAATTTATGAGATTAATAAACAAATTTAATATTCTTTATAAATAGTGATGCATTAAATGTCAGTATGTATTTCAGTATAGGTTACATATTGTCTATATTAAATTATAGTATTAATTTATTCATGTAAATATTGTAAGAGCATGTTAGGAATAGATATAAGTTCAATAACAGAACATGTTGAATGATAGTTTAAGACTATAGTTTCAGGCAGACTGCTTGCCTGCCAAACAATAAAAGTGTGGCTCATTTTACCTTAGTTTAGATGCCTAAAGTTCCTCTGAAATTCTGGTGAGGGAAGGAAATCATGCAATAACCTTCTCATCTTTTCAGTAGCAGTCTAATATCAACATCTAAGCAAGGCGAAGTGAATTCCACTGCAAAATCTATGAGATTTGAGTAAACTTACAAAAATATTATTTAATTATATTTAATATTATTTATACTGATGACTGGAATCACATTTTGAAATAGAACTCAAATTAACTTTCGAGAAGTAAACTTTCATCTTTCAAGAGAAAGAAATACTTTTGTATGTTACATATTTAAAAGAAGTATAAAGACAAATAGCTAAAAGTAATTTTGTAATAAGATACTGAGTAGCAAACAATTTTCTTCAACAAAAATATGCATGGGAAAAATGTCTTTATCCTCAGCCATTTGTGTGGGATCAACCTTACCTAACTTTAGTCATCTAAATGATGTTACTCAGAATTCATTTATTGACTAACAAAAACTTTTTCAAGTTGATTTATTGGCTATGCATCCAATTTTTAGATGGTAATAGCAGTGAACTGGTTTCCACTTAAAATTCTGGCATTCTCTTCACCAAATAATGAAAATATGTTGGTAAAGGCTTTTTTTTTTTTTTTTTTAAGGATTTAAAAATCCAGGATGGAATTCTACATAATATACGATCTGTGATGATATTGTTCTTGATTTGAATAATTAATTTAGAACACAAATGAAACTTCCCAGGTACAAAATAATAAGCATAAGTATAAATTTGAGCATATAGTCTCCTTAAACACTTTGTTCTGTTCTCTAGGACATGCGAAGTGCATAACCTTGTATAATAAATCTATTATACTGCTGGTTTTATACCAAAAATGGATGCCAAATTCAGACACAAGAACTTGTTTGTTTGCTTGGAGTGTAGGGAGGCAAGGTATGGCTGGTTGCTTTGCTTTGCTTTGTTTTGGGTTTTTTTCACGCTTCGCATGAACGTACATTCCAGAATTCAAACTTCTGACTAATATATTTTAGGATGGAAAGGTCTGCTGGAGCAAATAAGTAAGTGTTATAGTTGAAGTAGATTTTGGGTTCTATCTCTTTTTCCAACATTGTTTAGGATGAACTATTCTGTTAAGAGCAAATCACTCGCCACAGTGGGGCAGGGGAGGGTGGTGGGAAAGGAGCAGGCGCTGGTAGTCCTGGCTGTAGGGTTGAAGCAAAACTCACTTCATCCGGGAGTCACCTCTCTTCCTTGACACGGGACAAATAAAAGGGAGCAGCCACATGAGCCCTGCTAGCCACACAGCTTCACATACCACTGCCACTATGGGGGATGGGAGTCACCACTGCCGAGTTGGAATGGAGCTGAGCCCAGCAGAGAAGTGGCCACTGTCACCTCACAAATAACTGTGCAACTACTCATAGGTTTTCAGTTCCTTCCCACTGTTTCTCATGTTGTTACAACTCATATGGGTGCTAGTCATACCACTTTTTCAGAGGGAGGTCGAGGTTTTTTTGCTATAGTTCTGTGCCTGGAGTCCTTCCTGCAATCCCACCCCCCCCCTCCCACGCTTATCTGCAGGCATTGATCTCCAGTGCCTGAAGACCCCTGTTTAAATAAGTTCTTGCAAGGTGAGCAAGCCTGTTGGGAAAGATACTCTATGCCAATCTCCTTGGCAGTGTCTCCTCAAAGAGGTTCACACAGTCACAGAAGTCTGCAAAGGACACCTGCTGCACAGCCAGGGGTAGATTTGTAAATGCATGCCCCTCCTGATTTGACCTCTCCCTTTGGCTGATAGTACCAAGAAGAGCAGCTCCATACTCATCCCCTTTACTGTAGATTAAAGACCTGTATAGTGACTCTCCATTCAAGGTATCTCCTGGTAGTACCATCAGAGTCTGTGCAGATGAGCAGTTGAGCAGCCAAGATGATACTTTGGATCTTGCCTCTCTAGAGTCTCCACAAAACTCCTATTCACTTAAACTTTATCTGCTGCTATCCATTATTCCTACCTCATCACTCAGCTGTGTCATCTGGTGCTTGTCTCAACCAGAGTGCTCCTCCTGAAGGGGAAGCAGTCAAAACCCCAACCCTGGCTGGCTCCCAGAACACAAGGCATCGCCTACAGTCTGCAACTGGACATCTGTGTTCTTCCCTTTCTCCTGAATTAAGGCCTTCGACATGATGGGGTGGTCACAGCAGGCCTGTAGTTACCACTATTTACCCACCAATTTTTGCAGCATTGAACAGAACCTACAGATCGTCTGTGCATCACCCTACAGATCAACCAAAATGGTCATGCCTTGTACTTGTATGCATGCCTCAGTTATAGAGTTTTTGTTTATTGATATTCCCTAGAAGTTACTTAAATAAGAGGAAAGTAGGAAGTGAGCCTTCCTACTTTCTGTATAAATTCCCACCCAGTAGGCAATTTCTCATAGTATTTTTTGGTTCCCAACTGCTGTAAATGCTGAGTTCTTGACATTATCCCTTCTGTGCTGTGCTCCCCTTCACCTCACACTGTGCTTATCAGACAGCACATCTGTTAAAGACCGTCTGGTGAGAATGACAATGTTCAATAGCTATCTGTAAGACCTGTCTTTTGCTAAAGGAAATGAGGAATAAATGTTTTCAAGACTGAAAGATTCAGGAAATTCTATATCTGGAGATTCTGTGCAGGATGTTGCTGTCATTGAAAACAAAATAAAAAGAAAATTAAATTAAGTAAAAATTCTCATTGAATTTAATGGAAGAAGATCAAATTTGTTAATCAGACTCCCAGTATTGCATACTTACAGTTTTCAAAGAGCTTGGCCTTAGGGGAAGTCATTTTGTAATTTTTCCCCTCTTCAAACAAAATGCTCCTGTTTTGCTTTTGAAACAAATGCAATCATCACTCTAACTCCATTTTAACATGCATGGCACTGAAAAACTGCTTGGTAAAAAACATAAAGTGTGAGAGCATTTTCCTATTAGCAGTCCAGTATGCCGCTTTAGAGCCGGGGCCTTGAAATATAAAATCACAGGACCCTATGAAAACTCAGGCTGGAGAGGACTTTAGGAGTTTCTAGTTTTTTTGAACCTCCTGTTCAAAGAGTTACAATGGTGAGGTCAAACCAGATTGCTCAGGTTGTACCCATTCAGGTCTTGAAACACCTCCAAGTATGTATGACAAGGGCTCTCTGGTCAGAAAATGCAAACAATTCAATCTATAATGCAAGCTACCTGTGGTGAGCTACTGGTGGCACTAGGGTGCTGTTTTGGTGTTGAATTATGATAAAACCATCCTGGTTCACCAAACTTCAAACACGCATCTGCTTTTTGAAGTAGGATTTGACAGATAAGCTCACACTTGGTCTGGAAATATTTGACTAGTAGTCAATCACTTCATACTATAAAAGACCAGTTCACTCTCATACAGTCAGGTTCTTCTAACACAACCCTTCTTGGGGAGTGTGTATGGAGATTCCTCCCTTGGTCTGGGGATGCTCCCCAAGGATACTCCTTGAGGCTGCAAGATGAGATCTCCCCACAAGCACTGGTATGGGTGAGTTACATTCATCTCTAATTAATAATTATTTCTTTTGCTAGCTTTAATATAACTGCTTCAATAATTGCTTTAAGATAGTGCACTATCCTATCTTATACTATATTACTAGTAATTTTAGTGTTTATGTTGTATAGTAAATAATTTGGATTAAGATGTTTTGTCTGATCATTTATAATAATAAATAATTCATTTTGTATAAATATATCTGATTTTTCATCATTAAAACCTGCAGGACAAAAGTGTTTCACTCACAACTCTATAATTCCTTAAATTTAAACCATTGACAAAATCTGAGGTTAAGGCTGGATCCAGCTGCACCTTGGCTCTTCTCTGAGAAGGATTTTAGAAAGCAAGGAGATCCTTTCTGCACCTTGCGACTCAACAGCAGGCTTCTTTAATAACTTTGTCTAAGCCTTCCACTCCCACCTGTGAGACACATCACTGTCTGTCTGCCGGCCTGTCTGTGTGCCTGACTGTCCCTTTTATGACCTCCCAGAGGCACTGTGGGCTGTTGTTACGTCCCCCTGCAGCTCTCCCTTGGGCTAAACAAGCCCAATTCCTCCACTATTTCACAAGTCACAACATCTAAGGCTTCCACTGATTATTATGTCACAAATTAGTTTTGCCTTGTTAGTGAATAGGAGATTCAGCTGTATGTCACTCTTGCAGTCCCATCCAGTGTCTGAATGAGAAAGTTATGTCGTAAACTGTCCAAAGATCTTGGAAATCTGTATTTCACCACATTTTCCTTTCCAATATCTGGCAGGTGGCTAAAATCTCCCATAGAAATGAGGAACTGTGATCCAAAGGCTCTCTCAGGTTTTAGAGAGATTTCATCCACTTTCTTGCTGTGGTGGTTTGGCCCCAGCTGGAGGCCAGGTGCCCACCAAAGCCACTCTATCACTCCCTCCTCGACTGGACAGGGGAGAGAAAATATAAGGAAAGACCAGTGGGTTGAAATAAGGACCACCTTCTCCCCACCCTCCCTCCCTTCCAGTCTTAACTTTATTCCCAATTCTCTACCTCCTTCCCTCTGCAATCGTGCAGGAAGACAGGGAATAGGGGTTATGGTCAGTCCACACGTTTCTGATGCTGCTTCCTTCTGAGGGAGAGGAGTGCTTCAGCGTCTCTCACAGAAGCCAGTCCTCCATGAACTTTTCCAGCATGAGTCCTTCCCATGGGCTGTAGTTCTTGACGAACTGCTTCAACATGGGTCCCTTTTCACAGGGTGCAGTCCTTCAGGGTCCCTTACGGGTCTCAAGTCCTACCAGCAAAGCTGTCCAGTGTGGGCTCCTCTCTCCATGGGTCTGCAGGTCCTGCCAGGAGCCTGCTGCAGCAATGGGCTTCCCACAGATTCACAGATATCTCCCAGTCATCCACCTTTTTCAGCATGGGGTCCTCCACGGGCTGCAGGTGGATCTCTGCTCCATTGTGGACCTTCATGGGCTGTAAAGGGGCAGCCTGATTCACCATATCTTCACCATGGGCTGCAGGGGAATTTCAGCTTTGCTGTCTGGAGCTTGTCCTTCCCCTCCTTCTTCACTGACCTTGGGGTCTGCAGGGCTTTTTCTCTCACATATTCTCACTTGTCTCTTTTCAGGCCACAATTTATGTCATAACACTTTTTTTCCCCCTCCTTCTGAAATGTGCTATCACAAAGATGTCACCACGATCACTGATTGGCTTGGCCCTGGCATATGGTGGATCCGTCCTGCAGCCATCTGGCATTGGCACTGTTGGACATGGGGGAAGCTTCGAGCAGCTTCTCACAGCAGCCACTGCTACAGCCCCCAACACTATCAAAACCTTACCACACAAACCCAATACAAATCCTCAGGTTCAAACCTCTGCATTCTGGGGAGTAGAAAAAAAAAAAGTAGAAAAAAAAATTAAAAAAAAAAAAAGAAAAGAGGGGGAGTCAATTAAGTAGAAAGGTTCACTGAAAATAGAATAGAAACATGGGATAGAAATATTTTCCTGATATTTAGCTTTCATGTGAAATGTAGGAGGCTCAATCAAGCTAGCTCTAGTATGAGTATAATGTCACACAGTATGATTAAAAGGGTGCAGCGCAGTGACAAGTTCTATATTATATACTGGTGGGTTTCTCTGGATTTATTAACTTTTCTACAGCATGAGCTTTTGTCACAGGCTAAAGATTTGATGCAGATTATTAGGTCTTCATAGCAGTGATAGCTGCCTTTGCTTTCTGGAGTTTTTCACTGACTGTGGGCAAGACCCCTTGCATCACAGAAAACAGATCTACGTCAAAAGTCCCTTGTTGTGAGAGATTGACTAGCTTGCAGCTGCACTAGTGTGGATGGCAAACAGGTGGTGATATTCTGAAGAGTCTGACATATTTTAGAAACATGTCATTAAACACGAGTGTCACAGTACTATGTTGTCACTACAAGATCTCTGTAAATAAAAAAGACTGCAATACACCACTTTTTCTTAATGCATGAAATTATCTTAATACAGAAAGAGCACATACAGTAAAAATGTTTTAAGATGACATTGTAGACAACTGATTTAAAAAGTTTACAGTACATTAACAAGTGATGAAAATAAAAAAAATATTTCAAATCAACACAGACATAATCATACTTTGATTACTCATGATATTATACATAGTAAGACTAGGCAGGTGACATTTTAGGCAATTCAAAACTTCCTGAAAGCTAACCTTTTCTGTAATTCAAGTTCTTTTTATGCTATTCTTTTAAGTCCTGCAATTAAGCAGTCATTCCCAGAAGTCACACCTTTCTAAGGTAGCACTTTTGAGAACGATTTTAATAGAAGCTAGAAGATCAGCATTTTCAGCTAAAAAATGTCATTGCCAGAATTACTGTATACTGAAAATATCACTTACAGGAATTGTTAAAGAAAAGTACAGCTGTTCTCCCTCAAGTAGACAAACTCTCAACTAATGAAATTACCAATATACCTGTAGGCCAATAAATGTCTGGATAGACTAAGGTTAATTAATGTCTTTGGATGAATCAGAATTTTGTATGTAAATCTAGCACTTGATTCCCCTTGGCTCCTGGGGAAAAAACAGTAGTTGACTTAAAAAGAATATACAAAATCATATGGATTAAAACCTGTTGTTGTCAAATTACCTATCCAAATTACTGTTAGGGAAGAGTTCATACATCTTTTCCGGTTATGCATTCTCTTTGATTTCTTGGGTTTATCTTGGGCTTATTTGTCTACAGGATGATGATGATGACGACTCTAAAGGTAAGCTTTTATTCTCTGAAAGTATTTTTGGAGTTACAATTCTTCATAAATTTATATGCTTTTGTGCATGTGTCTGTGGACTTTCAGACAGGTATACAACTCTGATATTAATCAGGGAGCTGAGAGAAAGTCTGCAAACGAATGATCAATCACATGTCCATATAAAGTATTTGGAGTATGTCCTGACTGCAGATTACACAAAAACACAGTTCTGCTACGTACAAAATAGAGCCAGAAGGGGATGGGGAATCATCTTATAGGTTTGGAAGACCTATACCACATAGATACTGGTGCTTCTTCCTGCCAGAAATAAAAGTTGCCAGCTGTCACTGCAAGGAAACAAACATGTAGTAGAGCAGGAAGCAAAAACTAATGAATGAGAGATGTTACATTTGGACAGAGACATTAAGAGCAGGGAACCATATTTGTTTGAAAAAGTTGGACAAGAAATAGTTCCTTGCATAATGGGATTGTTCATTTCAAGCCTTTCCCATGGTTCATGCTCAGGAATACTATATGACAAAGGAAAAAAAGGCCACGGAGAGAGACTAGGGAAGCTGAGGTTTTAAATGCAACCTGTCTTTGAAGCACTTAACTTTGAACTGATCTCTCTAGACCTATTTTTCTCATTAGGCAGGAGTAAGACTGCTAAGCAGCAGTACTCATTAAAGAAGCACGAGATTCCCCAGGGCTATTGAATCAAGCTTGAAGTAAAAAATGTCTTAATCATCTCTTTTAATCTCTGTATTTCACTCTCTCTTCTTTGCTTGTTCTCCTTTCACCCATCACAGCTACATAATTACCAGTTTCTAAATCCTGGATTCAAACCCTTAATATTATATATTTTTTAAACAGTAGAAGCCCCACAGTTTTGCAATCTTATTTGATAATTTAGGTGCAAGGATGGCAAAACCACCAAAAATGTAAGCATTATCTATTTAAATGCCAAATCTGTTTTGTGCTGGTTATGTCTATATTGCAAGGTAAAAGATGTGACCTCCTCTTCCCTAGGTGCTCATCTGTGTCCTGACTTTACTTTGGGCAAAGGTCTGGTTTTGTATTCATGCTTCTCTGAAAAAAAATAAACCTGATGACTACTTAGGAAGAGATCACAACAGCCACTATAGACGTCCTTTTTTGGATACTTCAGGTGGGGGGACATCAGTGCGGGATTCACAGAGTATAACCAACCCACAATTAGGACCTAGAAAAGTTTCACAAACTCTTAAGAGAAGATAGCAGCCCATGGTTTGGACAGGTGCCCTCCTCCCTGGGTTAATAACTGGACCAGAGAGTGGTGTTGAATGATGCTACATCCAGTTGGCACCTGATCACTAATGGGATTCCCCAGGGCTCACTACTGGGGCCAGTTCTGTTTAATATCTTTTTCGATGATCTGGATGAGTGGATCAATTGCATCCTCAGTAAGTTCAGAGATGACACCAAGTTGGGTGGGAGTGTTGATCTGCTGAAGGGTAGGAAAGCTCTGCAGATGGATCTGGACTAGCTGCATCAGTGGGACAAAGCCATAAGTATGAGGTTCAATAAGGTGAAGTGCTGGGTCCTGCACTTGTGTCACAACCACCCCAGGCAAAGTAACAGGCTCAGGGAAGAGAGCCTGAAAAGCTGCCCAGAGGTAAAGGACCTGGGGGTGCCATTTGACATCTGGCTAAACATGAGCCAGCAGTGTGACCAGGTGGCCCAGAAGGCCAGTGGCATCCTGGCTTTTGTATGAGAAATACTGTGGCCAGCAGGACCAGAGCAGTGATTATCCCCCTCTACTCAGCACTGGTGAGGTCGCACCTCAGATCCTGTGTTCTGTTTTGGGGTACTCACTGCAGGAAAAGCATTCAGGTGCAGGAGAATTTCCAGAGAAGGGCAACAATGCTGGGGAAGGGTCTGGAGCACAGGACTTATGAGCAGCAGCTGAGGGAACCTGGTTTGGTTAGTCTGGAAAAGAGGAGGCTCAGGGGAGACCTTATTGCTCTCTACAATTCCCTGAAAGGAGGTTGTAGCAAGGTGGGGGTGGGCCTCCTCTCCCAAGAAACTAGCAACAGGAAAACAACTGCATTAGGGGAGGTTCTGGTTGGACATCAAGAAGAACTTTCTCACTGAAAGGGTGGTTAAGCATTGGAATGGGCTGCCCAGGGAGATGCTGGAGTCACCATCCACGGAAGTGTTCAAGAAACTACTGAACATGGCACTTAGTGCTATGGCTTAGTTGATATGGTGGTGTTCTGTCAAAGTTTGGACTTGATGATATTTGAAGTTTTTTTTCAACTTAATGATTCTGTGATTCTATCCCTGCTTAAGACATCTGGTGGATTGAAACACTCCCTTTGCACTGTTTCATGGCTAGAAGGCAAAAGGGGAGAGAAGCTTTAAAAGGTTTATGTATCTTCTCTCTCTCTTCTGCATATTTACAGAATCACAGAATATGCTGAGTTGGAAGGGATCCACAAGGATCATGGAGTCCAACTCTTAGCCCTGCACAGGACCATCCCCAAGAGTCACATAATGTGCCTGAAAGTATTATCGAAATGCTTCTTGAATGCTATATTTAGTAAAATACAGTTTTCTCCAATTCCTCCAGAGTGCTAGCTAGCATGATTTTACAAGGATAAAACAAGCACTAAAGTCCTATGTGACAATATCACAGCAGATATTGGTTACCGTTTCCCTAGAGATGGGACCAAGCTCCAAATTAATTTACCTAAATTTAGCTTCTTGCATGTGTGGTGGGTGTCTGAAATTCCACAACTGTCAATAGATATAATCACTGACTAAGTCTTCATCCACTTGCCCAAATGTAGGCATCTAGTGTCATTTTTGAGCCTGTGGAATATTCTTCTCGCCTCCAGATCCATGAATGACACAGATGTCCTGTAAGTTATATGTCATTTTCTCTCATCTTGGGCAGATACATCAAATGACTTAGGGTATCTCAGGATTGTTTGGTTTTGTGTAATTAAATGCATCTCTGGATTTCTACTAAATTAATGAACATTCTTGTGGAGGAATACATTTAGTGCAGGTAGCTCGGTGTGCAATGGCACTGCCAACTGCAGATTGAGCCCTGGGGGGAAGGCGCCCAAGGCAAGAGACCATGACCTGACCACCCTTTGCACAAAAAATGGCCCAGAGACCTGTGCAGCGGCCAGGTGACTGGACACCCAGAGACATGGCAGGAGCCTTCAAACCCTGACTTTCATGTGCTGAGTCTGTGAGAGTACAAAAGCCCAGGGTTTCCTTTGTTCATGGCCACTCCTCTGAGGAACCAGCTTGAGGTGTTATTTTTTTATTTAGGTATTGCACCAAGATTAAATTATTTAAAGATCAAGATGTCTGAGACTCTGCTATGGAAAATCAGGGGTTGAGCCGGTGAGGAAACCTGCTCTGACTGTGTGAGTGTGGGGGGTGGTGGTGCGAGTGTCTCCCAGAGCGGGTGACTCCTGGATGGTCAGACAGGGAAGTGTCCTTAACATTTAGACAACTTCTTCCTAACATCTAAACATGAAAGTCAAGATACAAAATCAGAATCCTACCCCAGAGGGTATTCAAGCAAGATTTAAATTTTTTAATATATTTGTTGTGTGTTGCTTGAGGCAACTCAGGCTGAGATAGACATGTGATCCAGTAGTTACAACAGAGGGCTGTCACAAATCCAGAAGGGTTTTTTTTATTAGTAGCTAGTAGAGGCAAGACGTACAGCACCTAAAATGATTCTAGATAGCTAAGTGTGGACAGTTCGTCCTTGCTAATTATCGGTTCCATGTGACCCCAAAGTCATTGCTCTATTTTCACTTGTTGGCACAGTGAGGATCCAGCCTGTAAGGGAACATCCTTAATGTCTTTGCTTTGTTAAAAAAGTGAAGACTGAATCTCTACTTGGACGGGTTGTGCCTTATTTCATTCACCTGTGAGATGACTGTTCTCAACTGAATTTCAAAAAGAAAAAGGTATGTTTTCCATTTTAAAAAATAGCTTTTTTTACATATTATGTATATACTTTTATGCTTATATATATATACAAATAAAAAATTCAAGTAGATGAAGTAAATAAATAGAATAAAAAAATAAAGCTTCTGTGTGTATCTACACTGACAAAGAGGGACAGTGGTCTTTTAAACTGGACACTGGCTCAGCTGTTAACTTGTTCCTTAGCTAGTTGGGCAAATTCAGGTATTTCCTTCCAAGAGAATGCAAGGCATAGTTCCAAAGCAAGTTAATTGTAAGGAACACTACCAGAAAACAATGTGCCTGAGAGTGCAAGAGCTTAGCTTCAAGAACCCAACAGTCTGTCAGCATTACTCACTTCTACTCATACTTTTCACATCTTTAAACTGAATTACTTTATCATCGATAAAATGCAAAAGATAAATTCAAAATTTATTTTTACATACTAATTGAATATGCTCAATGTTGGTATATGTAAACAAATAAGTTGTATAAGTTTTCAAATGTCTCTTTTTTTTAAGATCATATGATACCTTCATATGGAGATTCCACATTTTGAATACAGCACAGTCTACCAGCAAGATGATCCAAGTGTCTGTCTCTAAGATAATTTTTGGTTTCTCCTATCCTCAGATCCCTATATGGATCATGTGCATGGTAATGATATAAGGTAACAATATCAGATACATTTGTACATGGTTTTAAAATAGGTAGAATCAAATTATTTTTTCCTGAATTAACATAGAGACCAGCAGCTGCCATTTGTCTTATTCATGGGGGAAATGTCAGATGTAGGACACTATATAAATAGAGCACCTACTAAAAACATTCTACAGTGCTTCTAGAAGTTTTGTAAGTGGACATAAATGGGAACCAAAAAAATGAAAACCAATACGTGAGATGGCTGCCTTAACAAAACTAAACTGTTGAAGTAACTTTACTAGATTATTTGACTAACAGTAGAAGTGTTTTTTTCCTCATGGTTTATCTACTGTCTTTGTGCACATCCGTATAAGATCTTTATGGCTTACCACATAAATTATCTTCTTTACTTGGCAGACAAATTAAACAGATACGATTATTTTTATTTTTCTTAATGTTTACTTATGTCTTGGATATAAAAATCCGTGTGTTAATTTACTGCTACACAACTAAAAATAGTAATACTTGCTCAACTGATTACTGGAAAGAAACAATTGAAATTTATTAGAAATACTTAAAAGATGCAAAAAGTTTGTACAGTCAGACTGTGTAAATTTCACCATTATATAACCACTTTTCCTGGTTTAGCCCAAGACAGCAACTAAGTGCTATGAAGCCTCTTGCTTACTCTGCCCTTCTACGTGGGACGGGGAAGAGAATTGATATAGTCAAAACCTGTGGATTGAGATTAGGACAGCTGAATAATTGAAATAAAGTCAAATATACAATAATAATAACAACAATCATACTAACAAAAAGGAAAAAGAGAGAGAGGAATAAAACCCAAGAACAACAAGTGATGCACAATAGAGTTGCTTACCACTCGCTGACTGATGCCCAGCCCTGAGCAGTGAATAGCCCTTCTCAGCCNGAGACGTCACAGAAGTCTCTAATTGGCTACCTCGCCGGAATTTCACCTGGAACTAACCATCTTCTACCCTAAAACTGAGGGGGATGGGCTAAACCATGACACAGACAAATTAAACAGATACGATTATTTTTATTTTTCTTAATGTTTACTTATGTCTTGGATATAAAAATCCGTGTGTTAATTTACTGCTACACAACTAAAAATAGTAATACTTGCTCAACTGATTACTGGAAAGAAACAATTGAAATTCATTAGAAATACTTAAAAGATGCAAAAAGTTTGTACAGTCAGACTGTGTAAATTTCACCATTATATAACCACTTTTCCTGGTTTAGCCCAAGACAGCAACTAAGTGCTATGAAGCCTCTTGCTTACTCTGCCCTTCTACGTGGGACGGGGAAGAGAATTGATATAGTCAAAACCTGTGGATTGAGATTAGGACAGCTGAATAATTGAAATAAAGTCAAATATACAATAATAATAACAACAATCATACTAACAAAAAGGAAAAAGAGAGAGAGGAATAAAACCCAAGAACAACAAGTGATGCACAATAGAGTTGCTTACCACTCGCTGACTGATGCCCAGCCCTGAGCAGTGAATGGCCCTTCTCAGCCAACTCCCCCAGTTTCTATACTGAGCATTATGTTTTATGTTTTGGAATATCCCTTTGGCCAGTTCAGGTCAGCTCTCCTGGCCATGCTCCCTCCTGACTGTTGTGCACCTGCTCACTGGCAGAGCATAAGACACTAAAAAGTCCTTGACTTAGAGTAAACACCGCTTAGTAAACTCAAATGTCAGTGTGTTATCAACATTATTCTCATACTAAATCCAAAACACAGAACTGTACAAGATCCTATAAAGAAAATTAACTCTATTCCCAGTCAAACCGGGACACTTTAACAAACAATACTATCTGCGAATTTGGGACAAATCACCTCATCTAAGATGAAAGAAAAGTGAGAATTAAGACTTTATCCAGCTAATTACCCCAAAGGTCTACTGCATAAAACAGAATTAGAGAAGTTATACTTCCACTGCAGGGTTATAGCACTGTTCGGTTCTTTCTTTCTTATCTTCCAAAATTGGAGTTAACTTTTTTTCCAATTGCAACAAAGAAAGAGGACATTCAGTCACACAGTCATCACATTGATCAAAAGAAACTCAGGATATTCGTTGGCTATCAGCCATTGTCTTTGTACAATAAGTAATTATAAATCTAGGTAAGCAATTTTTAGTGATAATGACAATGATGTTTAAGTTAAAATGAGATAATTTCAATTTCTGAATATTTAATTCACATATAAAATACTAGAATTTATATTTTGCTTTTGGGAAATAAGTTTTTCCTAACCCAGGCAATTTTTTTCCCTTGTGAAGGGGCTTGTGGATAGAAGTTGATTTCTCAGGAAACCATGGTGAATGACTAAAACTTGAGAAAAAGCTACATATACACTGCATGGTGAATAATTATCTCTGTATCACAAGAGATTTAATAAAATGTGTATACATGATTTAGAAGATATATGCAAGAAAATGTTCTACTAAAATATCATGAAAACTGAGCTATCTCAATTTTTTTAAAATACACAGCAATACACTACTTGCAGTGCAACATTAGGAAGTCTGTTTAAATATGTAAAAAACCCTTAAAAATATTGCTTCTGTGAAATCTGAGTTTCAAGTCAAAGTTAAATCCAGTTTTGGAGATTGAGTAGCATATGTAGTGATTAACAAAAATATATCAATATATATGTAAAGATGTTAAAAGTGTTAGTAAATGTAATGTTGTGATAATCATACTTATGAAGAAGGGAGAAAATACTTTTGAAAAAGAGTATGTTATTTTAAAAGCAGTGTTTCCTTTTTAAAAGCTTCTTGAAAAAATACTATTCTGAGTTTTCAAATGAAAATTCCTTGTTCCTCTTAAAAATCTCTCCTTGAGGAAGTGCAACTCCATGCTACAATGCATATTTAAAACTTCTGCTGTGGTTTTTGGGTTTTCTTTAAGTTTGTTTATCTTAACTCCTCACTTTACTTCAAATCTCAGAATAAATCCTCATTTAAATATTAAACAAATGTTAAAGATATCAAGAAATGGATAGAGTGTGGAGCTGTCTCTGAAAAATAGTGATTAGCAGTTTGAAAGATTATGAGTAAGAACCAGAGACCAAGGCAACAGAGGGAATCTTGTGACTGGTGTCTGGTCAATCCTGATCTTGATAAATCCCGATCAAGGGGAGCTGTTTGACAAAGCTATCTTGCTCTAGATACAGTGCAAATGATCTAAACAGCGACATCAGGATTACAGGCAGCCCTAGGGTGGTGGTCATGCACTCGAGGAGTCTGCATTGCTGAGGGTTATGGATCAGGCAAAGACTAAAGTCACAACCCTGAATATTAGGAAAACAAAATTCCATCTGTTTAAAGAGTTAGTCAACGGGACTCCCTGGGAAACTGCCCTCAGGAACAAGAGAGCAGAACTGAGCTGGCAGATCTTCAAAGATACTTTATAAAAGAGCAGAAGAACTCTCAATTCTCAGGTGTAAGAAATCAGGAAAGGAAGGCAAGAGTCTACCCTGGCTGAGCCAAGACTATCTGGTCAAACTAATAGGCAAGAAGGAAATGCACAACCAGTGGAAGCAGGGCCAGTGTAAGACCACAGCACCTGAGCTACAAACTCACCGAAGGGGTTTTACTTTAAAAATATACCAGGCTTCAATAATTTCACCACTCAGATTTATTAGAATAGTCTTCAGAGGAGTCTTCAGAAGAGTCTTTTAAAATCTGAAGACAGACTGCAAAGGAGAAGACACTGCACGCATTTGCTCAGGAGGTACTTTTACTGGTAACCTTAGAAACTAAGGGACCTTGGCAAAGGTTTAACATTCAACCAAAATAAATCATTCCACAAAGCATTGACTTAGTACATGCTAACTCATAAAACTTAGCATAATCCAACCCATCCACTCTCAAGCTACCCAAAATATTAAGAAAGGAAATTAGGAGAACAAGTAATGAGAGAGAGAAAAAATAGAGAACTATAACTACCACCTGGAGTCCTGTGCAAGTCCAGCTTCCACATGTCCAGATAACAGGGTTCACACAGCATGCAGAGCACATGTTGCTACTTCATTTGCCTTGGGCCCCTGTGGCCCTCAGGCGGGGCTTCTGCCCCCTGGCTACTCTGGAGTCTGGGGTGGGGTGAGGAGCAGCACTCCCCGTGTGTTAGCCAATCCGAGACTGGTTTAGGAAGAAAAGGGGATGCAATTTGGGAGAATGCTCTCGGGGTTGCTTTAGCCTGAGAGCTGCCCTAGGGTTGCCCAAAGAGACTCCAAGGGGCTGGAGTATGGGATAGGGCATTACTTCACCTTCATGAAATTCAGTCTGTTCCTTACCCCACACACACATACGTGAGTTGGTCCGAGCCAATAATTAATGTAATCGTCCAGTATAATCCATAATAATCTCACAGACAGTTATCCTGGGAACAGTATAGGGATGCTGTCTGGTTGCGTAGGGGTGGGATCAGGATGGCCAAGGAGCAGCTGAAGCTGAACTTATCAAGAAATGCAAAGAATAATAGGAAGGGCTTCTATAGCAGTGTCAGCCAGAAAAGAAAGGTCAAAGAAAGTGTACACTTCTCAATGAGCAATACTGATGAACTGATACAAAGGGACAGGGAAAAAACTAAAGTACTCAACATTTTTTTTTCTCTCAGTCTTCATTAGCAGCCTCCCTTCCCACACCTTTGGCACAAGTGGACTGTAAGAGAGGGACTGGGGGAGGAAAGTGCCTCCCACGGTAAGAAAAGATAAGGCTCATGACAACATGGTGAACCTGAACATACTTAAGTCTATGAGACCTGGTGAGATGCATCCCAGAGTCCTGAGGGAATTGGCAGATGTAGTTGTCAGGTGAAGACGCCGGTGACTGGAAAACAGGAAACACTGCACCCATTTTTAAAAAGGGTAGAAAGGAGGACCGTTGGAACTATTGCCCTTTAAGCCTTACCTCTGTGCCTGGGAGAATCACGGAACAGATCCTCCTAAAAGCTATGCTAAGGCACATGGACAAAGAGGTGATTTGAGGCAGCCAGCATGGCTTCATCAAGGGCAAGCCCCGACTGACCAATAAAGTGGCCTTCTGTGATGATGTGACTTCATCACTGGATAAGGGAAGAGCAATGGATGTCATCCGTCTGGGCTTCTGTAAGGCCCTTGACATGGTCCTCCACAACGTCCTTGTCTCTGAACTGGAGAGAGATGGATTTGAAGGGTGAATTGTTCAGTCGATGAGGAATTGGTTGGATGGTCACATGCAGAGAGCAGTGGTCAGTATCTCAATACCCACAAGATCAGTGATAAGTAGTGTTCCTCAGAGGTCCATATTGCGATTAATACTCTTTAATGTCTTCATCAAAGAGATAAACAGTGGGATTGAGTATATTCTTAGCAAATTTGAAGATGACACCAAGCTGACTGATGTGGCTGACACATCTGAGAGACAATATACTGTCAAAAGGGATCTGGACAACCTTTAGTGGGCCCATGTGAACCTCCTGAGGTGAAGTAGATGACCTTTAAAGGTCTCTTTCAACTCCATTTATTCTATGATTCTATGAAACAAGATAGTGCCAGGCTCTTTTCAGTGGTGCTCAATGATATAAGAGGAGGTAATAAGCACAAACTGAACACTGGATGTTCTCCTCGAACATCAGGAAACATTGTTTTACTGAAAATTACTGAGCCCACCCTGGCACAAGTTGCCCGAAGAGGTTGTCGAGTCTCCCTCCTTGGCGATACTCTAAAGTTGTCTGGACGTGAATCTGGATAGTCTTGAGGACGGTGGCTGGAGCAAATGACCTTCAGAGGTCCCATCCTACCTCAACCATTCTATGATTTTGGGATTGTCACTGCTTAAGGAAATTGCTGAAGTTCATTCAACATTTGGACCCATAATAGAAAACAGAACATCTGAGTGAGAATTAAATATATATTTTCGTATTCTTTTAACAAGTCTAATAAAAAACAAACAACCCAACAAAGCCCAAATTTATATTGGGTTATATTTATAGGAAAAATATAAGAAAGCAACGTATTGTGCACTTGACTTAGTGCCTATTTTACACTTGTAAGTAAGGAATTTTTAATTGCCTCAGGGAAAAAATAAAAATTTTTGGTTCTTCAGGGTCAATTGAATATGTCAACATGAAATCAGTACAACCCCAGTTAACTGAAGCTTGATTTCTTTGTAGAGATATAAGCACTTCAAAAGAGAAAATAAGCATATCCATTTTGGGCACTGCCTCTCCACTGACTATGTCAGTCATTTATATTAAAAGCGAAGCACCTCTAGAAAGTTAGATTCTGTTTATCTATAACAATTATCTGAAGATTATTGCTCAATAAAGTTGCATTTTTCTTAAAAACAAGAAAAAACATACAAAAAAACCCCCAAAACAAAACAAACAATCAAACAAAAACAAACAAACAAACAAACAAAACAAAACAAAACAAAAACAAAAAAAAAAGTTTTGGTAGCTGTGGTCCACAGTATCAATTGGAAAGGAACTGAGAAAAATTCCAGACATGGTCTTTACCATAAAATTGTGCAGTAGTTTATATAAAAAATGGAATCAAATGAAACAAAACTAATTGCATGAATGGGATTCTTATGTCTTATCACAGATGTCACTCTCTCCCACCTGACTGCTCAAACTGAGAGAATCGGACTCTGCCTCTTCTACTTTTTGCTTCTTGGACTCCTGGCTGACCACAACACAGCTTCAGGAGGAGGGACACTGATTTTGAAACATCTCTCAGCTGGTGGAGATACCAGTCTGTACTGGGTTTCTGTGGCTGGGTTTTGGTAGCTGTGGGGGGCTACAGGGGTGGCTTCTGTTAGAAGCTGCTAGAAACTTCCCCTATCCCTTGGAGCCAATGTCAGCCCGCTCCAGGATGGGCTTCCTGCTGCTGGCCAAGGCCTTCCTGCCGCCGAGCCAATTACGTATGATAGTAACACCTCTGTGGTAACTTATTTAAGAACAGAAAGGTATTGCACAGAAAGAATTCCAGCCAGGGAAGAGTGGAGTGAGAACATGTGAACAACGAAGTAGACACCAAGGTCAGTGCAGAAGGAGGGGCAGGAGGTGCTCCAGGCACTGGAGCTGAGGCCCTGCAGCCCATGGTTCAGACCATGGTGGAGCAGCTCTGCCCCTGCAGCCCATGGAGCACCATCAGAGTGCAGAGACCCATCTGCAGCCCATGGAGGAGCCCATGCTGGAGCAGGTGGATGCACGACGGAGGTTGTGATCCTGGGGGAGGCCCAAGATGGAGTGGGATCCTGTAGCCTGTGGAGACAGGACCCAACAGTGGAACAGGTTTTTTTTCCCAGGTAGGACTTGTGGCCCCTGTGGGGGACCCACGCTGGTACAGCTCATTTGTGAAGGACTGCACCCCATGGAGGAGTGACCCATGGGACAGCACATTGTGAAGAACTCTTGCCTGAGGGATGGACTCACGTTGGAAAGGCCCATCAAGGACTGTCCCCCGTGGGAGGGACCCCACGGGAGCAGGTGAAAGACTCCTCTCCTGAGCAGAGGCAGAAAAAACAACTGACCATAACCCCATTCCCTGTCCCCTTGCATGGCTGGGGAGGAGGAGGGAGAACATGGAAGGAAGGAGGGGTGGGGAGAAGGTGTTTTTAAGATTATTTTACTTCTCACTCTTTTGTTCTTATCCTGATAGTAATAAGTTTTAGTAATATCCCCAGTAATAAATTTTAGTTATATCCCCTCTTTGAGTCTGTTTTGCCCATGATGGTGATCAGTAAATGACCTCTCCAAGCTCTTATCCCAGCTCATGAATCCTTTGCTGTTTTTTTCTCCTCTCCTCTGTCCAGTTGCAGAGGGGAGTGAGAGAGTGGTTGTAGTGAGTACCTGACATCCAGCCAGGGTCAACCCACCACGCAATCCTCATGGGCTACAGAGTAGGAACAGCGTGCACTGTTGCAGTGTGTACTTCTTGCTTGGGTGGGTAGGGAGTCTGGGCTTGGTGTTAGTATGGATACAGTCTGCCACTTTGAACAAGAAGTATAACTCAGATTTTACTGAATATTTAAAGTTTTCACGTATAGATTTTTATTTAACAGTAAACGTGATGTAGAGATAGATAGGAAGAAAGAGGAGAAAGAGAGTGGGGGGAGAGAAAGAGAGTGACAGATTAAGTAGAAAAAGTATCACCACTCTGTGGATTCTGACATGATCCCTTTGATCCTTTTGTTGTGGTCTATCTGGTGGTGACATTCTCAGTCTAGTTGAAGCGATGGTTGAAGTGATGCCCAGGGTGGCGGGGGAAGAAGCCTGTGTATTGAGCAAAGTCCATGATGGTAAGGGAAGTCCCGTGTGGTGAGGGAAGAAGCCCAAGTGGTAAGGGAAGAGGCAAGGAAGAAGGCTTTGTGGGAATGCCCCCAGTACCTCCCCTGGGGCATATAATGCATGGCTGCTCTGTATGTTTTCTGTTAAAAGGAAATGCAATCTTGCTGCTGAACATAATTCCAACTCAGAGGGATAACCAGAAAATGAATAAAACCTATAAAAAATAGTAATCCTCTCCAAAGACCAACATGATAGATCCTGACTAAAAGATCTGTAGGATTAGTTTATCTTTCTGTTAACTTTATATACATGTGTTCACAATATACACCTACATCATACGCACTGGTATTAACATTTATCCTGAAAACAATGGAATTAAGGGAGGATTTTTTTTCTCATGATTTTGAATCTGTTTAAGTACTGTAAATTTTATAATAGAACAAGCTAAAACTGACTTTTTTTCTGTAGTTGTGATTGTGTGTGTGTGTTGCCACGCAATGTTTAATCTAAAATCCTTTCTCTCAGTGAGACTGGTACTGACATTTTAGTTCTTGGTCTGGATGCTTATTTTCAAAAAATATACATAGAGTTAATTTCTTTTAAATTTTTTCCCTTTCTTTCAAGTATCATAAATAGCAGCCTGTTACTTCAGAAGATAAAAGAGACAGACAAAAACATAAAAATCCATGTGATAAGGAGCATTTGAAGTAAAATGTCCACACAATTAATTAATGGCCACATTCTTGTATTTACATCTATCTTTGTTTCAGTTCCTTGGGTTTGATCTCACAGAATTCACATGCAGAGCAGCATGTACATTAACGAGTGTGATTTAAAGCCCTGGAAGCACACAGGAATTTATATTAATGAGAACCCTGCTGAAAGTCACCACTGAGAGCCTTAGAAAAAGTAGGGCTTCTAAGAGGAACAAGAACCCAAACATCCCATTAACATGAGAAAGCTGTCTCCTTCTTCTTCCCTCTTTGTGTGAGTCTTTGCACTCCTACTTATATCTAATCAGCTGTTGTTACCTGTATCCTATTACTTAAAGGAGTTGTATAGACTGCCCCATAGCACAGATTAAAAACATACTTGATGTCTGATAATAAAAGATATAACTCTTCATTCCTTTCAGGCTCCTGGATTATTAGGCAAAGGGTCAAAACTTTGTATACTTATGCAGAATAAATCAATACTAAGTAAAGTAATTCTCAAAACTACTCTGCCTCTCCCCAGTTAAGATAACCCTCACATTTGCTACCAATATCCAGCCATCTCTACTGTTAAATTTCTTCTGTCCTTCAAATTCCTTAACTGTTCAATTTTATAAATCTAAATTAAAAAGAAATGGATAAAGTCAAGGTCATGATGAGCCTTTGGTGATTGATCTGTTTTCAAAAGAAAAAAAAATCAAAACAAACAAACAAAAAGAAACCACCTCAACCCCCCTAAGCAAACAGAAATACATCCCACAAAAAAGTATTATCAAAAAAACAAAGAAACAAACCACAAACTCAAAACAAACAAACAAAAAAAAAAATGAAACCAAACAGCAAAATACAAAATCAAAAATAAGAACCCAAATAAACTCCTAGCTTTAAAACAAGAGGAACAGCCAGTAGGTGATAGTAGAGCAGCCAATATGCACAACTACGTATGTCGTAGCTTGTGTATTTTTTAAATAAATAGATTATGCATAAAGCTTTTCTTACATTTGGGAAACTTGGGGAAAATTTCTACTCCTCAGAATACCTAGCTATTAAATAAAATTCTGTAATCCCAAGTCTAAAGTTGATTGAGATAAAATTGGATTGAGAACATTATCAGTAACCTAAAGACAAAAAAACAAACCCAGAAAAGAATGGTTGCAGTTATTGCATAACCAACAATATCAGATTCTTAACTTTTAGTTACATGTATATTTTTAAGAAGCATAAACACGCTAAATGATGAAAATGGTCTTGCAAGAATTTTTTAAGGACCCTTTGTTTTAAAATTACAAAGAGTAGGTTCTTTAAAAACAATTTGGTTTACATTGTGTCAAGCATTTATGTTAACTGACACGCTCACATATTCCTTAGGTCATAACAAACCCTGAATTTCTGAAGAATTAATTGCTTGATCCTTTTTAACTTTAAGGGTTTTCTTCCTTAAATGAGGTATTTATGTGCTCAGATTTTGTCTGGATCATTACGGCAGTTGTGGGGTTTTTGTTGTTTAATTTTTTTTCTGGAAATCTAATTATTATTATTATTAAATATATGTTAATAATTAGTAACCTCACTTTGAAAAAGTCATGGTTGCTCAGATATAGCTTTGGTGTAAGAGCTTAATGCATTCTCAATATGCATAAAATTGGAGCTATATGTTCTTTCAAACAAAAGATTATTTCCTTCTTTAGGAAACAGAAAGATTGATAATGCAGCTATATTTCAAGAAGAATTTACAGTTTCAATTCTTTTAACTCATAATCAGTTGCAAATTCTCATAACACTTATCTTGTCCTCAAAGGAAAGACCTAGATATATCTCTAGGCACTAAAATGTCTAATTTAAGACCTTGTCTTATTCAGAACAGACAGTTCATGTAGCAACATAGCCACCTCAGGATAGGAATTAGCATAGTTGATTTTTTCCCTGAAAGACTCTGTCCTCCTCCTTTATATTGAAATCTTTGATGAAGTGTCTGTTAGTGAAGCACCTCGAATTAAGATGTGTCTAGTACTTGTGTTCATGGAACAAGGTTAAACAGTATATAATTTTTATCATCTTTGTAGAGCTTCTGGTTAAAATGATAAACCTATCTTTGTGATCAAATGTGAGAAAAAGTTAAAAAACAGGACCACTTATTTAATCTGAAAGGTTTAGGCATCTCTGAAATACTACAATCTTCAGTCTTAGAAAAACTGAATATTAGTGAACGTTGTTTCGCACACATGGAAGATCAACGTATGTAAATTTTCAGTTTGCAGATATTCAGGGACGGCAGCTTTCTGGATCTGATGGGGAGCTATGGGGTCATGATCAGACCCAGCGATGGGAACAGGGTCAGGTACAGCCCTGGGATGTACATGGAGGGCTAGGAGGCCACAGTTGTGCAGGCCAGTCCAAGAGCTTAGTTGGCCCACTCATGGGGCCTGGCTCAGTAGGGCCTGGCAGGGCAGGGCTGCACTGCAGCTCAGGCAGGGCCAGGGAGACCCTCAACTGAAGGCAGCACTCAAGGGCTGGGGGTGGATCCCAGCTGTGACCATCCTGCAGCACTACCTGGGGGCCTCTTCCCCCCACTACTGGCTGGATGAGGTCCAACCTTGGCTGCCCTGGATCTACTTTGTCCTTGAGCCACCAAAACCAAGCCTCTGGAGAAGGCTGAGATTTGAATGTTCTCAAAAGGCTTCCACTGATAACCACTGCAGATATCTACAGGCATCTGTGCAGCTCTGTATCATTTGGCACTAGTTGTTACCTTTTTTTTTATTTTTTGAGATGCTCTCTTTGACAGGTAAATTCAATTTTGAAAATGACTGGCCTCAAAGACTGGAAGTTCTTCGTATCAAGAAAAATTACTATTTTCATGGTATTCACATCATAAAGCACAACAGGATCCTCAGAAGAGTCTGATTCAGTACTTCTTAATAACACTGAGTAAGTCTGAAATCAAGTACAACTATATGAAAGCATCAACTATAAAATTGTTCACTGTCCATCAGACTTTATAAGGTACATCCTGATTCTCTTCAACATATGCAACCACATTTCAAAACTAATCTAGATGAAATCTTCCATTGTTCCCTTATTGGCTCTCAAATTTTTAAAAATAGTTGTTTGGTAACTTATGTGATTTATGCTTGTCAGTGCCTGTACTTGGAAATTTAAAGGCAGCATAAAGAAATTTTTCTGATATAATCAGCTTTCAGAGTAAAAAATACCTAAAGATTAATTTAATTTATTTAAAATCATGTGGGTTTGGTGGTTATAGTTCACTTATATTATTGAAGTGGTATTCAATATTAAAAAAAAATCTTAGTAACAACAATGTAGTTATTGGACACTGTTTGAATGCCAACACTTTTGTATCTGGTCAACACAGCTCTCTGGCTTTTGAGGCTCTTGTTCATTTAATAGCAAAATTACTTAGAGAATAAAAAAGAGAGAGAGGAAAAAACCAAACTTCTTTCTCATTTTTTCTCTTTTTTTTTTTTTCTCCTTTATTTTTTCCCTTTAGCTAAATTGTAAGAATACAGGGATAATGCAACAATTCTTGAGGCAGTTCATTGGAAAATATTTCATATTGATGAAAAGAGAAAGAATCCTGACTGTGATTTCTATAAATGCTACAATTGATTGATATTTATTTTGCATAGTTGACTTTACAACATCATAGGAGCTCTTTCAAAAATCATTGTGTTGGTCTAAGTCAGTGTTGTCATAGTTTAACCTCATAGACAGATAAACCACACACAACCATTCACTCACTCCCTTACAGAAGGACAGGGAAAATTATCTGTAAGGGTAGAAGTGCAAAAACATGTGGGTTGAGATTGAGATGGTTTAAAAGAGAAAGACAAAGCTGTACATACCAGAAAAGAAAAAAAAAAGGAATTAATTCACTACTGCTTTCAGCAGGCAGGAGTGCAGCCATCTCCAGGAAAGCAGGGCTTCATCATGTATACCAGCCACTTGGGAAGATGAAGGCTGAAATTGCTCATGTGGCTTCCTTCTTTTTCTCCTTACTTTTATTATTGAGTAAAATGTCATGTGGTGTGGAATACCCCTTTGGTCGGTAGGATTCATCAGTCCCATCTCTGTCCTCCCGCTTCTAACTTTTTTTTACTTCTAACCTACTCGCTGGTGGGACAGCATGGAAGAAGCAGAAAAGGCCTTGATACTGTGTAAGCACTGCCCAGCAATAGCTAAATCATTAGTGTACCATCACCACTGTTTTCAGCAAAAATCCAAACCGTAGTCCTGTACAAGCTACAATGAAAAGAACTAACTATCCAAGTCAAAATCAGAACAGTCAGTTACAATACTTACATACATTTGTGGTATTAATAGATGAATCTCATTATGTGTCATGCCATCCTGCTTGTATTGACAGGAAAAGAGTGACTACTTCTCAAATACAAACAGAAGTGTATTTATTAAATGCTTCAGTCATTCAAAGACAAACAGATGGCTGCTATTCAAGCAGGGAAAGGCAGTGATTATACACATCTGTACAATACCAATAAACTCTAATATATCCGGAAGCAATTAACTGCTTTTTTTAGAATAAAGCAAAGTTACTCAGAACAGCTTTCATTATTTGGTGAATTTTGCATAGGAGTTATAACTATGCATAAATGGTTTTCATGATAGTGAACACAGTAGTCTTCAGCAATTGCCTACTGTGAGTTGGAAAATGTATCTAAAGCTCACATGCAATAATATTATAATTTCTTTCTGTCACAACCCACCCATGGACTGATGCCAAAAATGTTAGACCCAAATCGCATGTCATATGTCAAGCTGGAAATATATATAGGAGATGAAAAATGAAAGCTCTTGCCTGGAAACTTATGCTTTCTTGTATGCATCTATGTCTACTACTGAACTTGAGTAGGCATCTATGTCTACTACTGAACTTGAGTTTCACAGTGTATAGTAGAGAAACAAAAGTTCATCCATCTGGACAGCTATGCTGATGGGTTATATTATCCTACTATGTTCCTGCACAGCCTTGCCAGTCAGCCTTTAAACAAATAAATCCTCTCTCTAGAACTAACATCCATTGGCCATGGGTTGTTGTTAAAAGTAAATTACTGTACTTTGCTCAGTTAACCTCATTTGTGTTAAAATCCAACTTACTTTTACTATCCAATCCAGCAATGCATCAATTCCCAGATCTTGACTATATCCAAACCCCACTCTAAACAGTGGACTCCATCTCCCCACTGTCTTAAACAGTTGGTTTGTCTCTTGGCTCCATTTTGGGACATCTAAGTTCTCATGTCCAGAGAAAATGTGTAATACATGGGATTAGATTTAGGCAACAGAGACGTAAGGTGGTCTGTCTTAACTGGACTTAATGCTTGAAACAGGTTTTTTGTTGGTTCTTTATCTTATTTTTTATTTTATTATAATATAGTCATGGAAATCCAGGTCAACAGAGAATATCACCTTATTCGATTTGACTTTATGAATATAATATGCTTTATATTTCATGCATAAAACCCTATTTTATACTAAGCACAGTAATATTAGATATCGTATTAGTATAGGTAGACCAGATCTCTTTTGCCTGGATAAGACCAAAGATTTGTTTTAGAAACCACATGACTGTGTTAGCGTGGACCTCTGAGAGTATGCTGATTATGAGGAATTTCTTTGTTCTCTAAAGCAGTGACAAAGCTTCAAGAGCAGATGTGACTTTCATCGCATCAGGAGTAAGTCAAGTTGAAGCAGTGTGTGTCAGTGGGCAATCTTCCACGGGTAATAAAAATTCTTGGTTGTCTAGTAAGTCACTCATATTTTTCTGATCTAAACCAGAACCTAATCCAAATAATTTAGTTTGTTCCGAACCATTAATCTGAAAGATCTTAATTTGTTTATTTTGCTTATTTTTAATAATTCAACAAACTTTGAATCACTTTTAAATTTTCTAAGCAAAGCTTTTCTAAAACCAAACCAGACATAACTAAGCACAGCAAATTATTTCTCACACACCCCATGAGAGTAGGACATCTCATTATGACTAGGTTAGTAGGTGTTTGTCAGCAAGATAGTTTTTTTGTCTCATCTAACACACATACTGGGAATTCCACTTATTTTTACATTTTTAATACTATAATTGTAAATCATCTGATCTGAAGATATCCAGCTATATTCAGTCTTCACTGTTACTTCCATCAACCAGAGGTAATCCTATAGAAAAAAACCCCTTTAAACAGCAGAAAAGCCTAAAGGTTTTAAACTTATCTTTAGTAAAGATACAAAGACACCTTTAAGTAAATTAGCATTCTTTGTTTTTATACAGCATTAGTGTTTACAGATCCAAATTAAGGAGTCCAATATTGTATTATTTAACCGAAATAGGGCTAAGAATGTTAATATGTAAGGAAAAACATTATTTGTTGATGCAAAAAAGAAATTAAGTTGGAAACAACATCTCATAGACCAATAACGTTCATGAAGACATGTCAGTTCCAACTACGTTATTTTTCTACAGGATATCAGTGGGAGTTGGAAAGGGAAACTTGAAGATCAAATTTTAAGTGTTTATTGAGTTCTGGAAGCAGGAAGCATTTTAAAATCGGGGGCGGGGGGAAAGGACACCCCCCCAAATCCTTAATCCCAACACTTGAATCCCACATATTGCAAGGAAAAAGGAATACACTGTAACAGGGATTCCTGAAAGCACAAGTATATAGAAGAAAATTGAAGCTTCAGGGGTAAAACCAGGGGACCGTACAGGAATTTGGTGTTGATATACAGTAATAAAAAATAAGGAAGCAAAGAATTACTCCAAACATACACATAACATTTCATAAACAGTAAAAATGCAGAGACAATAAGGTGTTAAGTAAGGGTTGCAGTCCCTGCAAGAAAGTGTTCACAGGATGGACAGAGAGAGAAATTCCTTCAACATTAAGTATGTTTTGCTTGATCAGGGCAACAGTTTCTCTGTAGCAGGTTCTCCTTCACTTCCAGTAGAGAAAACTCTGCCTTTTGATTTGTGCACATTTTGCAGGATGTATGTAAATATTTACCGACATAACTCATACTGTCAGGATTGCAGAGACATGTAGAAATGCCTGGGGCAAACACTAGCTTTCCAGAGGTGTCAAATGTAATCTATGTAATCCTGCAATCAATTCTGAAGCAATATTAATTTACAGGAAGCCAATTTTTCAGTGATAAGAAGCTTTGAATAAGAAGTGTGTGGTGACATTGTAGCTTTCCCACACTTAATACCCTTCTGTTTCTTTATTGTACTACTATTTCAATAAAGATTAAACATGGAGGACAATATGAAATGAGAACACAATAAAGAATTTTGATTTTTTGGATATCTATTAGATTTCGAATTACAATTACATTAAGAGCCATGACCATGCTTGGGAAAATTGGAAATTCAGTCAGTATCTGTTTACCAGAATATCTCTGTTCTGTTCTTCAAGGAAGCTGGAGAGGATAAAAAAGCCTTGGCAGTGCAAATTCTTCATGTCCTTTATAGAAACTGTCGGTGGATTCACATAAGAATAAATCCACATAAGAATGGATCCACATAAGAAATCTGGAAAAGGTGCTACTTACAAATGAGCTACATACAACTTAATTTTTAGTTCATTCCCTAGTTCTGATTTGTACACTTTTCCAAGTCATTTTTCCCAAGATAACAATATTTAACACTAGCAATTTCCAAGGTAATGAGACTAAGCCTAAACTCTGTGAGTATAAGCAGATGGACTGTCTTGAGGAGAGGCACAGGCCCCTGACACTTTTTTATTTAGTATTATAGATGTTATTATTTATTTAATATTATAGATATTGACAGGGAGACTACCTCCTCTTCTGATTCTCCTCAGTAACTACATGTATATGTACATGTGCATGCTTACGAACCTGCTTGGGTTTATAGACTCTGTTAGGAGGAATGTATTTCCTTCAGATCCTGTGCACTCTGAGATTCAACACAAAATAAGGATGTAGCTTTACTAAAGTACTTGACATTAACCTACATGATACAAACTATCAGTATCAGTAATATTCTGGCATATATCAACTTGCAATCTTAGTTGAGGGAAACATAGTGTGCACCGTTTTATAGACATTTATGCCTTGAATACCAGTCTAATAAGATACAGATACTGAGCAGGAGAGAGAGCCCATAATTTATGGGTTTCCTGTAAGGCTGGAAAATAGAACAAATAAAGACTCATATTTCAGAATTAACCAAACAAGGTCTTACTTTTATATCTGACAGATTGAAAATAACTCAGGTAACTCAACATTTAGGGAACTAAAGTGATAAACTGGGCTTATTTCTGGCCAACTGAAAAGCATGCCATCCTAATAACCATGATAGCTAATATTACCCCAACACATTAAGTGATAGGTCATAAAACCATTTTCTTGGCCAGAGTTCAAATGACAATGTGAATGATCTGTAGTCAGTGAGGTTGCAGACACATGAGTTTTCTCGAGCTCAGGAAAATTCTGGTCTTTTTGTTAAAATTGTCAGTAGTTCAGTCCAAACTTATTTTCCACTCTAACAAATTTAGTTATCTTTAACTGTAACTAGTATAATCCTTTCTTAGGGCCTTTGGCTACTGCAGGCAAATTTCATTTAAAAAGATACTGTACATTTAGCTATTTTTCAAAAGTAAAATTGCAAAAAAGGGAAGAAACAAAATTTTGAATATATAACTGAAAAGAAATTAAGTTTTTTTGTCTACTTTCTCCTTCCTCAATACTTTCATGCGAACATGAAACTGTTTTACCTAGTGCTACTTATGGGTTTGAACTTCCCTGTTTAGTGTCTCAAAAAATGAACTGTGTCCACCTTTTGGTATCCTGGAGTCATGTCTGAATAGAAATCTGGTAGAGTTTCCTGCAGCACCTCTTCAACCTGTATCCCCAGTTTTGTTTTCAAAGGAAAATGGTAGCTCAGGTCTTTACCTAAACTAATATGTTGAATCCAAGTCTTAACTGTAAATGTGTAGAACAAGAGCAGGTTACAATAGCGGTGAGTTAGAGAAACAGATCAAAACCAAAATAAAATTCTTAACAATATTCTTATCACAGAGACATGTTTCAGAGAAGATGAAGGTATTGAGTATATTCTAGATTCATGAATCTCTCAGGCCTATCAGAAATTCAAAATTTAAGAGAGTGTGATAACAGGAAAAGAACCCAAACACATTGTCCTTGAAAAAATATACTTCTTGCATAAATATTTCTGGAAGACACTTTTTACAACATAAAGAATTACATTTAAAATAGATATTAGTGAAAAAAAGAAACAAACACAAAAACAAAAGTCTCATGTTTTGTTCTTCCTAATGATACCTTTTTGTTTGTAGCAGAAAATATACAGCCTATAGTGACTGTGCCATTAAATTTTTCCTTTTCCCCCCTGTATTTCCTCATGCTTCTTTTTCATTTGCTGTAAACCTAAGTGATTTGGTTTATATTGCAGTGTTGTTCAGAATCTCCTAGATGAGCATCCCATCATTGATGGTAATTGATGTTGGCTTCCATGGAAATGCTAATTTTGTAGCAGTCAGTGTCAATCAGTCCTCATGAGTTATATTCACAGAAAATATGTGGTGGTCACCGTGGAGTCTCTAGCAAGTAATCAAGGTAACTGACAGAAGGGGAAACTTGAATTACAATTGTGCACAAAGATTCTTGGTCTTTTTTTTTTTTTTTTCCCCTGTCATGCTCATTTAAACGTTATAAATTGGAGTGACATGTAGCAAAATATCTTAAACTCAGTATGAAAATTACTTTGTCTCTTATGTGCAAAAAAGCAAGCAAACCTCTACTTTTGGACCTTAAGAAATCCAGTATATAAAAGTATAGTCTTCCACAATAGGATTTATTGTCAAAAAAATCTCTTTCTTCTAGCATTGTCATTGCTAGTGGTACAAGGATTTTAAGTATCTGTACCTGTAGGATTTCTCAAGCAGAAAATCAGTTTTTTTACATACAATAATAAATGACATATTGGGAAGATGGAATGACCACAAAATATGCATTAAACCAACAAGCAATATTTCTGTGGTTTTATTCACTTCAAAGTGGAGTAACTGGAGTTACTATTTTTTGCTAGAACAGTGCTAGCCATCATAAAGAATAAAAATGTTCACTAAGATGTAGTTCTTCATAATTCTGCATGGCCTTCCAACAATCTAAGGAATATTGATCTAATTTTAGAATGCCCACTAGCTTCTTCAATCACCAAAGGTAAGCTATTTAAGATGAAAATATGAAATATTATAATTTACAGTGGGGCTTATTTCTATCAAACTGACAGTGTAAAGTATTCAAATTACATTTAAATAGCATAGAGAGCTGTCAGTTGAGCAAAAGAGGTCTTGGGGCTTGTATGAATGCTTTTCAGAATTTTTCTTAAGTATTTCAACCAAATATTCTCGAACATTTATTTGAAAGTCTGTACCTGTTTTAGTTAAATTGGAAGAAGTTCCTACACAGCATAAATCCCATGGGCATTACTGATCTTCTTAGAGAAGAGAAGACCAAGAGGGTTCTAATTGCTGTCTTCAACTACCTGATGCATGATTATAAACAAACAGTCAAAGTCTTCTTGGAGGAGTTCAGCAAAACCCAAAACTGGACCAGACTGCAACCTCCACCTTTGGAGTTATTCCTAATTTGGCTGAATGAAGACTGATGTTACTCTCTTGGTCCTGACTCGAGCAGTAGATTGGACTGAATGATCTCCCCCTACAATATTAAAACACTAACTTCAAGTATGTACCTCACAGAAATGGAAAAAAAAAAAAAAGTTATTTTTAAAAGATCTTGATTTAGTAGTTTTTAAAGTTTCTTTGTGGTTTAGTGTTGGTTTGGGGTTTTTTTGAAGGGGGAGGGTGCTCCTTTTTTTTTTTTTTTTCTTCCCTTAACTTTTAAAGTGAAAACTTTGGCTGAGGTTCAGCAGAATTTTCATTTTTAGCTGCGGATATATCTGAAATAAGAAGACAGAAGAAGACATTGAGTCTGTGTTTGTGCTGTTAAACAAAAGAGAGGGAGACACACAAGCCTTTAATACCTTTGTGAGGCTAAGAGAAGATTGTCTCTGGTGTTCTTTTGTTTTCTTGCAGCCCAACCACTTTGGTATTCATAAATTATGAACTTCAGACTCCATTTTGCAAACTGAAAGGAGATGGAGCATGTGGATACACAGGGTGGTTAAGGGCGCGACAGTCCAGTTTGTCTGGTTGAAGGAATCTAGATTCAGTTGAAGTAACTAGGTAAGATACAAGCAGTTGAAATAGTTGTTTTGAAACTGGGTGCACTCTTGGACATTTTACTATTTGGAAGCAGTCTGCAGAGTGACTAATCACTATAACAGTTCATACATTCCTATTTGGGTTTGTCCAAAACAGAGGAAGTGAACATAATAATACTTAACTAGCAATAATATGATGGTCAGCCTCAGTTCCTTGCTTTGTTTCCCCTGTCAGTATAAACGTTCCATGACTCTTCTGAGTTTCAGTTTGCATAGTCCAGAATTTGATGAAACCAGAAATGAGAGATTGTTTTTTAAGTTATTGGAAAATCTGAAAAAGTTTTGATAGCATTTTGTGTTAATTGTCTTTCAGTACTCAAATACGATTAGTTGGGCAAGAAAAGGGAGTTTTATTTGTACAGCAATACAGAATATTCTGTTTAGCTACTTGTGGATGATTATTTTCATAGAAAGTCCTTTCTTAGCCACACACTTCAGTGGCATTTAATTGTCACTGAAAAAACATCAAAGATAAACAAAGGAAATGTTCAGATTATTTATTCATTGCTGATGGGTATTTTTCAATTGAAAGCTTCTTCTTCCATCTTGGAGATAAACAAAAATATTTTTATTTTCATACAGTAAGATATAGTATGCTTACGAGCATCAAACCACGAAGTAAAGAGTTCTTTTTTCAGTTAAATCTAATGGAAGAATAATTAGAGAAAACACATGGAGATGGTTGGAAGGACCAGAAAAAAAAATGTCAAAAATAGCAGTCACTGATATATTTTAAATTTGATAGGAATGAAAAAATGCTGGTTCAACTGGTTCCAGACAACAATTATATGTGAAATTCATATAATTTTTTCAGGATAATAATCTCTGTAAAGATGAATTATGGTTAAGGGCATGTGACCAATTTACATTAAAGCAGGATAATAATCTAGTATTTAATTCAATTTATTTGGGTTTTAAAGAGGGTATTAAAATATCTTGAACAACTAAGAAAATGCCATAGCAATCTCTAAGCTTCATGTGGATTTTTAATTTCCATCTCCACATCTTATATGTTTTATGATAGCTCTTAAAATTGCAGGAAGAAAACCTGCTCAAGAATTCCCTACATTTATTTTGAAGGGCTTTTCCAAAACAGTGAAGGGCGAATATTTTCTTGTTTCCTAACTTTCATCTTTCCTTTTTTTTTTCTTTTTTTTCAGCTCAGTATGAGATTCACCTATATCAGTTTTAACTTCACCTAAATTCTCTCATTGAAAACTGAAGTCATGTGTAATACTTTCTGTGCTAAAGATTTTTCCTTGCTATCAATCATTGAAGAGCAGCAAAAACTAACCCATGCCCAGCAATAAAGTCACCATAATGGAGAGATTATAAGAAGTTAATCTGACATCTCTCTGAAGGATATAGAAACCCTACATTTACTCCATCCATTGTAATCTATCTACCTGTCAGGTACTAGGGGTTTCTCTGAGTAAGACAGTTCCTAGGACATTCTCTTTGTTTCATCATTAAGTTTACTCCTGTTGCCTAAAATGGCTTGGGGAGAAAAGACAACTCCAGCCAAATTAGGTAGAGGTAAGGAATAAAAGGTTTTAATGAGCTTCTAAGCTTCTAGGAAATACCATATCTGTGTGCCCTCCAATACAGTTGTTCATATCTTTTATAATGAGTTCTGTCCAATCTTGTTAGGCCATGACTAAGTTCTGCTCCCCCGGCATGCCTCTCTGGAATTGGGTCTGAGGGATTTTTGGGACTCCCTATTCCTCATCTTTATCTTCCTCGGAGCTCGTGCTGTTCTTGGAGGCTCTCCAAAGCTCTGGGCCTGAAAGTCATTGTGTCTACATCTATATCTTCTTGCGCAAATTTGGGGTGTTTTCTACAGTTCTACCTCAAAAATAAGACTAAACACATTACTAGAATTTAGGGGAATTGATAGAGGAATGAGTAACACAGTTTAGTATGTGTATCTGCTGAGTTAAAGGGCAAAGGATTTCATTCTACTATATAAAAATCTACTGGATCCCTGGGATAGAAGTGGATCACACCCTCCTGGTTTGATCAGGCCTTGAGTACACCACTCTGGACTTACTGTTTGTGATAGGCCTCACACATGGAGCCCCCTGGATATAAGCTGAAAACAGAGGTTTCAGAGCTACAAACAAGCCTATGATCATCAGTTACCGTTCAAGACAGAGGTACAAACTGAAAATCTGGGAAAAGACTACTTTAAGCAAACAAACAAACAAAAAGTTTCTTTCATCACAGAAGAAGAACCCAAGCAATAACTGTAAGGAACCTGTGTGACCTAGAAAAAAACAGGAAGAGAATCCTTTGTCATCGTGCAGAACACAGTTCAGAGGTTCAAGGCCAAAAGTTATTAGAAGAACAACATCTTTTTAGAAGAACAACATCTAATAAAAGGATAAGATCACAAATTTTGGACTATCACTATGGGAATAGCTGTTGCAAAATCGCTGTTGCATTTTCAGAGCAGTGTATGCTGCCTGGTCTCCCAACCTGTCTCCAAGGATCCCTATTTCTTCCTTATGTGTACCTGTTTCAGGTGAATCCTTGACTATCCAAGGATCTCTTGATTTGCTAATGAATTTTCATGGGCCATGTGCCGCAGAAATACGTCTATTGTCATACTAGTTTGGACAACACAACTGTTTTAATTGATTCATCTACTGTTGTAGCAGCAATCATCTATAGAAGACTTGTTTGTGGGCTGTTTAGGAGTCACCTTAAACAGCCGTATATCTACCAGCAAATACAAGGCTTTCTCTATCCATGACCTCTTCTACCTATGCATGCATAACAGGATAACGTCCAAACAAGAAAGAAGACAAGTCTGGCAAACAGAACCATTTCTGTGCATGTGTTTCTTCCGAAATCATGTGAAGCAATAAAAGTACTAGAGGTTTCCCTTATAAAGCTGCACACAGGTGCTAGTTAAAGAGAATCAGTCCAGACCAATATTTTTCAAATTTATCTAAGGTGATTGCTTCTACATTTTCAAACTATGACAAATCTGTTTTGTATTCTGTAATTTCCATCTTCATTTATCCACCAGGGATAACTGTACTTGTCATCAATGAAAATCATACCATATAGCAAGTGTTCCAAAACCCTTGGTACAGAAAAAAATATGTCTATGATCTAGCAATTTGTGAGTTTTGAAAGGAATTGCTTTTCTGAGTTAGCAACAAAATCACCAAGAATAGGTCTGTGAGGTCTTTGTTTTTCTACTGTATGGCTCAATGACTCAAAAGTCCAGATACCCTGCTCTAAAAGTCAGAAGGAATATAACCACTAGCAACCTCCGAGACTAAATTAGTATGCTCCTTTTTGAAAATTCATTAGAATTCAAATGAAAATTCATTAGTAAAAATCAGGAGACTGACATCCTAAAAGGCTGCATATCGATAAGACAAAGACTTAGAAAGGAAAAAACAATCACAGATGATTTAAAACATGCTTAAAAGACTCTTCAAAATTTTTAAAAGTGTACCTTTTTATATTACCCACATTTGCATATACAAAAAAAAAAATGAGTACAAGTTAGATGATATATGAATACGTGTCAGTAACTTTCATGAGTGTCAATGCGTGGGGATGTGGGTGTGTGTGTGTATATGTGGAGGTGTGCAGTTTAGCACATATACTGCTCAGAATTTGTCCTAGAGTCAACTCTCATCTAGCATGATATTGCCATTTTGTGTTATCCTTTTGCTATTTGATTTCCATATTTAACAGAACCCTCTGTAAAAGAAAAGTTCAAAATTATTTCTTTTTGTACATTGTTTGGCAGTTCTGCTACCTGCTATGATTGCCATCTGGCGTATTTTCTGTCAGGATATTTCACAAACTTCAACAGCTGTTTATGGAAACGGGTGGCATGAAAGTGTTCTTAGATGGCATTAGTGAAAGGGTAAGATGAGACAAAGATGATTGCTATAGATAGTACAGGATGACTAAATCCATTGTAGGAATTAATTTGCCTAACTATTCTGGTACTTTGGTGTTCATTTTTAGACCATAGGAGTCTAAGGATTGAGCTGTGCATGAAAGAGAATGTTGTGGGGAGGAACTTTCCTTTGTGTGTAAGAGGTATAAGAGGAGTATAATTGAAAACAAACAGTATATAGAATGAGTCACTTCGATTGTGTTTGCAGAACTGCTTGCTGTCAAAGGTCAGGGATACTGTGAAATGGGATTTTTGTCACATTTTAGGTGCAGAATGCATAGAATATAGTACCATACGTATCATGTGTATATTCCTGTGTACCCCATGTGTTCATATCATGTATGAGATCAGTGATTATGTTTCTTGGTTCACTAAATTTACCTATGTAACACAGAGTATGATAAGCCAGGTAGGTAGAACATGTCCCAGACCATGTAATACATGATGTGTATTTGCTACACTGAAAATTTCTAATGGATAAAAAATAAACAAAAAGATAAGCTAACCGTTTATAAGTTATGAAAATCATATCAGTCAAATCAAGAAATTACTGTTAATTCAGATTTTATTTTTGTAAAGAAAAAAGAAAATAAAGCAATATTATTTTGGAAAATACTAATAATACAATTAGATCTGTTCTGCACATACTTCCCAGTAAATTCCCCTTCCTTTTGGAATTTCCCCTTGTTGTTATGCTCCCCTTTACATTACTCCTCTGAGTCCGAAGATTGAAGGGTCACATCCAGCTGCCAGCATTGTCAGTTATTAACCAGAAGTGTGATTTTAATGATAGGGTTTCTTTTCTGGGCCTAACATGATATTGGTGCTTTCCTCTTCCTTACTGAAGAGTTCACTTGGGGATATTTTTATGCTTTTCAATATGCTTTTACAAATAAATAGAAAAATGAGGTTTGTGTTTTTTCCCTGAAGGTTTCAAGTATATGTTAGCATCGACTCTGTGAGAAAACTTTACGCTCATCTTCAGATATGTGTACAGGGACATGCAGCAGCCTTACACGAGACTAAAGGTGTAGACTAACGAGACCATTGGTTTGACTGAAGCTGGCATCACAATACTACATTGTTACAGGCTGATCATACAGCTGTTCAGACATATTTTACCATGTCACCATCTTTTGTTTTATCTAGTGCCAAATACAGTTTTGTGCCTGAGGCACCTAGATATAAATCAGGTTGAATACAAGGAATTTCCTGGCAGGTTATTCAAAACTTTCTATTTGATGCATACACAGGATGTTTGAAAAAAAATACATTGGTCACATTTCACATTATCTTTCTGGTTTGAACAATAGATGAATGAAGGAAATAAAAAGAAAGGTCTTATCTGCATTAAATATAATATAAAAAAAGACTATATAACATAATCAAAAGTTACAATTTATCAAAACTCAAAGCAAAGTTTTTGGAGGGGTTTTGTTTTTTAGTTTCCTAATATAGAATAATTTTCCTTTTGTTTACCTTCTATTTGTTAGCACATATATTACTTTTTGAAATTGTAACACCATAGTTCCTAAAATAAGAAAAGAATTTTGGTTTACAATATTTATTTATGTCCCATGTACATGTATATTCTCCTTTGAAAAAACGTGCAATTTATAGCCTTAAACTCAGAACCATCCATTTGAAACTGGAATTTAATAACAACAAAATCAGCACTTTAATATTGGATCTGCATTTTGGTGGATGGTCATCTCAGTGAATTGTTACCAGGTAGAGGGAGGATCCCATTAATTGTCAGAATAAAGTCTATAATAAAAATCATCAATGTGTTTTATATTATCCAGGAATCAATAAAATTTTTCATCATATTTTTTAGGTAAGTCAGTCAGGCTAAGATTTTTCTTTTAATATGCAAGACATAAAACTTTTAACAAGATCACTTTAGACTTGAAAAATACCTAGTACTGCAATTTTGAGATGAAACAACTCTAGTAATAATCAGGATCCCCTCTCTTCTCTCAGTTAAAACACAAGGAAGCAAAAATAGCAATGTCCTGGAAGTATAGATTACTTAGAAACTTCAAGAATCAAAACTGTGTCTGACACACAAGGTCTATCAAACTCTTTAACTAGGTATTGTTCTATTCCGTTATGATATTGTATGTTACCTCAGTGGGAGTAAAACAAAACTGTTATGGTGTCAATGAAATTCTGTAGTTTTATTATATCTAAACTGCTTTCTTGTCTAAAAACTTTATTTAAAGCTTTTTATTTTTATTATTTATTTCAATACTGTATGTGGATATTAAAAAAAAAAAAAACAAACAACAAACCTCAGCATTTTAACTCTGCATTCCTACTGTGTTAAGTGATCATTCATTTAAGTTCTGATAACATGGCATACAGCACGAACATCTTTTAGCCCACTGAAATATTCCATCACACAAATATTACACTTTTAAAGGAACCAGCAGATAGACTTGAAATCTGCATGTCTCAAACATGAAATGTCAACTTGATTAGTTATGAAAGTAGAATGAGTGTATAGATTTAACAGCAATGATCACTTAGAGTTTAAAATGACTCAGTCACACATCTGTACTGTCAAGATAGCTATCCTAAACTTAGATCTCTAATTAGAATATTTATATATTCTGTTACTCTTGGATGCAAAGAGATTCTTTCTGGTATAAACCTAATACAGAAATATCATAGAGAGTTCCTGAATTCCCACATAGAAATTCTGGATAGGTACTTTCTTAGTTTATGACTCAAAATACACTAGAAAATGATGTACATAAACTGTTGACAGCTATTGGATAACACATTAGTTTCTGATTTTATTTTCCAGCATGAAGGACAACTCCCTTGTTGAGAGATGTTTATTAATATGAAAAATAGAATTTTTTTCTGTCAACATCTGCACTAAACATTCAAAAGTGCTCTGCTAAAGTATTTATAGGGCTTGTGGACCGAGACCCAGTATATCAACCTGCACTTAACTTAAAATACATTTCTCTCTGGAGTAACAAGTTCTCTCCTGTATAAAAACACATTGGCATGGATGAGGCCGGAGTACTACTAACCATTATCACAGAATCATAGAATTCTTAGGTTGGAAAAGAACTTTAAAAACCCAGATATTAAATATCCCAGAGATGTATCATAGAATCATTTAATATCCTGAGTTGGAAGGGACCCACAAGGATGATTGAGTCATCAACTCCTACCCCTGCAGTCCACCCCCTGCAGCCCCAAGAATAACACCATGAATCTGTGAGCATTGTCGAAATGCTTCTTGAACTCTGTCAGGGTTGGTGCTGTGGCCACTTCCCCAGGGGGCCTGTTCCAGTGCCCAACCACCCTCCAGGTGAAGAACCTTTTCCTAGTATCCATCCTAAACTTCTTACACAGCTTCATGCCATTCCCTCAGGTCCTATCACTGGTAACTGGAGAGAATAGGTCAGTGCCTGTGCCTCTTCTTCCCCTTGTAAGGACACATTTGGTCCTTTTGGCTGCCAGGGAAAACTCTTGGTTCATATTCAACTTGCCATCAATTGGGACCCCCACATCTCTTTCTGCAGTGCTGCCCTTAAGTCTCTTGTTCTCCAGTGTGTACATACCTCCATTGTTGCTCCTTCACAGGTTCAGAATCCATCACTTGCCCTTGTTAAGCTTCATACTGTTGATCAAAGAATCATAGTCATAGAATCAGCCAGGTTGGAAAGGACGTCTGAGATCATCAAGTCAAACTCTTGATCCAACACCACCACGGTTACTAGACTATTGCACTAAGTGCCATGCCCAGTCTCATCTTAAAAACCCCCAGGGACGGAGAATCCACCACTTCCCTGGGCAGCCCATTCCAGTGATGATTGCCAAGCTCCCTGATTTTTCAGGATCTCTCCACAGGGCCTCTCTGCCCTTGAAGGAGTCTACAGCTCATTTCAATTTAGTGTTGTCAGCAAACTTACTTAGTATGCCTTCGAGTACTGCATCCAAGTAATTTAAAAAGACATTGAAGAGAACTTGCCCTAAAATGGAGCCCTTCAGGACCCCAATAGTAACTGGTCACCAGCCTGATGTAATTTCATTTACTATATAGTCCTTTGTGCCTGACCTAGGAGCCAATTGCTCACCCATCACATGAAGTGTTTATCCAGCTGTGTGCTGGACATTTTGTCCAGAAGGATACTGTGAGAGACAGAATCAAAAGCTTTACTGAAATCCCAAACAAATTAGGTCAACTGGCTTCCCTTGATCAATTAAGTTTTTCAAGCAGGAATTTCCCAGTGTATCCCCTCAATGTAATCCCCATGTATTTGTGAGTGCTTGCAAAACTAGTTACCCACTGAAAGGATCAATTACAGCTAGAGTAGAGATGATGCCTTCAGTTTCAAAAGAAAAGGGTCAGAAGGTAAGGTTTCCAGTGCTAGAAATAAGATAAAGCCACACAGTAAGTCATTTAACTCTTGCCATATTCATAGACCTAATAGGGTCACCTGCAGGAATTGTGATCCTAGATAGCTCTTCTGATAGATTTAACACTTGAGAGCTTTTGTTTGTTTAGTTTGGGGGGTTGTTTGTTTGTTTGTTTTGTTTGTTTGTCTTTTTTCCTTTTGGTTCTGCGACTGCATCTGGAATGAAAAAGTTAATACTTCTAGTGCCATAACGCTACAGAAGGAACCAGCAAAAAAGAACACAGTTCAGTCATCAGGACATTAATATTGTCTAATAAATTGTTCAGGAGGAAAGGAGATAACCTCTGAAATTAGCTCTGTTCATCTGAAACTCCATATATTAACGTTGCTTCTTTATGAGGATTCCTCCTCGTAGCCCTGCAAGGCTTCCTTCAAATACAGTGCAAAGAAGAAATACAGAGACACAAATTCAATTCTGTCATGCATCTGAGAGAATTCCTGAAATGCTAGACAGTAGAGCTGTGAGGCTTCAGCTCATCTTATTTCCTAGCTACCTTTCCCCATTGCTTAACCCTCTTTTGATTTTTGTGGTTTAACCCGGCAGGCAGAGCTAAGCACGCAGCCGCTCCCTCACCCCCCACTTGCATTAGGATGGGGGAAAGAATGAGGAAAAAAAAAATAAAAGACATGGGTTGGCATAAAGGCAGTTTAATAGGACAGAAAAAGAAGGAAAAAACAGAATACTAATTAGAATAATACTACTAATATTACTACTACTAATAACAGTAGTAGAATTAGAATATACAGAACAAGTGATGCACAATGCAATTGATCAGCACCAACAGACCAATGCCCAGCCAGCTTTTTCCACAGCTGATCACAGCTAAGCATATGGTATGGCATATCCCTTTGGCCAGTTTGGGTCAGCTGTCCTCCCAACTTCTCGTGCTATCCATATTCCTCACTGTCAGGACACCATGAAAAGCTGATGAGTCCTTGACCACTGCTCAGCAACAACTGAAACATTAGCGTGTTATCAATATTATTCTCATCCTAAATCCAAAACACAACACTGTACCAGTTACTAATAAGAAAATTAACTCTATCATGGCCAAAATAAGGACACTGATTCCTGTCCAGTTGGTTGTTTCAATGAGAGAACTTGGTTGTGGGTTTGGAATTGAACCTTAACAGTAGAAAAGTTAATAATAACTTACAGTAGCCAATTAACTTAAAAGAAAAAAAAAAAAAGTCTGAGAAATAAACAGAAAGAAACATTCATACCAATATTCTCATCAACATTAAAAAAAATAAAAAATATATGTTAAATACAATAAAATCAGAATTGTTTCAATAATAGCTTTTGTCGTGTTCTAGCAAGAGGCTGCAGACATTATTGAAAAACATTATCCTTCTATTAATTTTGCTTTTTTTTTCACCTAAAAGAAAACCACTGGAGTAAAAAGTAAAGTAAAAATAAGCGAAAAGTAAACAGAAGCAAATAAAACCAAACAACACACCCCTCACCCAGCAACAAGCACTCGAGTCAGCAGAATGCTAAGGAAGCAACTTAAGGTTTTAGATTAATGTTTAAATGGAATGGATAATCTTGATTTGGAATAGAGTAAAATGAGTTTAAAAACTGACTAACATCTGGACAATGAGAAGTTTCACATATGAATACTTTGAAATAAAATACGTATTTTAGTAGTTTTGCTTGTATTAGTGGTAAGCACTGATTCACAAATGTCAGAAAAATATGATAAAGAAGATGACGGTATTTCAATAAACAGAATAAAACACAGCATACTAATATTGTCCCGATATGAATTTTCTTTCTGAGTTTTCCTATTAATTCTATTTAGTTCACAATTACAGGAAGGTAAAGGCTGGGAGACAAAAATGAATGTTATATAGGTATTATGGTTTCCAAATCTAAGTATCTGATCAGAATCACAGAGGTTGCAGATTCCTAATATAACTTAAAAGATCTTATTAATGTTATTCTGCTCATGCAGATGAAGAGAGCAATCTGGTATCTGAAAATATGATATTTTAAATATTTTTCTTCAATATTTCATTCCATTATCTCAAAGGTTTGGGAGTATGTGGAGAGAAATGCAAGAATTATGATATCTCTGTGCCAATTTAGTATTTTGATCAAGGAATAGTCTCTACCGATTGTTTATAGTGCTCATGGGCAGATCTAAAGACTTGAATGTTTTTGTGCAAAGAAGAATCCTTCCTCCACTGGCTATTGATCCCTATAGAACCAAACAGCATTGGAAATCAAGATATATATCTGAATGTCTGAATGCCTGTGTATGTGTGAAATCTATCCTTTTTTTCTGCTCAGAATAAGATTTTTTTTTTTTTCCTCAGTAGGAGAATTACAGGACATACTTTAAATTTCAAGTAGAAAGTTAGCAGGTAAAAATTTCTTAAAAATCAACCTACTTCAAGTACCATATAAACAACAGCATTTTACTAGCTAAACGTGTGATTTAAGATTATACATATTTTTCTTTTCTAACAGTCTAAATTTCACATATCATATAATTCTAAAGATGTTGTTATTTTTTTCTGAATTGAAATGTCTCATAGTTAGCTACCTAAATCCCTAAACCCAAGTTATTCTTCCATGCTTTTATTTATGATCAAAGACATCACCTTTAAGAATGAGTCATCTGATCAAATTTAGAGATCAGTTATAGGATGTTGTAATTGCCTTCTGGAGGTGCCTATCTTTTCCAATTACAGTCCAGTTATCTTAGCTGGCTCTCTCTTACAGTACCCTGCTGAAGAACCAGGCCTAAAAAAGTCCTGTCAGATTCTAGTAATTAGTAGAAACTGATTTTTTTCCTGGCAATTAGTAGAGAATTTTCAATGAACCTATATTTTCTTCCCTTTAAAAATTTTTACAATTCTTTTAAATGAGTAAAACTGTGACTTGCTGCTTTCTTCTACAGATACATAGCAATTGTATCTTTAAAAAATACATTCATATTTAAAATTATAAAATCTCTTGACTTTTATAGTTTAACCCACTCTGACAGAGGACAAATCATTTCTAACCTCTCATTTAATCAGAAACGTTCTATTTGCTCATGGATTTTTTTTCCTAAAGATAAATTCTATTATGAAAGAAATTAGTAAGCCACAGCGTAACAGTGAATTCTGCTATATATTGAAGGTCTGTAGCTCACCATTTTAGAATGTTCTAGTCAGTGGGGAACCACCAGTCACAGGATCTGAATGCTACCAGGTTACCTATTGCTATACTTCAGTAGTACCTGACCTCAAACATACACTTATGTAGATCTATTTTAATTATCTTAAATACCTGCAGCAAACTATCCACAGCAGACAGAATTTCAGTACAGACTAGTTTGTTTCCACTTAGACTCATAGAATTGCGGTTTGAGTTGAAAGGGATCTTAAAATTCATATAGTTCCAACTCCTTTGCCATTGGCAGGGACATTCCAACCAGACTAGGTTGCTCAAAGCTCCATCCAACCTGGCCCTGAACACTTCCAGGGATGGAGTATCGGCAGCATCTCTGGGCATTTTCCAGGAAAGGATATCCCTTTCTTGGCCTTTTTTAGCTCCCTTCAAACCCCACACTGCAGAGCCCTCCACAAGGCCCCTGTCAGCAAAGCCTGCACCCTACCCTAACACTGCTCACCCTGGCCACAGCTCTCCCTGCTGGTCTGCGCTCAGCCCAGCCCTCACAGGGTCCTGCTCATCCATGCCAACAGAAAGGAGCATGAATTCTCACCTGCGTACCTCAAGACCCTGCTGCCCATGGGTGGCGCAGGGCTGGAGGGCTCTTGTGTCCCAGCCATCCTCCTTGGGTCCTCTGTTCAGAGCTGGGACTAATGTTGTGTAGCAGGAGAAAAATATGCCAGGGAGATATGTGGCTGAGAGATTTCTCAAGCACCAGGTGAGGACAGGCAGCAAGCCAAAATATAGTCGGGCTTCTGTGAGTCATGTTGCTGCAATGACACTGTGTGTCACTTGATCTTCCTGGTGGAATTGAACTGTCACCACTGAGAAACTGGAGAAAAAAAACACAACAAACAAAATAAGATGAATGAGCCAGTCAGAATTACACCCTGGCCCCAAGAAGAATGTGGGCTGAATTTATACCATTCCGTCTACATACACAGATCCTCCTGGATGTCTTACTCCTGCTTTTCTTGCTCTGGAGGGAAGGAAATGTGCTGAGAGAAAGCAATGCTGCTAGGACTTCATTTCTCACCCCACAAGGGATTAAACAGTCAAGATTTCCAGTTGCTGGAGCAGCAGGTATTCAGTGTCACTGGTGTGCACTAGTGGGTTGACAGCTATATTTCCTCCCTCCCTGTGGTGCTCGCTGCTGCTGTGGGCAGGTGTGCTGTAGCACACTCCCAAGTTAGCCAAATTTGTGTCCCCAAAGAAGCTTTGTCGTCTACAATGCTGACTAAAACCTGCTCGAGAAGCTCTTAGCACCTCCCTGTTGCTGTGCTCCCTGAGCACATGGAAAAGGTAGTGGTTCTCCTAGGCACAGGTAGCCTCTTCAGTGTCACTGTGTCCTCTGGAGCCACCCTCCCACCCCAGCACCTCCCTGCACCGCAGCCATTTCTGCTTGCTGATCATCCTCAGGATTATCTTTGCTGAACATCCTGAGCCCGGATCACATCTGGACTGTCCATATGAGACAACTACCATTCCCAGGGGAGGTCACAGCCTGTGAATGCTGAGCATCCAAGAGAACAAGCTGTGATATTTTCTCCCCAAGGGGGCTATGGGTGGCAGCAGTACTGCCCAGGTACTGAGATTATGGAGGAGAGTTCTGATTTATTGAGTTCATTAGCTATTGAAAAGAAAACTTTGATTCCTGTATTTTATTATTCTACTTTCTAGTTTCAAACTACTATATAGCTTCCCAAGGTGCAATAGAAATTCTTCTTACATATGTACAAAAAAAAAATTCTTTTGTTACACTGTTGTTTTTTCAACGTGCCTACAGAAAGTGCACAGAAAAACCTGGTGAAAATCGAAAACGAAACAGAAGAAAAGAAAAGAGTAATACAGGAAAATAAGCTGTGTTCCAGTTTCACCCTGAAGCAAAATACACTTTTGTCAACAGAATCTTCTGCCTCTGAGAAAGTGCAGCATAGCACAGATCTACTCACGTAACTAATGGATTTTAGATTACAATTCTGTAATCAAAAGCACATAGCTGTGTAGTTTAGAGAAAAATTGTAATCAATATTCCTCTCTTGTCTGAAAGGAAGTCCTATTTTCCACACCACAGTACTAAAATTAATTATCCCATGAAGATGATTCATAAAATGGATCCAGAAAAGACACCTTCAAAATTAAGCAACCAACAAAGTAAATAAACAGAAAAGGTATCCATGAAGGCTGCACACATTGATTTTTCTTTGTATTTCCTTTCTGATTAATCAGTAGAGTCTAACCATCCTTCAAATACAGTGTTTGCACTAAATAAACACCTACCACTAAAATGAAATTGTTCCTGTAGAAATGAAAAGAACAGCCAGCAGGGATTGGAAAAGCAGGATCTACTTAAAAGAATTCATATCAAAATAGCAATTGATTTTACTTTTTACATCCCATGATTCCACTTTACAAAAGAAAGCTATTATCTGAGAAGATGGATAGATTGTCAATAAATATATCTTTTCTACATTAAGGTTGAGAAGGTTTTAATAATAATTAAGAGTGTTTGAAAGGTAGCTCCTAGGAACACTTCTAAAATCAAAGGCCTATTGTACCTGTTACTGTATTATTATACAGACCAAAATTCCATACAGAGGCTGGGCACAGCAAGTACCTCAAGTGAAGAATCTGGTTTTTTAGCAATCACATCTGAAGTATAGGTGACGGTTTAGAAGTATTTTTGCTGCTTTCTCTTGGGAAGAGAATGCTTTTGCTACTTCTCATTTGTTGTAGTAATGTTTGCCTGTTTAACATTTAATTACAATATCTTAAATAAATTTTGTAAATGGGTTTTGGATACATTCAATATTAAAACTGTATTGTTTTCTATATTCACCTGTTTAATAAATTATTACAATTTATGAAATAATAATATTGAAGTAAAATGGACTTTACTCAAGCAATATATAATCATGCAGAAAAGGACGTATTTTGGTTGAGTTGCCAAATATTTAACAAAGCCTTTTTCTTTAAGTTGCCCATGAAACTTAAGTAACATTTAGAGCTTAGCAACATATTGCATTTTTGTACTTTTATTATTTTTACACTTAAGTTAAAGGAAAATATTCATCTATAAAAAGTTTGAATTGAGATAATTTCTATCTGAAATTAAAAGATTAAATTGCAGGTTGCTGTACTGCATGCTTATTTTACCTATACAGAACATGTATCTGCTGATAGGGCAGTCCCTGATAGTTTTATTTAGTTGCCTATTTTTACGGCAGTGTAAATACAAATGATTTGTGATAAAGAGACAGCAGCATTCTGAAACAGTTAAGAATGTAAACACAGCAGAACAAGTAGAGTATGATGGACTACTAACTAAGCATGAAAAAGCCCCATTCTGATGCAGATTTGACAAATATTTTTCCCTCATGCCCACTGGAAAGTAACCTTTTGGACAAAGTTATTTAATATTCTAAGAATCCAGACTTTGCTGCCTCTTCTAGATTTATGTAACCTGCCTACCCGTTTCCATCACCATTATTACCTCAGGGCTAAGAAAAACACCTTACTTTCAAATGCATAAAAGTTATCACATTTTGGTGAAGTCTCTGTCTACAGACTTCAGATTTTGTTGTAACAATGAAGTCCTGTTTGCCCACCAGTAATTACATATGAGTCCCTAAAACATTGCATATGGCTTCCCTTGTTAGGAAGTTTTCTATACATTAATGGTTATAATTTAATTGTCTGTTTTCCTTTTTTTTTTTTTCTTTTTGTTATTTGGTAAGTAAATATTCAGCCCTGTTAAAAATTAAATGGAAGGAAGAGGAAAGGGAAGGGAGAGAAGATTAGAGAAGGAGAAGTTAAAGTAGAGGGAGAAGAAAATTAGAAGAGGGAAGATAATGGGAGCTGGGAGGGGGGCAAGGGAGGGAAGGAAAACAAAAGGAAAAAAGCAAAAAGAGAAAAAGACAAAGAAAAAAAAACAAAGAAGAAATTTGAGTTTGGATGGAGGATAAATTGAGGAGGAAGCTGAGAGATATTATTCCAGGAAAGTAAGATGCTCAATGTGATAAGTAGTTCTTCAATCAGTAACAATGCCAGCTGCGCTACTAAATATTCACTTAGAACAGACATTCTGAAGTGGGCAAGTCAGTTTGGAATGCTAAACAACCCTACAGCTGCTTTCTGCCTTTCTTTTGCATTAAAAATAATGCTTTCTTGAGAGAAAATTATGATTTCAGATGCCAGTGTTTTCTATCTTGAATTAAGCCATTTTTATTTTCTGTGGCAAGGTGAAGGGCTAAAAGTCTTTAGGTATTTCTCTACTAACAGAATCTACAACTGACAGCTGTGACTGGAAAGTGCAGGCATTTTTTATCAGATGCTGAGAGTTTCATTTTTATTTATATGATGCGTTACTTTTCAGAGCCCACTTCAAATGCTTCACCTGACTTCTAACACCAGCTCCATAAGAGAGATTTATCAGACTGCCAGGTGGTACAAAGAAGAGAATGGTCTTTATTATGCTTGTCCCGTCTCTTGTTCAGACAACTCGTAAGGCCCATACAGTATCTTCCAATCTTGAGAAGATCTTTAGAGGCTTGAATATTACTTGACACTTGGATATATTTCTGTTGGCTGTTAATGACTTACTGGTGTTAAGAAAATAATTTGTGAAATGGAATTCCAACTAATATGATCAGGGAGTCCTAGACAGCAATGTCACTTACAAACCCCCTAGGGACCTTAGTCAGTCATCTAAACATAGTTTCCTGGCTCATCTGAGATGCCCTAAAATTCATCCTCCATAAAGACACAGGCTCTCCTATAGAAACTGTGTCCAATCTGCCAGTCCCTTACAAGTATTCTGCAAAGACAGCATATTTCATAAGAGTGGGCAAGTTGCTCCGATGGGAATAATTACAAAAATATACTTCGTATACATATATCAGTGTATTGTCTTTTTCTAAAATTGACATTCTTCTAATAAATTATATAATGAAAAGAAGAGAACACATCCTGAAGTTATGCCTATATAGAAATACATGCAGAAGGATATCAATGCATATAGGTTTAATGGGGCTTCTGGAAGAGATCCTCTCGCTTGAGTAATACTGTAAAATTAAAGACCCTGTGTGCTTTTATGGAAAATCCAGTATTCTTGTCAGCAACCACAGAAGTGTGTCTACACTAGCAGTAGAAGGAATAAAAGCATAGCGATTTACAACTTGTAAATGTGGGATGTGCTTCAGTAAAAACAAATAGATGAATGGAAGCACAAAATTTTGCTTTTCAAGAAGGAGCAGTCATGAGGATGTAGTTCTACATACTGGAACTGAAATCTACCATTTCTGATTTCTTTCAGCAATATTAATTAGACAGAAAATATCACTGCTGTTATTAAAGTTTAGAATGCTCTGCCTTTTGAGCAAGAAGTTTCCCAGGGTCATCTCCTTCAAACAGTGCCATCAAAGTTCAGGAAAATGTCGGCATGACATCAGCATCCCTAATCTGGTGCTTAAATCAAAGCATGTTTATGGAGGACCAGGCATAAGTATGTTTTGTCTCAAACATTCTGACTGTTGTGACAAGAAAGGTGTAATTAGAGGAGAGGGTCCCATGGAGGTGGGGCAGCTCTGCTCTGAGCCAGCTTCCTGCTCCACCTTGAGACTCATTCTCAGTCCTGTGTCCATCCCCTTCCCCCCCATCACCTTGACTCCCTTCCTGGAGGAGGGCTCAAAGGGCTAGCTGCGCATTTGTGAAAAACACAGTGTGAAAAATCTAATTTACCTAAGAGGTGTGCACCCAGTTAAGTGTAGAAGGAAGCAGATTGGGTTCCCTCAGTCTTTTTCATCTCTTTCCTTGCTTTGTCTTGCTATCACAGAATCACAGAATATGCTGAATTGGAAGGAACCTACTATCCCAGCTCCGGATCATCCTGGCAACAGGACCAACGTGGGATCTAAGGACTAGTGATCGTCTTTGTTCTCCTCCTCTTTTTTTCACCTTTATTTCTCTCCTCCCTTGCTTTGCCTGGGCAAAGCTTGTCTATCATATTCTATCCCGTGCTCTGTACTGAACTTGACTGTGTGAGTGTGGAGCTCATGGAAGTGTGTTGTGGCTTGTGAGCCAGCAGCGCCTTTGAGAAGCTTGTTGTTTGAGGTGAGAGCTTATTGAAGTGTACTGTAAAAATCAAGGGCTTTTTAGCCACTCCCAGTACACTTATTACCAGAATTAAGACAACTGTACAATAAAAGCAGAAGAGTTCTGTGGCGTGTCTGGTATCTCTGTTCAGCCCAATGAGAATTTATACCAAACATCATGCCCTCTAATGATGGGTTGGAACACTGTTAGACATCACAACAGTACTTTTGTTTGCAGTTCATGTTTTAATGGATTTGATAGATACTTATCTTTTTAGGAGAACTTTTCATCTACTGTTTTGTCGCTGCTGGTGACAATGCTGATGTTCCTCATTTATAAGATACATACCATATAAAATTGGACATGCCTATAAATCTCTGTTTCTGGAATAGAGTTTTATTCTTCAGAGCACTAAATATTCCCCCTTGATTCACACAGTAATTTTAACTTGGTTTCAGTGCTTGGAATTCCTCTGGGGCAGATATTACCTGTGAGGGAAATCTTACTTTCACACTTGCCATAATTTGTTTTCCTTATATTTTTATTGCTGTTTTAATAACAGTAAAAAAGAAAAATAATAATAAAACTGTGTTTTGACAGTGTCAGAGAAAAGATATCTTCGATAATGCCCCTTCAGAGCTGAGATACTGGCAAGGTGACAGAAGAAAGCAAACATCACCACAGGCTGTGCTGTACCTGCTTTTTAGCTGAGCAGAAAACTACAGCATATGGCGTTTGTCTGACTCAATTACCTTTGAATGGACCTTAAACAGTTACATTAAATAATCATACAAATAGATATTTACACAGTTTCAGACATAGACATTGTCAGAAATTACATATTGTTTTATATTTGCTGCCTCATTTCTACAATGATGGATGCTAGAAGAGCAGTATGTGAAAATGGTCACATGGATTGCTGGATACCTTTAGACAGAAGGTAATCACGATGCAAACAGTGTATATGTAGCCCTGGTCATATCTTTTGTAGAGACTAAATGGAGAAATTTGCTTGCATTTTCTTCTCCTAATACCTTTTGCCTTTGTACATTTAAGAGGACAAGATCATGTAATAAGCCAAATACATTTTATTAGTTTTGAGAGGCTGCTGTGCTTCAGCCATTGATACTGGACAAGGACTACCTTTGCAGAAACAGGTAACGCAAACCAATAGAAGTTATTTTGTTAAGTTAAATAAGTGAAAATGGGGACCAAATAGCCCCACACAGATATTCCAGCATCTTTGTTTCTTTGGGCCAGCTATAGGTTGTTTCTAAGCAACATTTGATGCATTCCCAAAAGTCAAACATGATGTCTCAAATCTTGTTCTGGATCCAAAGAACACACCTTATAGATGGAGTTATGAATCCACTGTTAGTCTAGTAAATGTTTAAATAACATAGAAGCCTGAATTATCTTATTGGTACAGAAAATCCTCATTGATGGCAGATTGTAAAGGGCTTTAAAATGAACCTCAACCTTCTCCTGGTGTTGTTCAAACCAGGAGGAGTGGGGTGTCTGCAATAGGTGCAGACCCCTCAGCCTGTCCATGGTTCTGGGGGTGCATCTCTCTCCATTCCCCCATCTGGCGACACCCTGAGACCCCATGGTGTGCCCCCACACTGTGACAAAATACTATCGTTCCCCTCTCCCCAGGGTCTGGCAGCTCCCAAAAGAGTTACATGCATACCTATGCCAGAAATCCTAACATCCTTGATTTTAGTGTAATTCGAAGAACAGAACCCATTCAAGCAGTGACCACAACTTTTGTCGTCCCCAGTTCAGCCATTTATCCTATATAAACCTGTAAAAGCAAAGAAAAATCAGGGAAAAAAAAATCAAGGTTACATTTAAGAGTCTTAAATATCAAAAATGTTGCAGATCAGTAGACCTGTAAGGAGATAAACACACTCCTTTTTTATCCAGTACCAATGCAAAGGAAACCAGGGCTCTGACAACACAAGCAGAAAGATCAGTTTGCTGCACTCCTGGTGGATCCATCTAGTTTGATATCTTTGGCACTTAGAGGCATTATGCCGTAGCCTGCACATCCCACTGTGTTAACAAGATAGAAACCGGTTGGTGACTCTTTCTGTTACTTATTAGGGCAATAAAGGTGTCAGCTGATGTGCACTGTGGTTGCACGACCATCTGTTCAGGAGTAAACAAGTCGCTTGAATACTGGAATAAGCATCGAGAAGCTTCTTTGTGTTACGGCTTCTGCAGTAAACCCTGTCACACAAAATGTAGTCACCGTTTCAGACATTTCAAGTTAACAGGCTGGCAACTGCTTCATTTATCCTGAGTTTACCTGCATACATTCACATCCTGAAGCAACTGTGTGTTTTGTAAGAGAAATGCTGCTGATTCCGCTGGACAAACTCCTTCACAGATGGCACATGTTTAGCTACATTTATGCAGTTGATTGCCCCAGGATAAATTTTGTGCCAGCACACTTGCTCCCTAAGGATGTGTTTTTATTTTAGTGTTTTTATTTTTCTGGGTAGCTCTTGGAAACTGGTGTTACTTACTCTGTGATCAAAGGTTTGAAGAACTGACTAGGCTCCATGGTGTTCCTTGAATGCTGTAGAGTGTAACAGCTGTACAAAATTGCTCTGGGTTATTATGACAGTATTTTTTATAAATTTGAAACAAACAGAAAATGGCTTTCCTGTTTTTATAAAACTCTGTGGGTTCAATTTTTTTTTTCTGTAAGTTATAAACCCCTCCCAGATTTTATTGTATTTCCACAATGTATGTAAGATAATTATTGTTAATAAAAAAGAATGCATGTAGGTAAAAGATGATCAATTATGTTTAATTCTGCTCTTTATATAATGTGAACTACATTTTGCACAAGAAAATAATTTTAAATTGAGCCATCAAAATGTTCTGTTCCATTTCAAAAGGGAACATACTGACATTGAAATGCTCCACTTAAATAAATTATCAAAATACTCATTTATCCTAAAACACATTTGGCACAAGTAGCTGTTTTCAAATTCTTTTGTAACTTTCCTAGACTTTCACTGTAGTCACAGACTACTTATTTGAAATGTAAAACTTATCTTTAATTTGAGTATTCTGAACATACAGTTTGTCTACCTTGATAAGGGTTTTGTGTTTTCCTAGACTGTGTTTTGGCTCAGCACCTTTTTATTTCCTGACAGATGAAAAAATCTGCATCCAGTCTGGATTCAGATGTGGTATTTATTATTCATTGCAGAATAGCATTGCTAGGATTCATGATAGGGCAGAATTATGGCTTGACTGTCCATATTCTCACATCTTGTCTGACATGAGGGCATCTTCTGATGTCTTCTCACAAAAGCCACCCTTATAGCCTCTGCACTACCAAAAACCTTGCCATGGATATTATGTAAGATTAGCAAAAATAATTTCCTACATCAAAGTCAAACAGCAAAGATGGACAAGTTACACACATTTCACCCCTTGCCTGTTCATCATAGTCACAAAGAAAAAAAAGTCCCTACAACTGTTTTGTTCTCTGGGAATGTTCCGATCATATTTTGCCTGTTACCTCTCCCAATTACTGTCCTTGTCTCAAATTTTTAACTGCTTCACCTTGGTCAAGGATTGTGATGGGCTGACCTTGAATGGCTACCAGGGGCTCAAGAAGCCACGTTATGACTCTCCTCCTGAGCAGGATAGGGGAAGAAAAGAAAATGAAAATCTTGTACATCAAAATAAAGTCAGTTTAATGAAGAAGAGCAAAGGTCACACATGGAAGCAAAGGAAAATGAAAAAATTTGTTCCCAACTTCCCAACAGCAGCTAATGTCCTGTCACTTCCTGGGAAATAGGGCCTCAGCATTTGTAGCAGTTACTTCTGATGATGAACACCTTAATAATGAATACTCCCTCCTCTTTCTTTCTCTTAGCTTTTGTTGCTGAGAACAACATCACATGACATGGAACAACTTTTTGGTCAGTTTGGGTCAGCAATCCTGGATATGTCTCCTGCCAAGGTCTTGCTGACAGCCAGCCCACTGGCCTTGGGAGCAGGGGTGAGGAGTGGTAGGAGAGACAACCTTGTTGCTATATGAGCACTGCTCATGGAACAACCAGAACAGAGATGTGATATCAATGCCATCCTGGCTACAAAGCACAACACTATAAGCATTGCTGTGGAGAAAGTTAATTCCATCCTACGCCAGTCACATCCTATACACCAGCATTCCAATTATAGTGAAGAGAACTTTTTATTTTAACTGTTGTCTAGTCCTTTTGTTTAGATGAGACATAATTGTGAAAGGGAATTGAAGCTGGGCTGAAAGAAGATAAGAAGAAAATTAACTGTTCACTTACTGTTGTGGCATTTGACAAGGAGAGTGGAATCTTCCGCGTTTCTAGGAATCCTTATATTTGTAGAGGACATTGAAAAAATACACATAAAATATGAAGTAAAACCACCAGGGTTTTCTGTAAGTCTTGTGCCAAGAAGGGCTAGATACACCTTTACCAAGTTTTCAAAAGAATAAGTGGACCTCATAGAAGACACTTAATATCTTAAAATACTTGTTAAAGTTATTTAAAACATTTAAATTGTGTTAGAGGAAATATATTTCTATGAAATCTATTTCCAACACTGAAATATTCCCCTCCTATGTTTATATTTGTAGTACAAAACCACTTGAAATTAAAACAAAAAGTTAATAATATACATTAATGAAATCACAGGCTTTGATTTCTTTCTCTAGCAGACAAGGCACTTCAGATTTCAGCCTAGTACATCTCAGTGGTAGTTCTAATATTACAATCATCCTCCGTAATGAGCCTTTTTGAGTAAAGGGAATCAGTGACAGGTCCTTCCTCTGATTAATGTTGGAAATACTGATTAGGTATGAGGTATTGGATTTTTAAAAGCACCTACAAGTCTTATAGGAATACCTAGCCATTTTTATGGTAATAATCTAATCATTCGTTCATTTCATCTTCCTAATAATATTGCATCTTTTTCCCCTACCTCCTGCTCTTGGAATTTTGAGCAGTCTGTATAGAGATCCTCCAAATACATGCCGCAGTTTTCTTTCAGAGTCTTTAGCATCTCCAAAGACATCAACCAGTCATAAAAGATTCCTTTACCATCTCTTTTTTTTTAATATCTTTATTTCCAGAAATGTATCTTGTCATATTAAGTAAGCGTCTTTAATTTCTGAAAGTTTCTCTTCCACTATCTATTCAGTGTCCATGTAATAACTGAGCCTCTTCTCCATCAAGGTGTTTGATATGATATGATATGATATGATATGATATGATATGATATGATATGGTATGGTATCATATCATATCATATCATATCATATCATTTCATATCATATCATATCATATCATATATCATATCATATAAAAAATTGGCATTAGACTTTCATGGAATCATGGAAGAAGTATTAATCAGTAATTTTATTTCTCCTTTTATTAATTATAAATATTGGGCTATTCATGTCTCCTTTCTGTCAACCCTCAATTATGTCTCTGAAAAAATTCATGAACATTTTGCAATTTATTTCTTGGTTCCTTTTGATTTATCACTATTATTCTCTTAGCAACAGTCATAGGATCCACAGCAGTATTTTTATCTGTGGATTTTAGCTGGTAACATGATGGTAACGCAATGGTGCATGTAAAAGAATTTTTCATTGCTAGTTTTATGAGGAACATTACGGGTATGTGGTGGAGGCCTGACTTCAGATTCATAGTCAAGTTCCCAGCAAACTATCATTTCTTCTTTTCTTTTAATCTTTATGTTCTCAAAATTTTCTCTTTAAACTGAATACCAGTGCTTCAAATAAAGATGCAATATCATTTAGGAGTTTTTCTCCCTAGTGTAATAAGCAATTCCTTCTAACTTGTGGGTTCGTATTTTTCTGTCTTAGCTGATGTTTTCACTATCTCTCAATTTAGAAACAAACACCTCTTTTTTTTTTCTTATTTTATTTTCCTAAAAAACAAGATGCTAAATAATCCCAAATAAAATACATATTCTTTTATTATCGTAACAGATTAATCTTTTAGTTAAATACATTTACATTTATGTTTTCTTTACAACCATTTAGATTTTGAGTTCCTTTGACAGCACAATATGCAAATCAATCCTCTTGTCCTTTAAGATTAATATATTTTTTCCAAAACTTTATTCCAGAATTTTGTAATTATATTCAAAATGGTACAAAATTATGCTTAATTTAAAAAAGCTATAAAAAGTCGGGAGCTTTACCATATCATACCATCCAGCAAAGCAAGCCATTTACGTTCAGGTTGACTAGAAATGTAAAGGAAATTCTTCCTTTTTCAAATTTGAAATCTTTTCCCTTTTTAAAATAATAGATCAAAATAATCTATATCACATGATCTGAATCATATGCAATACTGATTTTGCAGCAACGAACTTTCAAATCTAATTCAAAATGTGCAGGTCATATAAATGTAGGTCTAATTTGTTTTGTAGCAGCTTTATATACATAAACATGTTTTCTAATTAACATTTTCTATGGATGAAAAGATGTCAGTAAATTTTCCTGTGTGTTTGAACACTGTTAAGGAACAATTTTACTATTAATTTTATCTTCCTATGATTTTTAAAGCAGACAAACTGTTAAAGCTTTCAATAGTAATACTGGTCAAGTGTTTAGTTTGAGAAACAGTTCAGGTGAAAAAGTAGGCTTTATATTTTAGTTTTGTTAATATCTGCTTTAGTCTTTTCCTTTCAGTTCAATACATTCAGTAATGCCTTTCAAACACAAAAGGAAGGATGTAAAAAATTTAACTAATTACAATACTTACAATTTTTCAGGGCATTCAGGCATTGAACTGCTTATTGTCAAACAGCAGACAATAACATGAGAAATACCTGAGGCAAATATTCCTTGAAGGTGGACTAAGGCTCTGTTCTAACTGTATGCCTGAGCTGCGGAAAATATTATGTTGGTTTTACAGCATTAATGTGCTTCACATTTTCATATTGTGTAACATTGTGTGACAGAAAGAAACATGTTTTTACTGCAAAATCCCTTCCCAAATAATTTCAAATCATTGGATATTATAGCTCAAAGTCATCTGTGGTGATGTATAATGCTGAAATACAACAAATTAAACTTGAATGAAAAATAGCATGACAAATCTTAGCTAATTTCACATTTGCAAGACAGCCTAGCCTTCCACTTACTGAACTTACCATTGAGGTACATTCAGCAGACTTTGATTGTTCCTTTAGTCAAAGGCACTGTCTTCAAAATACCCGTTTCTTTTCTTTGAACTACAGGAGGTGATTATCTAAGTGCTATTTTGTGAATTAAAAACAGTGACCTGACTTAATTCCCTCCATTCTTGGAAGACAGATTAAAATAAAGGAAGCTTAAATGGCGATATAAAGCAAGATCAACTCAAAGTCTAATTTCCCTAAAAATCATTGCAATCGTTGAGAGGGTGCCTGTCAGTCTGTGAATATTCCCTGGGAAATATGGTAATGAATACACTACCAGGAGCATCAGAAGCACTATCAGGAAGCACTTTACCTCAGAGAGCAGGGAGTCTGCAGGTTGGCTTAAGATTTATGCATGATTTGAAAATAAGAGTGATCCTAAACCAGCTCACATATTTAGTAATGATGAGGACAGTCTGAGAGCACCTATCCGGGATAGGAACAGACTGACTACCAGCAGATTCATTGTCTTGGGTTGGAGATCCTTTTCTCCCTGACAAATTTCCCAACAAAGAAAGCACATAGATCACAAATTATGTGGGTCATAAAAGTTCACTGTAATTTTAGATGACACTGTGTTAAGGAAACTTCTTTGTCTGACCATCCAGGAGCCACTCTGGCAGTCACACTCTCACCACCAGAGACTTTTACTACTGAGACCGAGGCCCCTTTGCTGGGGGCAGCTCCAGTGAGCCAACAGGTGCCCTGCTTGACTCCCTACACACCCACACTCACACAGGCAAACCAGGTTTCCTCACCAGCTTCGCCCCAGGTTTCCCATAGCAGAGTCTCAGACGTCTTGTTCCATAAAGCAATTTATTCATGGCACAGTAACACAGAAACAACTTGAGCTGGTGCCTCTGAACAGGGACCTTGAACAAAGGCCTTTCTGTGCTTTTATATCCTCACAGTCTGTGTGCGTGAAAATCCAGTGCCTTCCAGATGAGTCCTTGGCTCCTACTGTGTCTTTGGGTGTCCAGTAACCTGGCTGATGCCACAGGTCTGCAAAGAGTCAGTGCCAGCTCCCGGCCTCTTGTCTCAGGCTCCCAACACCCAGACCTCAACCTGCAGCTCACACTGCAGCTGCACACTGAGCTACTGGCACTAAAGGTATTCCTCAACAATTGCAAAATCCTTAGTTGAATACTTATGAAACGACATTACCAAAGGCAGAAGGGACTTCTGAGTCCCACCTATTTCAGAGTAAAACCACTTGTAACCAACAGTTAATAAAAGTATCTCATAGTTAATAATAACATCTCACTACTATGAGAGGTTAAAGAGGGAAAGGCACTATCTTCAACACTGTCAGGTAGAGACAGTTTACATTTGAACCAAAGGAGGAGTTTGTCCTTTGTACAATATTCAAGATTAATTAAACATCAAATTTCTTTCCAAGGTAATGAAAACATATTTTTTGGTTCAATTTCTATAGGAAAAAATTGAGAAAGTATTTAGTAGAACTAAAGTAGAACACCCAGAAACAGGTGACTAATGTAACTTAATGAAGCACATGATAATACCAAGATATGGCAAAAAGCCACAGCAATGTGGAAAATTATGCTGCTGCAGATCTAAGCTTATTCCATATTTCTAAACAGTAAAAGGACAGATAGACTAGGTTGGTCAGAATACTAGTTTACCCAGGATGTTTCAACACTTTATGCCTTTTCAGAGGAAAATATATATCATTATTTAATCTCAAAGGAAAATTGTTTCCTTTTTTTTCCATCTCATGCCGTAATTCTGGAAAATTACCTATTCATAGGTAATTTTCCTCCTCAAGAGGAAAACAAGAGGCTGAGCCCAAAGCCCCTTGCTGCTTTGGGGCAGGGCATTTCTGTCTCAAGCATATAACCGTCACCTCTTGCTAAACAAGTGAAATAACAAGACTGGCTGTGTTAATGTGGACAACTTACTGCTATAAACTATCCAGTATTAAAGAATAAATTTATTTTTGAAATTTACATGTTTGGTCACTTGACTTCCGTCCACTTCAGGTTTCCTACCATCTGTTGGGCTGTTGATTCAATGGTTTGATCTAGCAGCATGATCTCTGTATGCCTACAGAAGTTTACACAGTTGGTGGAACTTTCCAGTTCCCCAGAGTACTATCAATAATATTGCAACATTTTCAGCAGATTTTATCAGTATTCTTAGAACAAAACATCCGACTTGGCAATATATCTCTTCCCTGCACATGGATGTTGATATCGACTATGGCACCATCTGAAGCTACTTTGAATAGTCTAGCTTTCCCTCTTCTAAACAATTTCCCTTTTTGAAAAAGAAAAGAACAAGAACAAGAAACAAGTAAGATGATAACATTTTTTTCTGTGCTTCATGGCTTTGAAACTGACACACTAGAAGGGTTTTTAAAATTCACAGTAATTAGAACTTTTCATTCAAAGTACAGGCCAGTGAGAGCTGAATCAAAACCCAGTTTAACATCTGGAAGAAAAAAAAAAGATAAAAAAACCCAACAAAAACCAAAAACACACAAAAAGAAGCATCAGACACCAATTGCAAATAACACTTCAAAACAATAACATATTCAGTTACAAGAAATTTCCAGTCTCTCAGCTGAGGGGAAGGAGCTTGCATGAACTGCTCTATTAAGGAAACAAGAGGAAGTATTCCAATTCAGAAGGGAAAATTCTTGTCACATATAAATAGATTCCTTGTAAATTGGGGAAATTAATCACAAACATAATTTTGCAGGAGAGGCTAGTTATCAAAACTTTAACATGGGACTCAGAGGTCCCTTTTGCCTTTGGTAATGTTGTTTCATAAGTATTCAACTAAGGATTTTGAAATTTTGATTTTTTACTAGTATTAACTATTATTCCTTGACAATTTAACTTAAATTAAACACTAATTTTGTGGAAGTGTTTGTCTTTCTCCATTACTATAGATGAAATTTAAAGTTTTAGCTTAGGTATGTCACAGAAATGAAGTGAGTCTTCCATCTCATATCTATGAAAAGTAGAATCTAATTCAAATCTGTAGAAATAAGTATTTATTTATGTCTATGATTATATTTGTGTGTAAATGTGGTGTGTATATACATAAAATATTAGAAGCAGTAGTTGAATGACTCATAAACTAGAAAAGAAAATGTTAAAAGTATAGTCAAAGTTCAATGAACTTTGGACAGTATGAACTGGGACAGGAAGAAACAAATAAGCAAACAAAAAATAACATTACAAAAATTAAAGAGGTGGAATAAGAGAAAATAAAATCCACCACACTAGTATTCTCAAATCTGCTAACAGAAATATTGATGGACATAGAAGGAAATGGGAGCAGGCAAAATGCTCTTTGGAATTTAGTAACTGAAAATGTAAATCACGAAGCCGGGAGAAGTGATAATATTTTTTTACACTTATATTTATATTTCAAGGAAAATAATAAGATTGTTCTTTAAGACATGAATGAGTGAATTTACTGATCTTTTATTTTTGAGGATAAAGTACCAGCAGCAGCTATTGCACTTTTAGGAGTCATAAGCATTTTGGAGGTCTTAATAAGATTTTAAAAATTAGATCTTAGATTCATTGCAGCAAGCATGTTTTGCCTATTTCAGTTCTGTTAAGTTCCCACGTAATTTAAAAGAATACTGAAATGATCATATCTATTTACGTGACAAGATCTCTTAACTTTGTTTTGCTGAGCCTGAGGGGTCACTGGATGTCTATCTCATTTTCTCAGAAGTGAGATTTGGCTGTAGTTCAATCTCCCCATAAATATTATGTCACCTACCTTAAGGTTATTTCTATTTATGCTTTTACTCGCAGCCTTTAGGCTTATTCTGGCAGCAAGAGATCTTTGACTAACCCCATTTTATGAGGGAACCTTCTCTGGGCATAAACCCAAAACATACACCATTACAGTAGCTCTATAGGGAATCCTTAGGAACTTAATGAATCAGCTTTATGACTTCTTTGCACTGAACCATTACAAATTTGCAGTGGAGTATCAGTGAATCTGATCCAAGAATTAATGTTATTGACTGATTAGAATGATTATTGCAGAGTTGAGCTTTAATCCAGAATTAAAGAAAGCAGGTTTTTAACTAGAATTAGATCCAAATAAACAAATTAAAATAGGATCTACAGACATTCATTCAAACTGTAAGACAAAATTATGTGGAACTTGTATGAAATTTCTGTGATTATTGGCATAAAACCAATCTTTTTTTAGGGGTTCATGCTGCTACCTTTGTATTAGAAATGGAATTTGTAAATTTTTTGAGCGTCATTTGATGAACCTCCTCAGTTCATCACAAGTATGGGACTTTTTGCTATTCTGTAATGTTTTTAAAGTTGTTGACAGTTTAAAATATTTGTTTAAGTTATAAAACTTTTAACTAGCATATTTCTTGAATTTAATTTTGAATGCAAAGAACTCTGTTGTAGTTTACTTCAGCATAATTATTTTTCTCCTCTAATTGACATTAATAAGACTGTTACTTCCTTGGATTTCTTATTTTAGCAACAAAAAAAGGATTAAAAAAAAGGCTAATTCTTTTACTTACTGAGCTGAAGTTTCCTTAACGTTTGTACTCAAAGACAATATTTCTGAAAGTGTACTGTATTGGCTGTTTTATTCATTTTCCTGACAGCTTGGCAACAGGGCCTCCTAATGTGGCATCAATACATAGTGCGAGCTTTTTCTGCAGTGGGTCATTCTTGTTTGGAAGACACATCATATTATGAGAAATGGCCCCTACAAAATTATAGATGGACATTTCTGAAAGGAAACATAATGTTCAAGTGTTATTGAAAGAGATGGGGAGAGTTACCATTAATTTTTTCTAATGTAACACCTTTTGTCTGAATACATTTTGTGAGGCTTGTAGTCTTTTGTGAAAATCTCTCACTTTAATTAAAAAAAAAAAAAGTTAATTTTTTTTCATCTCCTTTTTAGAATTCTTTAATAAAATAATACATTCACTAAAAAGAAGACACTTTAATGCACAGGAATCATATTTACCTTTGACTTTAAAACAGTAAGGAGAGTAATTGTTTTTTGATGTAAACCTTTTAGGTTTCTGATTCTTCTTTTCAATATACTATAATATATTGCTAAATACCTTCTCTCAAAAGTCAAATAGTTCATGCTTTGTAGTTCTTAGCCTTTGTAGGGGTCAAATCCCTTTTTGTAGTTGAGTTAAAGCCAGATTATTAAATACTTCACAGTATTTTGGACAAAAGGGAGAGCGCCTTATACAAGAATATATACTAATAGCTCTGCTGAAATAATGAATACAGCATTGAAAACTAGGTGAAGTTAGGGGAGGAAGAGGAGGAAATACTATATCATAGAATCACAAAATCACAGAATGGTTTGGGTTGGAAGGGACTTTTAAAAGCCATCTAGTCTAACTCCCTTGCAATAAGCAGGGACATTCTCAACTAAATCAGGTTTGCTTAGAGCACCATCCAACCTGACCTTTAATGTTTCCAGGGGCGGTGCATTCACTGCTTCTGTGGGCAACCTGTTTCAGTGTTTCACCACTCTTATCATAAAATATTTCTTCCTTATATCTAGTCTAAATCTACTCTATTTCAGTTTAAAACAATTACCCCTTATCCTGTGGTAACAGGCCCTGTTAAGAAGTCTGTCTCCATCTTTCTTATAGGCTCCTTTAATGCTGAAAGGCTGCAATGAGGTCTCTCTCTACTGATTTAAGAGTCAGATAGAAACTGAGGTGGGCTTTTTAGACCTGCCATAGGGTGTCACCTATATTTGTGGTAGAGTTGTTTTGTGGAAGGTTGCTTTCCAGACAAATGCAAAAGAAACCTCTGTGTTCCAATTGCAATGATTTAATCTCTGCAAGCTGCTGATATTGTTTTGGGATAACCTGAAGTTCTTTCATGAAAAATTTGCCAATCTGCTGAATTGTGGCACTGTTTTGACTTGGCCAAGAGTTTTGGTGATCCATAGAGAGCTTGCTGGAGTGTGTCACAGGGGCAAACTCTTTGTTGCACAAGGTTTAAATAAAATCAGGCATTAAAGTAGTTTATAGTTTTATTAATGACACTCAACTGCTGAACAGTAAACCATACATTTGAAATCAATGTCAGCCATTAACTAGGTACCAGGTACTTAAAAAATGTCTATATACTCCCATGCATTTCTAAGCACTTTTTTATAACTAATACCAAAGCATTCTAAGTCCCACATATATCTACAGTTTCGTGTACACACACACTCCACAGAGCATGTGGATGCACATCCCTCTTCCTGTGAGTGGGGGTTCCCCTCCTTACTTACACTTTTATGGGAGGAGATAGTGGTGCTCTTGCTCTACATTCATCCAACTCCCTACAACCTACTAGTGCACATGCCAGCAAGACAGACTACAAGCCTAGTGGGAAAAAACTCAAAACAAAACAAACAGTCAAAAAAAAATAAAAAAGCACCCCCCAAAAACCCCACCCCAAAATAAAAAAAAAACAACTCACAGTATAAATAATGGGAATCTAACCCACATGCTGTGGGATTTGACATCCCAGAAGAGGTGAGGCTGCTGCATTTCCATGCCCCCAGATTCATCCAGTAGCAAGGTTGAAGATGTAGACTCTGTAGGCACAGGCACGCAGAGAACTCATATACACCATAAATATACATGTATACATGGCCAGCCACACAAATCACAGTCAGACACTCAGAGCACTCAGAAGAACAAACAGCACCAACAGGCTCATCCTACTCCCTTCTGGCTGAGACAGATAGATATGCATTGGTAAGACTATATGTTTATGCACAGACATGCATCCAGAACTCTCTGGAACTTCTCTGGTCCCCTGAAGCAAATAGCCCATAGTCCTACTTTTAGACACTCTGGGCTCCCAGAGTACAACATCTCAGTGTGTGTGTGTCCCTTACACAGGAAAAGAGTTAGGAATTCAGTAAGAAGATAGGATGAACTGTGCTTATCAGTCACAGAATGTGGCCAAACAGGTGCACAGATCAGCACATGTGGCTAGACCTTTTAGTACCCTCTGTTCTCCCATAGTTGTTTCTCCCTAAATCAGCTAAATTCATCCCTTTTCTTGCCTTTGTATCTTCCTTTGATGATGTCCTTTCCTCCAAGTTCTTAATTTGTCTTCCTGCCTGTCAATGTGCACTTGTGCTTCTCAGGTCCCGTGGAGATGGAACTTTATGAGCTGATTGTTGATGGATATAGGAATAACCAGGAAGACTATTTGGGTTCCTCCATCTTCCATTGTATCTCTGTGCTCCTTTGTGGTTGTGGAGATGAAGTTTTATCACACAGCCTACCAAGGGTTAGATCAAGACACTGACAGGTAGGGCTCTCACACAATGATGCCTATGTGAGAACAATTTTTCTCATTTGATAACATATTCAGTGGGGATCAATTCAGCTGTGTGAAGACTGTCATCTGGTGCTGTTCAAATTGTTCTCTGATCCTGCCTGACATCCAGCTGACGCTCCAAAAGTATGCAAGTCCTCCCTGCATCTTGTGTCGTGCCTGCCAATACTATACAAATATCTTGGACACCTTAACCCACTGCAGTATATTTAAGTTGCTGAGTCATACACCTTGTGCTTGTCACCATAATTATTCCATAGGTTCCTTTGCTGTATTGTATTTTGACTGCAATGTGGCCAAGATTCCAGGGTCCATGTGACTAATATGCAACCACTGACATTTAGACAGCTTAATCTGAAGCTGAATCCCTACTTAAGTTTCAGTAATGGTCTTTAACTGCTCTGTAGTCAAAAAAAAAAAAAAAA
>VXAY01005166.1:566874-632692 GCA_013399855.1 Oxyruncus cristatus
TTTTTTTTCATACAGTAAGAGAATTAGATCTTAGAACTGATTTAACTCCACGTCCAAGTCTGTAAATCCATGGTGGTGGATTAAATATTCTATGAAGGGTTTTCCTTTGTAGATAAAGCTAAAATACTAAGTATTAACTTGTATTATGAGTTGAACAGCTACTCAGCTCTCTGTCTTTTATTCTAGACTGACTCTGAGAAGGTCATCTAAAGTGAATCTGAATTTCCTTTCAGATGATTCACAGATTCACAGAACATGCTGAGTTGGAAGGGAACCCCAAGGATCATCGAGCCCTTAGCCTGCACAGGACCATCCCCCAGAGTCACACCACGTACCTGAGAGCATCATCCAAATGCTTCTTTAACTCAGACAGGAGCCTGTTCCAGTGCCCAACCACCCCTGGGTAAAAAACTTTTTCCTTAGGCGTAACCTAAACCTCCCCCCATTCAGTTTCATGCCATTTCCTCGAGTCCTGCCCCTGGTCACAAGAGTGAAGAGATTAGTACCTGGCTGTTCGCTTCCCCTTGGGAAGATGTTGAAGACCACGATAAGGTCTCCCCTCAGTCTCCTCTTCTCCAGGCTGAACAAGCCAAGTGACCTCACCCGCTCCTTGTACAGCTTACCCTCCAGACCCTTTGGAACCTTTCATGGTGCCAAAAACTGCACACAGTACTCAAGGTGAGGCTGCACCAGGGCAGAGTAGATTGGCACAGTTCATTATGTATGACCTCTGCAATTTCACATAACTTTCCAGATCTGATACTTCATGTGTGTACTTATGAAGGGTCTGCCCCTGTATTAATTAAAGTAATAGGGTATGTTCACATTTAGATTGCCAGTGGAACTGTTCATTTATGTGGTTAAAATATTAGAATAGTTACTGAGGTAAAAAGGTCATTTAACATTTTCCAAAACAAATTCTGCTCTTGGCCCAAAACTTGGCATAATCCAGCACCTATTTCCAGCTGGCAAATATCAGCCCTAACTGGATGGGCTTGAGTAATTTAAAACCTGAAGCATAGGTAATTTCACATTAGTTGGACCAAGAACACAACTAAATAATTTTCCTGAAAGCATAGAGATAGCCAATGTTCTGACTAAAATGACTATGATCTCTACACTGCAAAGCAGATTTTTCAGTATTTTGGGGGTAAAACTCTGCCTCAAGTTAATTAAATTTAACTCTATGTCTGCTCAATGGAAATAAACCCATCTCCATTGTTCAGAGAGTAAGCTTTCTTCTGTACATCAGTGTTTCTCATTATGGTTAGAATAGCAATTCTAAAAGTACTTAAAACTTTTATTACAAACTTTGTTACTTTGGGACCTATACAAGCAACAGATTTATGATAAGACATAGGACAGCTTTTCAAAACAAGTCTGGTTTTATTACTCAACTGGAATGTTAAGTTTGATGGGTTGGAATTGAAAAACAAAAGATTTGATGTCCACATTGGCAATATTGTCTTCTGATGAGTATGAGGCTTCATCTGTCTTATTTCTGAGCAGCCGAGTTTTTATCACTAATATCCTATTGAGACAATTCTTTGTTCTAAATTCTGCTCACGCTGTTTTCATATGCTTCCTCAGTCAGGCATTCATTAAAACTTGATATATAGTCATTCATCTTTCATTGTACTGTTAAAGCAACTCCAATCCACCGTTAAGATTTTTGTAATTCTTTTGTGCCAATACAGACAGGTTCATTTGCATAATGCCAGTACTTTTTTTAGGCACGGAATTATCTCCTTAGCCATGAAAGCTATTAATAAAATAGAATTTAAAAATCACATATAGAAAAATGAGATCTACTTAGCTCTTAATGAAAATAATGCAGAACCTCTTAATACCCTCTGCACCACCAAATCACACTGATTTGTTGTGCCATTATGTGCACAGCATGCTCAAATAACAACTGAAAGCCCTGTTGGTTGACTATCTGACACTATATGGGGAAAGCAGGACTTTGCAAGATCTCTGAGGCTTTCAAATCTAGGCTTGTGTTTCAATACCTTCGAACTCCAGGTGGATTGAGAACTCCCGAAAACTCCTTTCCCTGTGTATCTTGTCTTCCCTAAACTGACTTCTCCTCCTGTGATTTTTCCTACTGATAGGAAACTTAATCTCTCAATTAGGACCTTCATTATGAAAAGATAAGGTGGCTAGAGTCTTGAGATGTACTGCTGTATGACCTAGAAGTTAGTATGATCAAACACTTTAGAAATTACTTCAGTACAAGTGATTTCCTCTAGGGTCTTTTGAGGACCACACTGTAGTATGACAACTGTAATGTTTTAAGACCCATAAAAATACCGTAGTCATAATGAATTCACAAGGCTACTAAGACTAAATTCTTCTTCCTCCTTTACTGTTTAATCCCTCCTCTTTAAAAAAAAAAAAAAAAAGATAATTTTTATTTCTTAAGACATTAAACTTCAGTAATAATGTAATTTTGCTAGTGCCCTTCACCTAAATATGAAGTTAAACAATTATAAAGTAATGAGTTATCATTAATGTCTATCCAAAGTACATGTGATTTCTTTTCGTTAATCTAGCTTGCTGGCAGTTTAGCCATTTATAATGTTGACAGTAAAAATTAGAACATGATTTTATTAGTGAATGAGTTTGACAGTACCCTAGAATGGTTGAAGTTAGCAAGGAATCTCTACAGGTCATCTGGTCCAGCCCCCTTGCTCAAACAGGGCCACTAAGAGCAAGTTGTCCAGGATAGGAAAAAAAACAAACAACCAAAAATCTAGACACTGTCTTCTAGGATTGAGACTACACTACAACCCTGGAAAACCTATTGCAGTGCTTAGTCACCCTCCAGTAAAAATAAACAAAATAAATAAATAAACTATATAAAAAAAAACACCTCCTGTGTTTCCAATTGTTCCCATTGCCTCTGGTTCTGTCACTGGGAACCGCTGAAAGAACGTGGCTTCAACTTCTTTGCACCCTCCCTTCAAGTGTTTATATATATTGACAACGCCTTCTTTCATCCATGCTGGAAAATAGCAGCTCTCTCAGCCTTTCCTAGTAGAAGAGGTGCTCCATTGCCTTTAACATCATCATGGCCCTTTATTGGACTCTCTTCATTATGCCCATATCTCTCAGAGAAGCCCAGAACTCCAGGTGTAGCGCTAGCAACACTACGTACAGAGGAGGATCATGTCCCTCAACCTGCCAGCAGTACTTTGCTTAATACAGCTGGGGATACCACTAGCCTGTTTTGCAACACAGGCATGTTGCTGGTTCATTATCCACTGGGACTTTCAGGTTGTTTTCTGCCAAGCTAGATGGCTGAAGTTTCATCATGTTTTAGTGCATGAAGCTATTTCTTCCCACATGCAGGACTTAGGATTCTTACGAAGTTGAATAAGCAAGAAGCTCAATCAGCCCACTTCTCCAGCCTGCTTGGGTCCCTGTGGATGGAAGCACAACCCCTTGGTGTATCAGCTACTCCACTCAGTTTGGTCTGCCAACTTTCTACCTCATCATCCAAATCACTAATAAACAGGTTAAACAGGACTGGACTCAGTGATTAACCCTGGGTTAACCACTAGCACTGGCCTCCAAATAGATTTTGCTCTGCTGCTGTTGATCCATGCAGAACCATTCAGACAGTTTTCAATCCATCTCACATTTATCACTGTTTACTGTGCACTTTGATATTCCAACAAAGAGTAGCTTCTGATGTTTTAAATACATCACTGCTAATATTAGCTTTCTTACAGGCACTTCTAGTTCATAACTTCCTGCATCAGACTAATGCTGTAGTCCTGATGCATTCCCTGTTCGCCTGATTTTTTTCTACTAATGCCTAATGTATTGTCTTCTAATCACGTTCACACAAAAGAGAAGATTTGAAAGCTTGTTTCTCCATACCCTCTAAGAAAATAATCAACTTCATCTCAGTGCTTGAATGATAACATTTTTGGTCTACACATGGAATCCATATGGAAGGAGAAGCTGTAAAGCAGTTCTGCGGTCACACATACAGTCCATATATTCCAAGCTAGAGAATGCTGAAATTCAAGTGAGTGCTCTGTTCTGGGCAGGAAAAGCTTGCATGAAAACTTGTCCACAAAGACTGGGAGCGAATGAGAAAGATTACTCCCACGTCTTTTATTTGGTCTCTTTATTTTAAACTAAGATAGATAAAACAGGAGTAGTTTTATCATAGACCAAACACACTTTTACCAAATTAATGAAGTAATGTTAAACAAATGCTTGGTAATACTTCCGTCTTGGCTAAATGTAACATGTAAGCACTTACACTTAAGGCCGTTTTTGTTTCAGGTTTGACAATATCCCCTATGAGTCCACTGAGGTTATGCCTCTTCTGTGAAATAAAAATCAGGACCAGGGACTTCCTGTGGGAGCGATAACATGTCATATCCCAGCAAATAGGTTGTAGTTCTGGAGAATTCTCAACTCTAAGGGATTCCAACTCTTACATCCCCAAAAGTTACTCTTCCTTGTGCCCTAGGACTACTCAGCACACTGATATATCCAGACAAGGATGCAGGCTCATTTGCATTACCATGTGGGTATAAATACAGCCAAGCAAGGAAAAAATCCTACTTTGAGTATTTACGCTCTGATGGCATAAATAAGATCAAAACCATGTGCATGTTCTCAGACACACAGGAAAATAAAGAGTGTAAGTGAACACAGAAATTAATTCAAAGTTACAAAAAAAAAAAAAATAGTTCTGCATTCCAAACAGTGACCTGCTTTCATAGTCTTCACTGCAAAATCAGGAATGAACATCAAAGTATAGATTTACAGCTGAGGAATGCGATGCTTCCTTTACATGACTAAAACCACATTTCTATTACATCCACAGTATTGTCTTTAGTCTTCCCAAATTACAGACAATACGATTCCTGCCTCTGTAGGTCTTGTGTTTGCTCGGACAAGTTTTCAAACACTACTCTTCTTTCATCATAGCAGGGAATTTAACTGTTTACATTTAAGAGAACTATTTTAATTTCTGCACTTTCCTAAAGGATCTAAATTTTGGAATTATATGCACTTTATCTGAGTCCTGGAAAATGAGAAAGGCTGTAAATAACTTGAACAAGCTTTAACCACATGCAAATCAGGGAGACAGACAGAGCATACATTACAGAAAGACATGAAAGTAACACTCCTTACATTTTCCCCTCATAAAAAAATGCAAGTGCACAGGGCAATCAGTGTATATGTAAATTCTGTTACTAAAATATTCAGTTTAATCAGTAAAATAGGCACAAACTCAACAGTTGGAGTGTGCAGCTGAATCTGTGATAAATATCAAGGCACGAAACATGAGTCATAAAGGAAGAAAATGCAGGGTATCAAAATATTTCTGACTAGTATATATTAGCTTCAGCCAATTATGTAAATAGCAATATGACCTGAAAAGTGAATAGTCATTTGAATGAGTTGGAGTTGACAAGGAAAATACAGTTTGATCACATTTTGAAACTTAATTTCTAGGATGGTTATGAGGTGCTGTCCTTCAGAATGACATTGACTAAAGACTGTATTTTGAGATTCTTCCCCAGTGGAGGAAATTAGGTTCAGGACTCAGAAAATAAGACATGAAAACCTCAATAACCGGTTAGTGGAGATCTCTGAATTTATAGCAAGAGTCTATTCCCTCCACCTGCCCCTCTGCACACACACCCCATCACCTCAGTTGTTTTTTTAACCAGTGACATAAGTTTCTTTGAGTGGTTCTATGAAACTAAAGAGTAAAAAACATTGATTTATCTTATTTTAATTTATAGAATTATCAAATAGTTTAGGGTTGGAAGGGGCTGTAAAGATCATCTAGATCCAATCTCCTCACCATGTACAGGGATACTGCGAGTAGAGCAGATTGCTCGAAGCCCCATCCCACCTGGCCTTGAACACTTCCAGGGATGGGGCATCCACAACTTCTCTGGGAAACCAATTCCAGTGCCTCAACTCCTCATCGTGAAGAATTTCTTTCTTATAGCTAAATTTGCCCTCTTTCAGTTTGAAATGCTCTGCCTTGTCCTACTACTGCATGACCTTGTAAAACTTCCCACTCCAGCCTCCTAAAATAGGTCCACTGTAGGTACAATTCAGAGGTTATTTTCAGAATATATCACAGAATAATATTTTTTTTTCTGTGTAGGTATATATTTTGCTTGGTTTTTAACTCAAGGAAATTTATTAGATATTTCACAAGTACATTATTCTGCAATTCAATTCAGTCTTAAAAATAAAATAGTTCAAACTGTCTAGCATTTCAATCTGACAAAAATGCACGTACCTCCTCCTGGAAATGAAGCCTTTGAATTGGCAAATCACAATTTTCTTGGGATATTTCAAAAAGTTGAGACATTAAAAGACAGTAGATCAGTTCTAACTAACTTGGTTCCTTGGGCATTTATTTATCAAACTTTTTATTAGACATGACGTATTGTCGTTAAAATACAAGGAAATCTGGCTATTAAACTTACCAGGAAATGGAAAGTACCTTTAGAAAATAATTTCCAAATATATTTCTCTTCCTAAGGAATCAAATCTTTATATCTAGTGATTTTAAAATTAAAAAAAAAAGAAAACAAAAAAAAGGAAAGCAAAACTAACCAATCAAGAGCAAAATAAAATAACCTACATAATCTGTTTAATTTTAGTTTGCCTAAATCTCTATCAAATAGAAACCTTAGATTCTACACTGTTAGGAAAAAAGTATTTTTATGTGTTATTGGAAATACACAGGCAAATAAAGTATCTTCAGGAACTTAAAGCTCAGATTAATGTTTGTAAGAAAGTGTAAATGAAAATTTTGAGCAGAATTAGTTGAGTGATAATCAATCAACAAAATCAAGTACATATATAAAACTAATTTCTAGGAATGCATAAGTGTCATGGATTTTGCTCCTCGAGACCTTTAATTTTTCAATTAACCTCATGTTAACCAATTTATACCAGTATTTATTTTGTTAAATAAGGTAGGCCATGGAGAGGACTTTGAACTCAGTAAGATCTATCATAGATCAACCTTCACTTCTATTACAAGAATCCAGAATTGCAATACCATAGCAATGAAGGACATAAAAGAATTTAATTTTACAAAAAATTCTTTAAAGTGAATTTATTTTTATTGATTCCAATTAACAAAGGATATGCTAGCTCTGAAAATCAATATTCTTACGTTTTAGAAATGTATTTCTAATATTCAAAACCAACTAAAATCAATAAAATTATACTAATTCAAAGCAACTCTAAGTCTTGATGTGATTTGTCTATCAAAGGTGCTTATAGAATGGATATATGTAACTGACTTGATTTATAATCCTTTTTCAGTATCTACTTTATGTTTTTTTCAGGAAAAAATGAAATTACACAAAAAATTGTTAATGTTATTATCAAACTATATCTATCCTGAGTAATTTCCAAAATGTTTATTGCAGGGTTGTAGGAGTAAACTACACTTATTAGGAAAAAAGGGAAGGGGAGAAACAACAGAAAAGCCTTTGAGAGATTTAAAGTCTTAAGCAAATACTAAATATGAGCATAAGCTTGAAGATTAAGAATTAGTCAATATATCCAATATCTGATAGAATAGTTGAGCAGTCAGGGCAAAGGAAATTCTGAAGATTACACAGAAAAGAGGAAAATTTTTGATTCTTATTTACTTATTCTAACTGATAATATTCCCTCCAATAATACGTTTTTAGAAGAAAATATTACATTCAGGTAAATTCTGATGCCCATCAAATCAGTTTTTGAAAGGTTGCTACACCTCTAATACCGTACTACTGTTTAGTAAAGTTCAATCTGAGGAATGGGAGAATTACAAGAAATTTGTCATTCAGTTTCAGTTTAGACATACCAGGTGAAGTTGATGCACAAGTGTAATAATTTACTCGTTTACAAGCTGATTAAACATCTTTTTCTTTGGAGATAGATAAGTATTTCCTGGGAAAGATTAATCTTATTCTCATATAAGCACCTATAAAAAAAATCAAATTAAAATCATTCTGATCTCAGATATCTACTCATACAGGTTTAAACTGAGGTGCTCATCATTTCTGATCCTATTATTACAATCCAAAGCATTCACCTCCCCGGAGAAAACAGTCAAAGGGTTACAACAGCTTCCAAAAAAAGACTATGGAGTCATAGTCTGATTCACACTGAGTTATTAAATTGCTGGATTTTACAAATGCAGTAGCCTGCTTGTAATAGCAAACAAAAAGGCTGAAAGAATGTGTGATACTGCAAAGCACAATAGGACAGATATAAAACAGCTGGTGAAACAAACCAGCTAAGCACTGCAGAACAGTCGTAAGTACTTTATTCTATACATCAGTGATCACAAACAGCTGTGTAGATGACACAACACTGATGTCAAATGAAATGGCCAATCTAATTGCTTTCACTGAGTTGTCCTTTTCCCAGTCTACTTTCCTCTCCAATGATCATAAATTTCAGATTAGAAGATAATTCCTTTGCTACCAAAAGAGATAGAAATTCTGGAAATACTTTGACTGAGAATGTGCCAGGTGATAGTTATAAGTCGCAGCTGAAATGAATGAACTTACAACAATAGTATTATGTTTCAGCGAACAACTTTAATCCTAAGAAAGAGGGGATTTGAATTTATTTCAACCATACACTTTCAGTAAAGTTTGCAGGTTGCTTTTAAGCTTTGGAATTTTGTCACATATACACATAGACATGGACACAGGCATATCTATATACACACACACCAATATGTGTATATTGTATATTGGTATATGATGAAGAAAAAAAAAAGCTTTTGGGCTGTGAAAATGTGAGGTACTGTAGCTCATACATCTTATGGGATGCTTTCTGAGGGAAGATATAAGATAGCCATATGCACCAATCTCTCCAGCAACTACTTAAGAGTAATTGCTGCAGTACTTAGCTGATGCTAGCAAATCCTTCGTTGTCCTGGACTCTCAACACTATGCATACAAAAATTAGCAGCCCTTCTAGTTATCTCTGAGTGAAGGCAGAGCAGGCTTTTCTTGCCTTTGGGGATTACACAGACTTTGCAGTGTGCATTCCCACACAGCAAGGCTGGGAAAGGGGCTGAGCTGAGCAACATCCTTTTATGTCCGAAACTTGGGGAAACTGTGTCACTGAGCAGACAACATAATTGTCATGCATCTTATTCCCAAAGCGGTTATCAATGGCTAAAATCTGCATTATTAAGCATTTACTCTTAAATGTCTAGTCAAATTACTCCAGATAACAGAGAAGCACAGCAAATAATTAAACTGAGATTATCTGCTCAGCAAGTTATAGACTGAGCCATTAGAATACTCTGTCTTTTGCTGACTTAAAATGAATGAAGGACATTTCTTTTGTTACTACCGGTTGCTCTTAAAGACAAGAAACACAAGAAATACATAAAGTTGTAATGATTGCTTAGTTTTGGAATAGAGCTTTCTTGATACGCACAAATGTCTTTCATTTCTACTTGATAAGTTTGATCAAAATGCATGCAATTACTTTTTATCCCCAAAGGCAAAACAGTCATAATAAGATGTGTAAATATATTTTCATCTCTTATGTCATACTAGAAAATCAACAGAAAGAAAATGTGAAAGGCTAGTCATTCTAGACATACACAGCCCATTAATTAGGAGTAAGTCTGCAGTAGTTGCTTATGTTATTTATGAAAGCCTTATGAACTTGTATGGTGCTGTGCTTTTTGGATGTCATTTTCATTTGTTATACCCCAGTGTCCCAAAATAGTCTTAATTAAACAAGATCTGCTTATAGGCAAGAACAGGAATACCATTATGATTAACCCTCATTTCTTTCAAATATATAAATTCAGGTACCTAAAAGTTCCTACAGAACAAAGCACCATCAATTTAAGATCTGCTGTAAAATTTAAGGAACACTTATTATGAACTGGACTTGAATTAATCAACTTTAGAATTAATTGAAAATTTACCTTAATACATTGTTAAAGAAAAAAAACTATGAAAGAAATGAAATAATAAACAAATACTTTCCATTGTGACTCACTGAATGGGGGGTTTTACTGCTATAATTCCTAAGGTTTTTTATATGACAAATTTATGAAATCATGAATTATATATTTAATATTATGAAAGACAGTATATCCTGCTTTTAAATCATTGTTTGTTGAATGATTTTAGCCATAAATACTACATGTGCTAGAGCTTTAGAAATCAAAATATAGTGCTAGAAAAACGCTGTGACTTTTGGGCTTATGGCTTTAATTATTATGGAGGGTAGTCATGTTAGCATTAATACTGTTTTCTCCCCTGTAGTCCTTAAGAAATGCTATTTTACATTCCAATTTCTAATTTGACTGATAGAAAACTTTTTCAGGCTTCTGACCTGGCTTTTGAACCAAGAGTGATTGTTAGTTATAGTAGCTTTTTTCTTCCCAGTGTTTACATCCAACCAGTAGAATACTATGAGGTCAACTCTGTGCAAGGTCAACAATGTGCAAGGACATTATGTTTGATAAAACTCTTTTAACCACTGGCACTAGAAGCTATGGAAAATAATAATTAAAAAAGTACAATAATGAGTTGTTACATATTTTTAATCTGTTTTCCTGTGAAAATCATCATCAATTTAGTCCCTGTCAGTTTAACATTTTCTAAGACTCATCCACTGTTGCATTATTGTTATTTGAGAAAGTACTCTACTGTTTTGGAACTCATCCTAATTACCTACTCTAGTGATATCAGTTTAGTAAATCTCAGAGTCAACACAGACTTTTTACCTCTTTGAGGTACAATCTCTGATATCTCATGGTAATTTACCTTTTCACACACTTGGTTGTTTGATTGCTTCTCTAAGCATGATGTAAAATAGATACATAAGAAGAAGAATTAGTAAAATTCCCAACTTAACACGACTGCAACGTGAATTTGTACCACTGACATCACCAATTAGATAAGTATCATTTTCCAGTCTGACAACAAATTCAAAAGGACAAAACACATTTCATATGACTGAAAAGCATAGTAAAAGCTCATCAAAATATCTATGTGGAGAACAGGAAGGCTCAGTGAAGACTCATAAAATTTCAAAACTGCTAAATTGTATTAAGCAGTAAATTAAGTTATTCCAAAGAAAATTATAACAAGTTAAATTTCACCACACCTTTCAGTTTCTGAAACTGAGAATATTACAAAATTTAGACAAAATTGTGCAACTTGTTGAATGTATAAGAGAATTGAATAAAGTAGCAAAATAAATGTATAATTTTCATAACAATTACAAATATCACATAAAACTGCATCTCTCCAATATTTAAAGAGGGAACTATTCTCAGTAATCACAAGGAGATATTGTTTAACATGATATAAAACTGTCTATTTATTGAAATGTCATAGACAAAAAAGCCAAAACTGTAGCTCATTTTTTTTTCTTGTGAGGCACATTTTATTGTCATGAATGTCATAATTCTTACCTGGCCTTTTGTTCTCATTGGGCCTAATGACGAACAAAAATGGAGAACTGATTTCTCTAATGACAGTGCAATTTTTCCAGATGAAAGAATAGATTTCTTCACAGTAAGGTATCTCAGATACAATATAATTTCACTTCTCATTTTCCCAGATCGTGTCCATAAGCCAGAGACACAGGAAAAGATTTTTTTTAGGTTCTAGGCTTTCAAAAATGCATGAGACCTTTTTAATTGAAATCACCTGCTGTCATAAGAGAACAGCTTTCTGGTTTTTCTCCTCCATCAATAAAACAAACAATGAAAGCACAGGTTTCTCATAAGAAAACTGCCTGGAAAATTTCTCACTATGGTCTATTGAAACAAGTACTTATCTGATTAACATTAATAAGAAAAGGTGTTGCTTTTTAAGGCAATTTTAAAGACAGAAAACACAAAATGAGAATTCTTCATAATTGGTTTATTCTTTCTCTTAATGATTGGACTTTGTTTTTATTCTTGTGTTGGTAAATACAAGTAAACCTTAGAACAAAGTTCTAAAGAAATGTATAGTGACTTTGACTAAAGAGCTGTAGCCAAGTGACAGTGGTAAGCAAAAGCCATACATGACAGCTCCAGAAATTTTGTGTGGCAGAATTTTCTACTTAGTTTAGTTTCGTCTAATGTCTTCCTGAAGGCAATAGGGTTAATGCATTTCCCTCAGACTAATAGGTAAGTCTGTGCTTAGAATTTTTTTTTTTTCTTGTAGAGGAATAGTTTTAAATAAGCTTCTGTTGATAGAGTAGGATGCTCTGGGATAGTTATTTCCCTCTTCTCAAAAAAAGGGAGAGAAAGTAAGCTGCAGACAACATGAATTATTTTACTATCAACCTCTAGGCTTTTTCTAATTTTTCTTCTGTTCCCCAAGAAGTCACTGTGTATATGTTTACCATACGACACGAGAGCCTCCTCCTGGTGGCTGTCACTACGCTGGTAGTGAACCTTCCCAACAGTCATCTCTAAAGGTGAAGGGATGAGCAAGAGTAGTTCTCAGTGAACTGCTTTGGGTCGCTCTTGAACAGTATGGTGAGACCTCTTTCACACCTGTGACATTAACTGTAACGTCTCACCTGCCTCGTGTAAAAATCCTACTAGTGGAGTCATTTGCCTCTGAACTTATCAGTTTCCCTTTGGCTTTAATAGAAGCATCATAGGATCAGCTGGTGGCAAGTAGGATACACACAGAAAGGTACCTCAGGGAATTAAATTCCCAGTGCCTTTCTTCTAAACAGCTTCCAGATGCTTCTTTTAAGCCCTAGACAAATACAGTGCATAAGGGTACCAGGTGCTCAGGGCTAGGACGCTAAAGAGGTCATGAGCGCTTACAGCTCCCATTGACTTCAGGGGCACCTGAAAGTGCTTAGCAAGCCCCAGAAAGAGCTTGGCAACTTACAGCAGATTAGAACTATATTCTAAAAAAGTTTCTCTCTTTCTGTTTTCTTTCTTAGAATGACATGTTGCTCATAAGATACTTATTGCCTTAATTTGATATCTCCTAACAGCTTTAAATAGTAATTAGCAAAACTATTCTGCAAAGTAAACAAATAAAAGTTAGACTTTTTAGTAAATAACAGAAGGACAACTGTATGTTAAGATTTAATTATAAGAAAAAGTTATACTTGGCAGAAGGCATCTGTAATTTGTGATTTCATCATTTTATAAAGCTTCTTTTAGTGGATTAAAATCACTTCTGGCAGTTTTTTCCCTTATGCTGCCATAAATCACAACTAAACCCAAATCTCTACTTTAAGAAAGATAGCTGTTAGAAATGCAAACAGAAATCTGTGAATAGGAATAAGTAAAAGGAATATCATGATTTCTGCACTTTTTAATAACCAAAGTATTTCATAAGATGTTTATGTTGCTGTAAAACAAGTTTTCACATCTTCGCAGCTGTTTTATGTGTACCTCAAGGAATATGAATATATTCAGGTAGTCTTAAAAATAAGAATATGTTATATCCAGATAATCTTACAAAGTTTTAATCATTATCATACCACTGTAATGAATGGGAAAAAAATGGAATTTTTTAGTTCGGTTGATTGGTTGGTTGTTTTTGGTTTGGTTTGATTTTGGTTTTAATTAAATGCCAGAAAGCTTTTGGTCAAGCCTTTGAATCTGTAAATTAGGTAGCTAGATGTACTTTTCTGAGATATATATTGCAGGACTGTAGCAACCAGCCATAATAGGAAGAAATAAAAATGAAAGGTTCTTTCGTATCTTTCATATAATTTTTCTGGGCTTTGAATATTGTTTGGTTTACTTTTTTTTTTCCTCTGTGTTAGTTTGTGAGAGTCAATATTAATAATCCAAGACAAATGTGCACTGTAGAGAGTTTCTACTACACATGCTGCTCTGTTGAAGTGACAAACCATCACTGTGAATCTATATTCAAAACAGGAAAGGACAACATTATAATCTTGTTGATCACTAGCATAAATATCCATTAGTTCTTAAGCCTGGGAGAACAGAGGTAGTAGGAATCTAATCTTTCCAGAAATATAATTGGTATAATGCCAGAGCATGTCTCTTATCTATATATTAGGACTGTGACTTCAAAAACTTGAACATTTATAGCTAGATGATATGAATTCAAAGAGCTATTTATAGAAAGCATAGTTTGCATAAAAAATGCAACAAGGAAGTATCAGAAAATTTGGTAAAAACAATGTATATGTACAGGAAATATAAATAATGTCTATAGACACAGTATCATTCCATATATTTTTGTTTTGTTTTCTAGAGCTATGATGGATCATGAAATATATAAAATGTATATCAGTTCAGCTCTTTCAGTAAGGGAAACACCTCAGGGAACTATTGTGCCAGATTCTCAAATACAGCTATGATCCCATTGTGCCACTCAGCTGCTACAAATGAACCATAACCCAGCTGAAAATTGCTGGCAGAGGATTTCCTGTCTTCAGTGAATTCTCTTCTGACATATATATATCATTCCCAGGTAGTATAGTTTTATTTCTTCACTGTGAAAAGACATATCTCAAGAGTAAGAAAGTTCATGGTACAGTCTTGCTATCTCTTTCTCTAGTGATATAAAGGCCCTACCAAAGTTCTGAAGCACGAGTAGAATTGGACCAAGGAACTCAAAAGGATTGAGATAGGCTCAGACCCTTCATATCTTTTATCCCCTGTGTTAAATCAGTCACAGGTTAAGTAGTTGTTCTCTCAGGAATTTTCCTTCATATACTTCTTTTTCTATAAAATTTTAAAATTAAAATTACATTTCCAGCCAATTTGTGTTTGTAGCATAGTAAAACCACTGCATTTACTATGCTAGTTACCAAACAAGTGGGACCTTTTTTATTTAATATGGGGATTTTCACCGGTAAGATATCTATTTTATTTATCATACGAAGACAAGGAGCATTTATGCAATAAAAACAGGTATGTTCTGTGTAGTTTTGTATCTTTTCTTATCAAACAATTTACCCTAATGACCATTGCCATATATCTTGTTCTACCTCTCCTCCTTCTTTTGATATGTCTCATTTCCTTAATGTGCATCATGAAAACAAACAAAAGCGCCATGGTCATGTCTATTTGGGTGTTATAACTTCTAAAGGATGCAACAAAACTGCCAGTCTCTTGTCAATGGCAGTAGAACTTCTCTTTAATTGAATAAAAAAGGGGATTGTTCTCCCCCTCCCCCTTAAAATAAAGGAAACAAAATTCTGAATAATATAATTCTCTCTGACATTTCAGCATGAATGGATGGAGCTGTTATCCACCCATTAGGAAGTAGTAACGTACAAAGCATGACATTTATAGTAAATGTAAAATCTGTAATCATTTGGAATCTAGAATTGTCCATGGTTACAGCTCTACATCGGTGGTAAAAGCTTGCAAAAATGAAAAAGTAAAATCTTTAAAAACTCAAACACAAGACAGCATGATAGAACAGGTTTTTATTTATTAAATTAAAGAAAGAAGGAAATGGTCATGACATTTAACATTGTTGAACAATAACAGTTATTAAGGTAGGCCAGGATGAAGGTAATTACATTAAAATGCGGTATTGTTTGGCAAAGAAAACAAGGAAATAACTGTGTAGGCTTGAAGTCTATTTATAATGCTCATGTGTGTGACTGTGTGACCACTGAAGGGCAATGAGCAATTTCTAGATAAAATCTGCGCAATTATTCACATATTGCAAGAAGAAAACATAAAGCACAAAGAAAGAGATCAAACAGTGTAGTCACTCAGTGTCAGAGTTAAAAGCAAAGCCTGGAGCCCTTCCAATCTGGGGATGGAGAAAGAGAGTACTAACACCTCATTCATAACTTTAGTTCCATGAAAACTGGGAAACACTAAAGCCTTTTCAAGTGTGTTTGAAATGGTAAAATTCAAGAAAATTGCTTTGTAGAGAACTGTTCATGATACTTCAAGATGTAAGAAAATATTTAATAGCACTCTGTGGAGGAATTAAAAAATTGAAATAGGTCAGGATTTCAAATAAGGGAAGAGGAAAGAAAAATGGAAAGGGAAAGAAAAAAGAAGGATGCAAAATAATAGATAAAAACCCAAAGGTTGCAGCACTTAACTCCATGAACAAGCAAGTGAACCCGAAGTACACGATATGTTGTGTTATTGAATTACAAGCATTATGGGGCACTGATGGATGTACATGACTCAACAATGCACCCACAGAATCACAAGCAATTTTTTCACACCTCAGAAGGTCGTCAAGGCTTGTTTTTTTTTCATGTGTCATAAACTTATGGGTTAAATGTAAACCTCTCAAGAAAGAAAAAAAAAAACACAAACGAAAAACACCAATCAAAATAATCCAAAGGCCTGTAAAGTTGGTTTGGTTGTATTACTATTTCATATAACTACTGTGAAATGTCTTAATGTACAGGGAGAAATGAGAAGTTTACCTTCAAGAAGTAAATGATGTAGAAAATAATGAAGTTACGTGTGCCTGGATAAAAAGAGAAAAAAAAAAAAAAGAAACCCAAAGCAAAAAAACTCTAAATAATGCATGAGTTAAAACTACATTGCATGCAAAGACAGGTTCTGCAAAATTTATTTTTAAAGATTTTGTATCTTTGAGTTCACTGAAACACTAAGACATCAAATAAATGTTTTTTTCACCAGAAAAAAACCCCAAACCTCTAAGATAACTGCTACATATATAAAAAAATTTCTTGATACAGCAGCTACAGTAAAACTTGCTTTCAAGGTGGTAAATTTCACTTTTAAAAAAATAAACACGCGTGCCAAACTATATGTGTAAAAAACCATGAAATATTTTATAGTGAATGTTATTATACTATTTGTTTTCTACACAAAAGAAGCTATTTCCTCTCTGTGTACCATTTTCCAAGATCACTTTGATTTTAATATTCTACATTGAGCTTTGAATGAAAATGTTAAGAGATCCAAAGCAAAATGAAAGTCAGCCATAACCAAATATACCTTAAGTATGCTCATGACTAAAAACGCTTATGGTACGAGTCTTCTTAAACAGGAGAACTTTACAGGGAATACAAAAACAAACAAAAAACTAAATAATCCCCTTCCAGTGTATTCTAATGTAAAATTGAATTAATAAAAGTGTCTGGATTTAGCCAGAAAAAAAGAAATAAAGGAGGCCATGTTATACTTTCAGTGAAGATCATATGTAAGTTCTCAGTTATAGCACCCTTGTTTTCAACATTCAGGGTTACCCGAAGGAAAAAAGAATCCACATCCAGACGACAATTTACAAAATACTGATCAAAGCATATTTTGCTTGAAAGTCATCTGAACAAGATGAACTATCACTCCTACAAGCCCAAGTTGTTATTGTTTTCCATAAACTGAGGTTACTGTGTTACGTCCATCTCTTCACCTGTGCTGTATATTTGCAGGAGTTTTACAAGTTTGGTAGCTGTTCACCTGATCATGAGTCCCTAGCTGCCTCTATGTGTTCACTGGTTATTTACACAATGCATGTCTAAAGGAGAAGAATAATCAGCTAGAGATGTTTTCTACATGCCGAATGGGGAATGGGAACTGTGCTAGTAAATCAGTTAGACCAGAGGAAAGTTTTCATACTACAGGTGTGCCTAGACTGTCTTAAAAATACCACCTAATTATCTCAGGATTGTTTAGAAGTTTCATTATGATGTTTACAGCACCAGGGGGAAAAAAAAACAAACACAAAACGAAAACAAACAAACAAACAAAAGACCCAAAAAAGTTAATTTTCTTTTTGCTTTGCAAAATTCCTCAGTTTTGGTGAAATCTTCAAACCACTGTTCTGCAGCTTATCTGGAAGTTTAACTCAGTTTCATGACAGTTTCTTCAAAGAATCCCTCGACCTCCTTTCAAATAGAACATCATGCAGTGAGGGTCCCCACTGCTCTCTGGAGCAATGCACTTTGTAAACTCTTTTGGAGGTGGAAAGCTATGTTTCTTCTAACTTAGATATCCTCTGCTGCATCAGAATACAAGGGTATGGAAACATTTAGCAGATTTTCAAAATACACCAATTAGATTATGCCATATTATTGTTTAAATTTTTTAAACAAACTACGTGAAAAATTAATGTTAGAATTTTCCAGTTGAAGTCTTTACAGTGGCACAGACCTTAGTTTGACTTCTTGAGAGAGGGATGGTTTAATTTCTTACTAATGTGCTATTGAAGATTATAGTTTTATGTCTAAAACCAGCATGACATTATGTACTGATAAATTATGTACTTCAAAAAAGAAGATAAGCTTGAGGATTTATTTGTTTATTTATTGGTCGATTTGCCTGCTTAAGCTAATGATTTGAAGTTGGTGTTTGGAACTTTTAAACTTGAGAAGATAATTTGTAAATGATCACACAGACATTATAGCATCAGAGTGCTCATCTGCATGGTAAGAATTCGATGTACTGGCAGTCATGCTTGAACTATATCCTCCCTTGATTTGCTGGGAGATGTAGAAATACCATGAGGGAGATGTTTGTTATTCATTTATCTGAGTTTAAAATAAAATGTTTCTGCAATATAATGTGGGTTATGCTTGTGTGTAATAAAAAATATTAAAAGAATTTTCACCATGTACAGAAAAATAGACCTAGGGATATAAAGGATGGAAGCAAAAGATTCTCTTCATAATTTCTTAATTGTGTGTAGAGTAACTCCAGAGAATCTACATAAAAATTAATACATTAAAATTGTGATCTTTAATACTGCATTTACAGTACTTTTTAATTTATTCAAGGTTTGAGATCTGTTCTTGAGTATATAAGCCTTAGGAGAAAGAATTCCAGTTGTTTACAAAGAACAGAGAGTGTCAACTGACTGATCAAACTTTCTGGAGCGGCAAAGTTTACAGCTGCTGTCTCCCAAAGGCTACATCTCAGGAGGAGAATTACAGTGCTTTACCACAGTATTTTTAATGTTGTGGATTAAAACCTTGTAATTTTTTACACAGGCCAGTGCAAAACTCTTCATCCAACTGATTCCTGGGCGATTAATCAGAGTCATGTCATTTGGATAATCCTCTTTATCCTTCATTTGAAATTGCCATTCACTAGAAAGAAGGAGAGAAAAAAGTGTCACAAAGGGAACTTTCTAAATTTCCAGTGATGAGGTATGTTTATTCTATGTCCTATGATTACTTGATCTCCTTTTTCTCTGAGTGCATAGAAGTATAGCATACCATAAGAAAAAGTACAAAACAAAATCTCTTCAAATCCAGAGAGCCAGGGTGATTCTGGTCCACCTGGCTGAATGCAAATGTTAACAGTGTAAACTGTTGCACCATTTACATATATTTACATATATTCACATATATTCCTTCTGTGGTCAATGGAGATAAACAGGTAAGTCTAAGGTATGATTCATATCATCTTAAGTAGAAGTTTAAAATGCATGTAGTGTTATCACCTGAAGTATTTATTTCTTACCACTGATTTTAGAGAGCCCATATACCAAGCTTAGAGAGAAACATCTAGAATGCAAATGTCTAAGGATAGGTGATATTAATTCAAAGAATATTAACCAAACTTCTGCAAGAAATTCTAGAAGTTTTCCAGTACCATTTAGTACTAAACAAGACCATTTAAAATCAATATGTTAAAATGCATTGAGATCTGTCAGTGCTCAGATTTCTCAATAGGGAATGTGGAAAAAAAAGACATTAATTTTTATGACGAGGGCAAAACTGAAGTTAAATGTTGGAGCTTTTGTGCTGGAGACATTTGGACATCATCCAGCTCTAAATGAAAATGAAACCTCATATAATCTAAGTCCAGGATACAGGAACATATGTAACTACATATAGGTAATTATACCATGGGAGTTGAATACCATGGAATTTGTTACAGTAAATAGACTTTAGTCCAATCAGGTATAGATTTATAAGAATATTTTGTGGAACTATTAATGAATTTTTATTAATTTTTTGGTTGAGGTATTTAAGGCAGAAAATAGGTTTAAACACAACAAAATAATGAAACCTTCCATAAGTGTTTAGCAGAAATGCCAGTTTTAAATCTGTTCTTGATTCATTATTGTGTTCAAATGTTGCTTGATCATATTTCAAGTCAAACAAAAAAACAGTGAGTGTGATTAATGTCAACTAGCAATGAATGCAAGATCAAAAGTGAGAAGTATTTATTTTTCATGTCAGCATTATTCAAGATACAATAAAACCATTCAAATTTATATTGCTCTTTAATTGAATAGTTTTGATCAACAATTCATCTATAAAAGATTTCCTTTTAAACACACCTGTTTGAGATTCAATATCAGATACATTGCTTTGCTAATTCTTTGTTTATCTGTCTATGTTTGATGTGTGTAGAAATATGGGAAACCCAACTTCTTGAAAAAGCAAACAAACAAAAAAACCCCATAAATTATCTTATAGGTCACTCCCCAGTTAAGTTTGCTTGCAATATTCCTCTGAAGAGAATGAATATAAATCTTGTCTTAATGCTGAATTCACAAAGAAATCTCATTCTGAAGGCAAACTCAGCATAGTAATAATGTGTATAATGCAATGTCGTTTGTTTCGTATAGTTTCATACAGTGATTTCATTCAGCAATTGGTCTGAATATAAGACCAACTTATATAATTTATTCTGTAACCCAATATAGTTTCAAAAACAAATAGTGTGTAAAACCACTTTGGTACCAGATCTTTACTGTTCTTATTCAGAGCATGAGTAATTATATTTGCTTAGTAACATATTTTCAAGTATGAGATTCCTTATGCCAGTTACATATGTACTATAAAAATGTAGAAGTGTGACAGTGAGATTCCTGTTACTGAAGTAAAGATTTCCATAAATTAAATATATAAGACCAAACTGATTCTTTAAAAACAGAAATAAAATATATGTTCAACAAAGTGAAGTTCTGGGTCCTATCCTTGGGTTGCTACAAGCCTACACAGGCTTGGGGCAGAGTGGCTGGAAAACTGCCCAGCAGAAAAAGACCTGGGGGTGCTTTGAAAATGAGCCCGCTGTGTGCCCAAGTGTCCAAGAAGGCCTGGCCTGTATCAGAAATATTGTGGCCAGCAGGACCAGGGCAGTGAATGTCCCTCCATACTCAGCACTGGTGAGGTCTCGCCTCAAAGCCTGTGTGTGGTTTTGGGCCCCTCACTAAAAAGACGTTGAGGTGCTGCAGTGAGTGCAGAGAAGGGCGTTGGAGGCAGTGAAGGGTCTGGAGCACAGGTTTTATGAGGATAAGCTAAGGGATCTGGGGTGGTTTAGCCTGGGAAAAAAAGGAGTCTCAAGGGCGACCATATCACTTTCTGTAACACCTGAATAGAGGTTGTAGCAAGGTAGGGGTCAGCCTCTCCTCCCAGGAAACAAGTGACAGGATGGGAGGAAATGGCCTCAAGTTGTTCCAGGGGAGGTTTAGATTATATGTTAGGAAAAAGTTCTTCACAGAAAGGGTAGTCAGGCATTGACTGACCAGGGAACTGGTAGAATCACCATCCCTGGAGGTGTTCAAATGTTGCATGGATGTAGCCCTTGGGGACATGGTTTAGCGGTGAACATGACAGAGGCTAGGTTAATGGTTGGACTCAATGATCTTAGAAGTCTTTTCCAAACGTAATGATCTTATGATTCTGAAATTTTGGGTTGTGTTAACCCACTTTTTGCTAGTGGCTTAGAGACAGAGATCCATTTGGTATCATCTGGTGATTGTCACCAGATGTGTTGTGCTTGCAACATTGTTTTAAAACTATTTTCTCAGAAAAATTCTAAGCTTTCAGTTTGGGTATGTGCTTAGACTTTGTAAGGAGTTCTAAAAAACTTATTTTAGAATAATATCATGTACTACTAAAAGCTTAGTTGAAAAGTAAAGTATGTTTCTCCTTCCTCTAGTGTGAATCTGAAGTTTGAAAGTTGTTACTGAAGAGCCACACATTTCTTAGTAATTAATTAGAGCTATTGGTTTGGAAAACTGGCCATGAGTTGAAGATTTTTTGGCATATTAAAAGCTCTAACAGGAAAACCAAATACTAGTAAAAAGTGAAATCATATTTTATTAGATATTTCATCATTTCAGAACATAATCCTCCTTTCAGAACATAACCTAAAATGAGCAAATGTAGAGCTTTTTTCTCAAAGATAAGTAAAATATTTAATACTATTTAATATACTATTTCAATATTTTGTTGAATTTTGTTGAATAGAAACTTCAGTGCTCTATTGTTATTTTAAGGGAACAGAAACAAAATAATTTGAAATGGTAAGATTTTTATTTAAAAAATATTAAATAAATTATTCATACTATTAGAGATCAGTTATGTATCCTTAGGCACCGGTGTTGTACACAAGTTAGTCTTCCTGATTTTATTTCAGATTAAGAAGGGAGCAATGGACACTTATCAACCAAAATTAATCTGAAATATTTTAAACATCTATGTTTAGGCAAGATTAATTATGTCCTGGAAATATGCCATGTCATTTATTCTGTTAACCATTAAGGCAGCACAGGGACTTTAACATAGATGTATTTGACTGATTAATTTCTCCTCCTTTGTACCAATATAATATGTTGTCTTATCTGTGACTGGCTTAGCGACAACACAGCCAACTACATCACCACTAAAGGAGGTCACTTTTACAGCTTCTATTTCCAGAGAAACTAAGAAGTAATACATCAGTTCTCTCATCAAAATCAAGATCTTCATCAGCTTTTGGTAGCTAAATTAAGGATTCAGCCAATGACTGAATTTATTGAATCTCAATCATTCATGGACTAGCAAAGTGAAAATACTTAATAAGCCAGGTTGCTAATATGCCGCTACATTTTCTGGGTTCCTTTCCAAAGTGTGTACAATCTGAGATCACTGAGGTCGCTTCTTTTACTTTCCAAGTACTAAAAGTTACCTTGAACTTTTTGCCTTTGATTTTGAAATTGTCCACAATTCAGCTCACTACATGAAACTGCATGAACTACTTTCCTGTATCATAATGTCCTCATAGCATCCCTCATGTAGAAAAAACACTTAATTTAGTCATGGGCATTCTGACAAATGATGGCATTGTCTTTATTTTCATGCTATCTTGCAAAAATCACTGCGATGCAGCACAAACATCTGGTGATCTCTTATGGTGATAGCAAATGTCCTTACATGGGTAGGTAGGCCATAATACTTAAGGACAGAGACAGTGTCTTGCTGAAATAGCCATTTCTGGTGATATTATAGTGCACTTCTGCCTCAGAGTTAAAGGATTTCTCCTTTAAGTCAGGCCTAATTTTTGTTTAATGCTAATTCACATGAATTCTTTTCTTATTTCTGGAAGTCTAATTGCTGATTTCTCTCTGGAGTGGAATATCACTGTGATGAAACCTTTAGAGGGATTTTTTTTTTCTGAAGAGTTGATATAAACATGGTGAAATAAGTCACTGATACACAAAAATGACTTTCAGTTACACTTTTCTTAATTTAACTGGAAATAAATCCCAAGTTTTATGACATTTCTAAACTGGTCCTCAGAGAAACTGGCTATACCATGCACAGGCTGCTGTAAAAAGGGGTGATGCTATGAAAAAGGGAGCACACATCAACTGATTGCTCTCGAAGGAGTGACACTATGTTTTCCTTTATTAGTTTCTAAATAACTCAACCCCTACTTGTTTTCAGTTAATTGATAGTAATTTAGAAAGTCTTGCCAAGGGGACAGTGTGAGCAGCAAACCTGTCAGTAGAGGAAGGTATAAGTACGCATCATCATCTACTGTCATCCTTCTACTTATCAGCTTACCAGGGAGCCAGAATAGCTGGACAAAAGTAAGTGTACTGCCCCAGGGCTGTCTTAGAAGGTGTCAGCCCAAAAAAAAAGCATTCTATTGGGCAGAGGTGTATAGAGCATTATTAACTTCCACAATTAGTAAGAGAGTTAAAAAGCTAAGACATTAATATCAGAATCACTACAGAAAAATAAACTAAAATTTGAAGGGTTTTGGCATTCATAAGCAGCCATCTTATTCTTTGTTTTCTTTAACATATATAATCAGATAATTATATGCTAATAATTTCATTTGGATTTTAGATATTGATCACATAAATGTTTATGTATTAGCAAGTAATTACGTTATTTGCACAATGGACAGAATTAAGCACTTATCTGAAATTTGAGGCATTTTACTTTGTGTTTAGGTGCTCTAAAGAAGCCTGTTTCTTCAAATGATTCTGTGTTGTCTCTCTTAGGTGCAAATCTTTACAGTTCATCAGCTGAATCTAACCTTTAATCATTGCATACTGATATTTTTAAAATGCAAATTAAAGGGACAGATATTTTTGTATTGTTAGTTTATAAAATTTGGTATTGCTTTGAATTAATAGTATATTACTTTAATAAAGATCTTGGATAAATTTTGAAAAGTAGTCTTCATTGACTTACATTTATTAGTCTCATTTTTGTCTTAGGTGGTGTCTTATTAAGCTTTATAAATAAACAACTGAGGAGTGCAATATCAAGTATAGACAGATAAAAATTCTAATCAGAAAGGTAAGAAAGGCTTTTCAGAAATATTGTCAAAATATGGGAGACTAACAATTCAGAAATTCAGATTAATATTCAGAAAAAAACATTAATCAGTAGGTCTAGAAAGGAAACTGAAATATAGAAGTAGAATAGGCTAAACTCTAAGAAAATAAAGGGGTTTCATGAGGAATCATTATATTTTATAATTACTATAATTAAGGTAAAATATAAAGGTGAATTTCATAACAAAATTTAGGTTATGGTTATGTAATGAGCTTTCTACAGGCAATCATATACCTCTCAAAAGTAAAATATCCTTTTAAATGTCTGACATGAGTGCTGCATGCTGAATATCAGAGTGGATCACATAAAACCACATCTTCAAAATTTACATATTTTAAAATCTTTTAGGAATCCAGGTTTTTGGTTCTACATACAGACCACTGGCTAAGCCATAGTTTTTTTCTTTTCGAATGTTTGCTGGTATTAAAATTTATTTTTAAAAGAAATGAAACCATGAAATATATCAGAAAACATGTAATCATATTTTCTCAGATATCTGTGTTCTTTGTTCATTGCAGGACTGATCCAGTTTCTTTAGCAAAATTCCCACTGACTGCACAATGGAAATGAGGGAAGGCTTAATAAATGGACATAGCCTGTTACTCTGTCATGAATATAGTAGTTATACTTTATTTTAATAGCATAATTTCTTATTATAAAATATCATATGGCTTCCTTGTATTGGTTTAATTTTTTAATCCGTTTGAAAAACTCGCTAAATAATTTTAAATGCAAATATATTTACTACTAAAAAGTAAAAGTCATTAGAATCTGTAAACTCTTGTGTTGTGAAAAAAAAAAATCTCTTCAGCTAAGAACTTCATATATGATTGTATAAAGTGTAGGCAACTGCAATTAATTTTATCAAAGTGTTAAGTAGAAAAGAGAGAGAAAGAGGGTGGTACACAAAAAACAGTGATACAATAGACTGCTCTGTTACTTGTTATCCTGATCTGCTCCTCCAAAGCTGTTTGTTACTAGACTTCATCTTCTTTTGACATAATCCTCTTAACAATTGATCCCCCCTTGTAAATGCAACTCACTTCAGAATGCAAGCAAATTGGTTTGGAAGGATTGATTGATAAAGGGAAGCAAGCATTCATCATGCACCATAGTTGCCTGTGCTAGAAATGTGAAAGGATGACATTTTGTTCTGTCTGTCTCTTCCTAAAACGGGACAAATATTGGTCTGGTTTAGCAAATGCAAATTGTATTACAGTATCATGAAAAAAAATAATATTGAAATTCATTATAGATCTTGGCCCAAAATAAGTGCTATGTATTATTAACAGAATATTACTTAATAAACATCATAAAATAACCTATTTATCTTCTTATACCTAAGCAACACTAATGAAGCTTCACAGTCTTTCAGATTAAATACTGCATTTTCTGTTAGTCTGTGGAAGTTCTACTTTGTGAGAAAACACAATTTCTTATGTCATTTCCCTGCTACTTTTGTACTTGACCCTCCAGAAAGTAAAGACTAAATTAAGCTGCAGGTTCACTGGGATGGTTACTATTTGTAATATTTGTATACTGTATAGGATTCTGGTACAATGTGACATTTTTATTATCTGGTCATATCCTGTATGAATATGAATTAATTCAGGTGGGAGAAAAAGTTAAATCAAAATAATAAGTTCAATTATAACACTTGTTTCCATAAGACATATTTCTTCACATTCCTCCCAGACCTGAATGCTCGTCAGCTGAGTAAGAGTGATGTAAGTTGAGTAGGATGGGCAAACACAACGTCTGGGCATTTTCAGTGTGCAAAGTTGTGGCAAAAGGTTGGATATAGAGCCAAGCTCAACAGGAGATCAGGTGCTACAGAGCTCAGCATCATCTGGGAGCAAGTGACAGCTGCTTTCCTGCTGTCTCATAATCTGCTTTATGTGAGACAAGAATCCTTACGAGAAGCTGTAAAAGAGGGAGGATTTATGACAGCTTTTCATATGTGTAAGAGTCTCCCTAAAGTAACATCATTTGAACAAGGAAAATCTTCTCACACCGAAAGGTAGGGGCTTTGGGCTGCCATTGAGCTGTGAAATCAGTGTTAGAGGAAGGTATCAATCACAGCCCTGTGCAGAAACTTGTAGATCACGTCTCCCAGTAAATTCTGGTGTCAAAGGAGGCTGAGGAGTCCTAAGAACTCTGAAAGACTCCCAAGATCTCATTCCTCTTGGCTCACTCATCCTAACTCTTTTTAAAATTAACACCCAAGCACATATTAATACTCCCTCATTTCTGTTTTGTAGTGTTGTGTTACAGATTACATAAATAAAATAAATAGTGCAGCTGGACAGTTGAGAGACTCAGGCTCTGTAATTGACAAGCTCAGTTTAGACACAGCTTTTGCTGCTTACAGAGACCAAATCTTCAACAAGAAGTAGAAATATTTCATGCCTGTAAGATACCGTTAATCAGATGATTGGCAGGTTTTTTTCAGCACTGAATAGTGATGATTCCTGCTCGTGTTGACTCTTGCAGGTTTGCTTGCAAGAAATTAGCATGTTCTCATTAATAATTCTGGATAAAATCCTTTCCTTAACGAAGGAGTTTTGTGCTCTTTTTAACCAGGAAAAAAAAGACAATAAAAATGCTCCCATTTTAATGGGTTGTAACAGGGGCTCCAGTGACCTGGAGCCATCATATACATGATCTACAAAGACAGAGAAAAAAAGTACTAAAAAAGTATAATTTAAGTTTGAACTTATTTTGTGTTCAAATGTGACATTCAAGTTCCTTGTTCAAATATACCACCTGCTAGTAAAATCATGCCTCAGAGAGTCTTTAGCAAAGGAACACATAAACCCATGATCTATATAAATATAGCAATTTGTAAAGATATTTCTTAAAAATGCAGTAGATTACAGAGTCTGCCACTTAAAATCACATAGTGAAATATTATCCATACCAAAGTCAAGGATTTTATTGCTATTAAGGTCACTAAATACTGCAGTTTTTAATGCAGAGTAAATGGGGCATACAGGCACCACACATCACCTCTTCTTCACTACAATATCTCTTTGACTATAAGAATTCCAGGCTTTTGTAGTTTTTTTAGGTTAGTTTTGTCTAAATATTTGGAGATTTGTGGGTAGTTATGATGAAAACAGCTGCTGGTTTATAAATACAGACTTCGAATAGAACCTAAACCAGAGATATATTACATGCTCTGTCCATGGTTGACTGACTCTCTCTTGCATGGTACATTGGGTATAGAGTTCTTTTTAAAACCCTGAGCCACAACTGCCTTGGATGATTGTATCATTTATATCTGTCTATCCAGACTATATGTAAAAGGAATGCTTTTACTATTACAGAAATGCCTCAACTTTGGACAGGCACAAATGACAGGCCTGGAGAATCAGACCTGCTTTGTGAAAAAACAGGGTACTTGGAAGCTCTCCAATCAAGATTAAGAATGGTAAAGTCCATGCATTCCCTTAGGTTTCTACAGGCAAAGCATAGGTGTTTATGTCAAAGTGACTGATACTCAAAAATGATTCTTTTTTATATTTTTATTTTTCCTTATGAGTCTTAGACTATCCTCCTACAACCAAATTTTTCTAATATCATTTTCTCCCAAAATCCAATTTCTGACCATTTTCCACTGTTATATAATCCAGCAGTACTGAAAAATCTTGGTTCTACCATCTTTGGAACTAACTTTCAAGCAATTAATTCTGATGCTAAAACATCTCTTAGCCTCCTCTTCCCCAGAACAAAAAAGTCTAGTGTGCTTAGTTGCTCATCCTGAACCTTATGGTTTAGGTCTGATCATTTTGACATCTCTATGCTGGACTCTCCAGTTTTCCAGGCCTCATCTTTCAGCCCTCCTGAGCAGAGGAGCCTTCCACCTGTCTGTTAACCATATTCCTATTGAAGCACCATAGAATGTACTTGCACTTACTGCTGTAAGCAGTTTATCCCATTGGTAATGACTGAACTGTTGGCTTATACTCAGCTTGGTGTCCAGTGTGCCTCCCGGGTCCTATTCAGCCACTAGTTCCTTATGCTGTATCAATGTTGTGTTTCTCCTTACTGAAACTAGTGACTTTTCTCAAGAGGCTTACAGTGCACTCTTGATAACTGCCAAGGTCTGCCATTTGTTGTGCCAGCCGTTCTCTCAGATATAATGCTATTTCTGAATCAGCTGAAGGTATAGTCTTTGTCATCACCCAGATCATTGATGAAGATAATGTATAATATGGAGCCTATCACTGACGGCTGGGTCTCTAGCCATCTTTTAACATGCTTTCAGCCCAAAAGTCCAAACGATTTAAAATTTATCTCCATCCACCTATTCATTTTTCATGTGAGATAAAGGGTCAGAAACATTTCTGATATCAAGAAACACCAACATCCCCTTGTTCACATAGACAGTCATTGCACTGTCGTATACTCAAGGATGATTTGCCTTTGGTACAATGAACTGATACTCTGACTATTCTCTTTATGAACTTGAAAATGGATTCCAGGTGAATGTTTATTGATATAACCAGGAAATGAGATAAAACTGGTCAACCTACATTTCCCAGTCATTCTACCTGCTTTTAAAGGATGGGCATAATTTGAGACTTTCCCTGTCACCAGGGCCTTGTTACATATCTAAATTGATATTCAAATGGTGAAAAACAAAGAAAACAAAGAAGAAGAGACGTGATCATCAGACTTATCTTCAATTTCCATTTCCAGTTTCACTGGTCCTGCCTTTATAGTATCTTTCAGGGCAGAAAAGAAAACTAAAAAAAAAAAAAAAGGAACATTTTTAAGTTTCTAGGACATAGATTTTTTGGGGTATTTTTACTATTGTGCGTGGCATCCAAATTTTTCATATTATGATGAGGATAGGATAGTTTTGTAATTTAACAGTTCAGAAAAGTTGGGAAATAAGAAACCATGTATTGGGATGTTTAAATGTCATTTTCCCTGCAGTCTTTCAGCACAACAAGGCCACCATATTTATTTAGTAGGTGAAAAAAGCTTGCTAGAGAGTGGAGAAATTTCTTGATGTAAAACACTCAATTCAAGGACTAGTACCTCTTCACTTCACAAAGATTAATTAAAAGAAAGAAAGAAAGAGAAACAGACAATAAAACTAAAACAAACAAACAAAAATCTAATTCAAACAGTTAAAATATTTAGCTTTAAAATACAAAAATGTGAGATTGTGCTAGAGCAATACTACAGCATTATTACCGGAAAAAAATTGCTATGATCAAATTTTTCCAATAGAAAATGATAATAAAGGAAAACCCAATAATCCTTGATCTCCTTAGTATCAGATCTTGAAATATAAAGTGCTCATATTATGTAATGATTTTTGGTGACAGCAGCACTTAGTGGCATTGTATATGTTGATTATTTCTTTTGCAAGCTTACTGACAGTGCTTTAAAAATATATGCAGTTTTGTAAAAGCTGATCCTTACAAGCATAATATATAAGAAAGGGCAGACTGGATTTTTTGACCAAGAGTAAGCTTATACCTGTATGTGACTTTGCTTTTTTCAATAAAACATATTTAATAAATCATGTTTGCTTATAGTACATTCTGTACTTTTGCACTTAAGAACATCAGATAACAGATAACTACTTTTATGCAAGGTCAATAACAGCACTATCTTCTTTTTACAGATGGCGGACTGAGGAATAAACTTCAGAGAAGCTTTCTGTCTATGAAAGCCTGAAGTTCATCTGTCGTATCCTGATTATCTACATAAAAAAAAAAAAAACCAAACTAAAACAAAACAAAAAAACTCAACCAAACAAACCAAGAAACCTTATCTTTTTTTTTTTTTCAAGGACCCTTCTTTGTCAGAGACACTTCATTTGTTAAACCTGGAAAAATGCCAAAAGTAAAAAGAAATTCATCTTGATATTCAAGCAAACACCTATGCTGAGATGTCTAATTCATGAGATGAATCCTACTCATAGTCTCAGTACAGCTTTGTACCCAGATTAATAGAGTATCTGAAAAATATCACAGAACCTCAACGTGTACTTATGTCATGTTATGTTACTGAACAAAATTTTCATTGTATATATTCATGGTCTGACATAGCTATGTGCTTCTGCTTCACCTGTTTTCATTAGTAGCTACTTCAAAAACTGCTATTAGAACTATAAAAAAAAAGAGAAAGAAGGCATAAGGTTACAGCACGGAATATTAAATATGGCTTAAATATTAACAGTATATCTTTTTTCCTTCAACTGTATACTCTATATAATCTTTAGATATAAAACATGATACATTGCCTGTTTTTATTTTAAAATATATTAAAATGCCCATGTCCATTTTTTTGGAAAAAAAAAAAAAAGAAAAAGAAGGCAGGCAAGACAGCTTGGAGCCATCATTGCTATTGTTAATTGCAGACCACTAAGAAAAAAAAAGAAAAAAAAAAGATGATAAGGAAAGAAAAGAAGCACAAAGTTTAAACTGTAGTACTTCATGGTAGTGATGACATTTAACTTACAAATTTTTAGTTAGAGAAGTACATAGACACACAGATGCACAAATGCACACACACATATACTCACATACACACAGTCTCTCCTATCAACCCAGCGAAGACCAAACAAAGTTGTAGAAGGATCAAACCTGTGTAAAACATTGTTTTTAGCTGTTTCTCCTCTCAGCAGTTGTCAGCAGTTTGTCAGAGAATACTCTCATTAGCTGAGCTGGAGTGTTATTAAACCCAAATTAAACAGAAAGAAGAGGAAGGTGAAGCAGAGAAACAAAACACATACAAAAGAGAAAACTCCGCTTCCTTCTTTTATCCTTCAGAAATTTACCTAAGTACACAGTAAGTGAATAGGTAATTTGTATTTTAAATGCTGTGTTATATATCTGATGGTAGATATTGTGAATCTGGGGTAGGGCACACAAGTCACATATTCTATGCAAAACTAAGGATTTAGCTGACATTTCTAGTTGTCATCTGTATTCACATCTCTGCTTGCTTCCTTTTGGTTATTGTTCAGACTCTTGCTCATTAACTTAATGGTGCTATGTTGGATCTATGTATGTTTTAGGAGATTTGAAGGTATAGATGATATTCAGTTGAAGTAGCTCTATTCAGTTCTTTCCTTCCAACCCAAATTACACTTTCTAGACGACTGCAATTAGTAGATACCTAGCGGAATCATGCAGTTAGAATTAATGTTCAATGTATCAGTTTGGACTAATTAATGATAGTTTCACTTTTTTTTTTTAATCGAATATAATCTCTCCTTGGATTAAAAACATACAGAGGCCATGATGGCTAGCATTGACTTTAAGCCTTGGCATCATGAAATTAGCAATGATTTCTTAGTTGATAATGCCACAACAGGTAAAACTAATGACAGCGAATTAGTCTAATTTTGTGATATTCACCAACTTTAAATATGGCAAAGCCATACCACTGCTTTCTGTCACAAGAACAGTCCTTAAGAGGGAACAGAGACGTACTGAGAACAGAAGCTGATTCACAGTAACTGACAATATGCCTGCTCAGTAGGCTTGAAATATCAATATTATTGACCTTGGTATGAGAAACATTTCCTTCTTGTAGGAAATCTGCCTATCCAACAGTCAGAAAGTAAGAAGTGACTCATCAGATGGCAGATTATTGGAAGAAGAATCATTTTGTTCAGAATTAGACATCAGCATTAGTTGCTGTTCATCCTGTGATTGCAGCAGAGATAGAAAGCATTACCTTTTATTTTAGGAAAAAACCTGTCAGGATTTACTGATTAATACTTTCCTTGCATAAAACTGTGAGTCATCTTCGACAGCATTACTATGACTGGAGTCACAGTATTGGTCTGTGCATTTGTCAGATTTAACAGGTAAGTGTTGTCAGGATGAGGCACCTTTCAAGGAAATCCCTAAATATGCAAACGTTAGCTTTGGTGATCTAATTTCTTAATATAGAAGTACCCTTTCATTAAGGAGGAGGGAGTGGAAGAACTGCCTACTCAGAGGTCTGGCGTTTTGATGCAGAGTAACAAACAACTTCCAGAGCAATAAAAATCTTTAAAGATTCAGTGATTTTTCATGATAGAAAAGTTAACCTCAGCTATTTCCGTATTGCATTCTATCTTTCAAACAAACTTTCAAAACTCTGTAGATTGAATTTTTGGTTCAGTCTCTCGTTTGGGGCTATGTACATTTAAACATCATCGTTGTCCTGTACAAAAATTATTTTTTTATGATGAGGAAGCAATTCTCTGTGTGTAACGCACACAAAATAAGCTGGTTTCTTTTGCAAAAATGTAAGGTGCATTGGAAACTTGCAAATAAAAAGTAACTTTTATATTTGTAAAAATCTGTCACCTTCTCATGCATCCAATTAATGTCTTCTAGTCTTAATTGAGTTTGTTTTTTAATAAATCCAAAACCCAAAGAGTGGACTTTCTTCAATTTGAACATGTTTCAAACTCTTTGATCTAGGTAATATTCAGTATTCCTCTTTGGGGCTTCAGCAGACTTTAACTCATTTTGGCAAAATACAAGTTTGAGGTCATGTTTATGATGGGACTAACATCTTTCATTAATAAATAAATAATAATTATTTTTTTGTGATATATCTGTAACAACTGTGTGTACACAGTTTCCAGTGCATAATTTTACAGTTTATTTATTTTTAAAAATTGATTGTTCCATAGTGAATAGTGATTTTGTGTACAGTAGCCTTTCATAGCCTTTGTAAATGATACTCATATTGGGGTATGATGAAAAAAAAAAACCTTTTGAATGCTGCTGTTAACTTATTTACACTTTATTTCTATCACACTCTATTTTAAGACTTTGAATCATGTGCAACAAGTAACTATTATGTGTCCATTGTTATTAGTTAAAATAACAATCCTCTATTTAATAATTTTTTATTTTGATGCAATTGCTAAAAATAATGATCATTTAAATTCATCAAATATTTTCTAATAATTCCAGTATTAAAAAAGGTCCAGAAAGTGACTAGTTGAATGCTGATAAAAATATTTGTTTTATTTACTTCATAGTGTTTTTATTGAGCTTTTTCTTCTTTTTGTAATATCAAATTTCACTAAAAAAAAAAAGAAATGAAATAAAGGTATTACCTATAGTGTTTTCAAACACTAAAATGAACTTAAAAATACTTGCAGTTTGTCTTAGCCTCAATATTTCGATGTTTTAATGCTTTCCATAAGTGAATTGCCATTAACATCACATATTAGAAATCCATTAGGAATAATTATTGCTAAGGGAAAATGCATTTACTTTGCAGAGACAAAAAAAAGGGAAATAATTATATATAGTAAATTCCAATACTCTTGTACAGTACAAAATAAAATACTAAGAGAAGTAGCTCATTAAAAGTTTAAGAGCAAAGTCAGGCTTTATACAGGATCAGATCTTTTTTGTTATGATAACTCAGAATAGAGTTATAGAGTTAGTGTTTCAGAATAGATACATTTTCTTACAAAAATATTTTGACATTTGATATTTATGTAAATCAGTAAGCATCTCAGGCACAAAAACCATAAAGGTGAATAGACACATCAATTTTTAAAAAAATAAAAAAAAGATTTCGTGTCCTTTCATAGTTCTTTAAAGAGAGTATCTTTTTAAAAGAGATAAATTATTTCTGCCATCATTAAAAGTTTAAAATTTTGGCTTCTGATATAGCCATGACAGAGAACAGCTAGAACTACAGTATCCTCACTGTTGACTGGAATACCGGGTAATTTAATTGGTTTCCTCCATATTATTTCCTCTACTATATTTTTAGTTAAAAGTCCATTAAATTTGAGAATAATCTTGGATTTAGTAGTTGGGGAACTTAACAAATTGACCTCATAAAAAAGAACTTTGGCTTGATATCACTCTTTAAAATCTAACCAAGATTGTTAGCATATGGACAAATACCATTTCTTCTCAAGGATTAAACAAATTTTGGACTTCTGTATAATTTACATTTTACCCTATTAGTTCCTTCCCAGTTATACAGATTCAATTCTAAAAGTAGCAGTGTGAAACCTTCCATGGAATGATTACTATAGAATATTTATTTAAAAAAGAGAATGTCTTAACTAATTATAAACAAAATTTCCTAGTATTTCAGGCTGGTCTGAAGTTTTTAGTCACATTCAAACATTATCCAAATGAAGACATTATATTCTGCATGAATGGAGAATCAGAGCAGTAAAACAGGTCGTTGGGTGTTTGGGCTTAACGGGCACTGACTATTAGGTGATACCACAGGGTTTGCAGTGGTCTGGATCACTTGCCTTGTCAGAAGAGGCTGAGGAAACAGATTTTTCAGCCTGGAGAAGAGACGGCTGTAGCAGGGAACTGAACTTCAGATTCCCAGTGCCTGCAAGGAACTGGAACCAGGCTCTTCATAACTGTGTGTGGTGCGAGGAGAGAAACAATGGATGTATGCTGGGAAGGGAAATATTCAGATCGTGTATGATGAAAAGAAAATTCCCAATTGGATAGCAAAGTGGTGAAACAAGTTGCCCAAAAATATTTTAAAACAATGGTGATTTTTAAGACCTTAGTGGATGTAGTGTGAGCAGAGCTGAGCAGATTGGAACAACCAGCTCTGACTTCAGCACTTCTCTTGCAGTAAGATGGATTAGAGACTTCATGAGATCCTTTCCCAGTTGAATTATGCTATGGTTATATGACTCTATATCGAAAAGACAGGTCATAACATCATGATAACAGCAAAGAAAACAGGGAAATCTCACAAAAGATGAGAAGGTATATTTAGATGAAACTATCTCCTAAAGTCTAATCTATTTATTTAGGAACAACCTTTCTGTAAGATTCTCTTACACTTTATTGCAGCTATATAGCCAGAAGTATTGACAGGGAAAGAGTGAAATAAACTTATATATCACCTTAGTGAAACAATAAATGCTGAACTGATATTTGTGAAAATGCCGTGACAAAAGATTCAATTAAGCATAACACTACCATGTTCAGGCAACTTTTGTGCTTGACATGGTCTTTTCTTGCTCATTTTCCCTTAAAAGAATCCACAAATTAAACTGTTTTGTTTGCTTGCTAGCTTGCTTGCTTGCTTGTGTTTTTTTCCCAGGTTATTAATGGTATATTTAATGATTATTCTGATCTGTCACAGCATCCTGGAAAGAAGCCTAGGTTTGGGGAAATTGTTTGGTTTTTATTTGTTTGTCTTGTTTTGCGTTTGGCTTGGGTTTGGTTTTGCTTGTTTTTTTTTTGTTGTTTTTTTTTTTAATTAAAGCAAATTAAATTAAATGCATCAAGTTTGAAATAGTGTATTAATTGTACTCTAACCACAACTGACATGCTGTAACAAGGGAAACATAGAATTATCTTGTTCACTGTTTTGTAAATGGTACTGTGAATCTGCAAAGAATCGGTGTTTAAAGTTTGCATAAATGTCCTACATTTACAAAATTACTGTGAAATATTAGTCTAACGAAATTGTGCCATTTCCTCTTTTCCATTATCACACTAATGTACATACTCTATTCATGACAGATTTTTCTTTCAAGACATTATATTCAGAGCCAGGAATTGACTTCTCTATGTAATTTGTTTTTATTGAATAGCTCTGTAAAAAGAGACAGTCTTTGTTTTCCCCTCAGCTAGAGGTATGGATAATCCGTGACAGTGAATACTCCCTTTTATCTAACACACTTTTGTCCTTTGCATGGAACAAGCCACTAGAATTCCTACTTTCAACCTCTCATATTTATTTTGAAGTGCTAAGAAATTTTGAAATCTCTAATTTGAGTTTCCATGTTTATCTTTAATGAGACAGGCCAAGTGTGATAATTTGCAGTACTGTATTTCTGATGGTTGCTAGTGTCAAACATCTGATTTAAAGTAATTGATGAATTTATTTTTTTTTTAGACTCAAGGACATTCTTTATCTTTATTTAATATTATATATTTTGTTTCTAAGTGAAAGTCAAGAATGATAAATCTTTCTTAACATCAGTAACTGCTGCATGACAGTTTTGATTGTACTGAACTTACTGTAAGTCAGTTTTTTCCCATTATGATGTGAAAATTTCTGACCTTTTTCTTTGTTTTGGGTTTTGTCTATGCCTACTTCAGCACTGCACACAGAGATGGGGAGAGAACACTCTGCTTATTCCTTCTTTATGGTCAAGTGCAGCTGATCTCAATGAACTTGAAGTCTGAAGAACTTAATTCTGTTCTTTTATCCCTACAGATTCATGGTTTAGAATCCAATCTTGTAAATTTGTATAAAGTAGCATTAACTTGTCTCAATTTTCAGAGATTTTTTTCTGAAATAAAACAAAGATAAAAAAAAAATGTTTTATATGTGTCTGAGAGATGTAAAGATGTAGCTGAGAGCTATTTATCCTAAGGATGGGGGAATAATTATGAATAGTAAGTTTTCATAGGCCTGCTTTATATGAGAATGTTGAGCTGTTTGAATATTAAACTGTTTTAAAATGTAAAAATATAATCTCATCTTAAAATGCTTACTTGGTGCATCTTATTTATTTACTTGTTTACTTATTTATTTACTTATTTATTCTTATTTAAAGAAAGAAACTTTGCAAGTTTCGTAGTAGTAATTTTAAAGTTCCAGCACACCCTCTTTGTCCTATTTTGTCCATAAAAATGATAACACATGCACTGGAAATATTTTTATAAAAACAAACACTAGCCTTTTCCAGATACTGTGTTTTCTGTGAATCCTTACAGTAATGGTGCAAACCAACATCAATTCAGACAATTAGAAATTATATTGAAGTTCATTTATTCTATATTTAATTTGATATCAGTGATCAGTGAATCATCATAAATCAACCAGCAAGAAGTAGAACTTCTCCTAGTTTGGATGCATCAGTCCTGAAATTAGAATTTTCTCTGTTGAAATTAAAAATAGTATGTATGCCAATATTTTTTTCACTTATAACTGCATTTTATTTGTAAAATATGAACAATAATTAGTTTCAATACAAAGGACAAAAAAATGTAGTAATGTACACAGCTGCAGTTCTGCTGACAAATGATCAATGTAGAGTTGATGTTATTTGAAGGTGATAATACAAACACTTAATAAATCATGTTTAAATAAGAGAAAAATATTCAGGTTAAAGTGCATTCCGAAAACTGCACTAAAAGATTTGTGCCTCTTGAACTTAAGATGCAGAAAATTTTAAGACAATATATTAAAAAAAACCAAGGATAGAAAACATTTGAAAACATTTGAACCACCATTCAGGCAGCACAGTTTAGAAAATTTCACAGAAAAGCTGAAACAACACTAGTTTCAATATCCTCTCTATGAGTATGACCAATATTTGTAGCAGACTTAGGCCATCAGTCTTCAAGAAAAGAAATATATATTGCAAATAAAATAATATATTGTTTCAGCAACTAACTGATTTTCAATATTCATGCACGCTGAGATTTATATTGCAATAATATCCATAATATTCCCTCCAGGTTAAACAATATTATCGGATTAGAAGGTATGGTTAGTCCTTTATGAAAGTGTTGATGCTTATCTCACAATCTCCACATTGGAACCATTCCTTGATGCAGCAATCTTCTTGGAGTACAAGCGAACCATGGCAGCCTATGGATAACTCTTATGCACTAATGTTTGAATCAAGACCTACTCCCTTATTAGATGACAGTAAATTAAGGTTTTCTTATCCTAGGGAAACTACCATCTGTCTGTCTAACTTTAAGAAAAGCATTCAGCAGCAGAAAAGCACTTCAGCCCGATCACTTCAAATATGTGTTGTTCTTGGGGGAAAAGGGCAAGAACACATATCCTTTTTTTAAGTAACTCTCCAGATGAAATTAATCCTCCTGAACATAAGCAATGATGACCATTAAGGAGCTCCAAACCTGGTATGGAACACTTTAAGGGATAGGGCAGCCAGTACTTCTCTGGGAAACTTGTTCCTCACTGCCCTCACACTAAAGAATTTTTCCCTTATATTTAATCTAACCCTACCCTATTTCAGTTTAAAGACATTTCCTGTTGTCCTATCACTATCCCTTGTAAAAAGTCCCTCTCCAGCTTTCCTGTAAGTTCTCTTTGGGTACCAGAAAGCTGCTAGAAGGTCTTACCGTAGCATTCTCTTCTCCAAGGTGAACAACCCCAACTCTCTCTTTCCAGAGGAGAGGTGCTCCAGTTTGTGATCATCTTCATGGCCCTCCTCTGGACTTGGTCTGGACGGTCCACATCCTTCTTAAGCTGGGGGTCCCAGAGCTGAACTCAATACTACAAATGAGGTATCATAAAAACAGAGTAGAGTGGAAGCATCACCTCCCTCCACCTGCTGGCAACATTTCTTTTGATGCAGCCCAAGATATAGTTGACTTTCTGGGATACAAACACGCATTGCCAGGTCATTTTGAGCTTCTCATCCGCCAACACACACAAGTCCCTCTCCTCAGGGAAACTTCTCTCCTGAAACCAGGGTAGTGACCTTCTGTGTGCCCCCCTTCCTGCCCTAAGGATCTTGAATTCCATCATTTCATGGGCACTGCAACCAAGGCTGCAGGTTTCTCACCGGCCTCTCTTTGTTGGTGAGACCAAGGTCCAGCGTAACACCTCTCCTTGTTGGCTCCTCTATCATTTGGAGAAGGAATTCATATCATATCGTATCATATCACAAATATCATATCATCAGGGCTGTATGTGATCCCTCTCAAGCAGTCTTGTATATGATTGTTGATATTTGGTGCAGAAATTAATATCTGTTGTTGATCCAACAATACATATGGCTTACGTTTTTTCTTTTCACTTGTGGGGACTTAGAATGCTAAAATTAGTAAGGAAATACCCAGAGGGAACAGACTGGACATTCCGACATTCCAACCATCCATAGAATCAGTGTGGCTCTAGAATACAATGTTTAAGTCAACCTGCCAAGGAAGTAACTTTATGGTAGTTAGGATAAAATAACTGCAATAATTTTAAGAATGAAGACAAAATCCAGAAATCCCAAAATTAATCCATTTGTTTTGGTACATTGAAGAACATTTGCCACCTACAGAGGAAAAGTATCTGTCCAAATATCTATTCCAAATACCAGTATCTGTATCCAAATATCAACTGTCACCATATCCCATGCCCTGACTTGAGTCTGTGAAATAATACACAGTAGAAATAGAATTGAGCTTATGTACATGCTGGCCACAGTTTTCATGGATGCCTCTGAGTATATAAGCTAATAGTTTTAATATGTGCTTCTCCATCTGAATCAAAGGAGTGATAATGTGTCTGCTAGCATTACTAGGTTCTTGTCTTGCAGACAGGTCAATCAATATAGAAAAACACAATCCCACATCTCTCAGAACATAATCAGGTTCTTATTTAAATAACGTAAAACAAAAGCTGTTTTGCATAAATACAGGGAAGGATACAAACCAAAATGAAAATATAGCTGGAGGGATGCTCTTTTTAATCAGGTAAAGAAGATTGGCTGTTAGAACAAGAGGAGGTGAGCATAAGAGAAAAATATACAGCTGAAAAATTAATCCAATTCCAAAGCTGCTCTCTAAACTAATATTTTTTTCCTTCTCCCATGGTTTTTAATGCAGCATGAAAAAAACCCAACAGCAACAACAACAAAGAACCCAACAACAAAATAACAAAAATAACCACAAATCAAACCACATTAAATGAATGTGAGGAAGCCAGAGTTGCTCAGGCTATTTAGATCACATTCAACTCTAACCATAATCATTAAGCAGAAGTAGCAAGTCTTCGTTATCATAACAATTTTCTCTTTTAACAAAACTCTTCCCTCTTTCCCTTTTTTTGGTATGTATATATATTACTTTAATAGCAACTGCAGATGAAATACCCACATCACCTGTACTAAAAACAAGGGTACATCATTCCAATGAATGTTATTCTCTGCCTTGACAGAGCAAAATTTTGTATAGACATAATGGTTACAGCTTAAGGTTTCTCCTAAATTCTCTTTCTGTTTCTCACCCATCTATTACACCATGGTTCTGGAAAGCTTGAATTTACTTGTTTATCTTTTTCATTTTAAATTAATCTACCCTCCATTGCCACACTCGAGCACAAGTGAGAACAGTGCTGCCAGATAAGACACTCTAGTCATGACTGCATGATTAATTTTTTAACTGAAACAACTGAGAACTTCTTGCTCTGAGGAGCAAGACAAAACAGTTTAAAGAAGTGTCTCAAATAAACATTTAATTTAGAAGATGAGAGAAAGAAGTGTGTACAGAGTCTCAAAACGAACACTAGAAAAATTCACATGAAAGGGACTTGAGAAAATTATTTATAGAAAAAATAATGCAAATCCTGATATGCTACAAATAACTAACATATAAATCAAGACTGTCACTCAATTAGATCATAATTACAGTAGTTAAAAATATATCTCTTACTTTTGGGCAGGTGATTTTAATTTTGGAAATGATGCTCTTCCTCTACTCTGCTCTCATGAGAGCCCACCTGGTTTACATCAAGCTCTGAGGCCCCCAACATAAGAAGGATGTGGACCTACTGAACGAGTCCAGAGGAGGGTGACAAAGATGGTCAGAAGACTGGAACACCTCTCCCACACAGACAGGCTGGGAGAGTTGGGGCTGTTCACTCTGGAGAAGACAAGGCTCCAGAGATACCTTCTAGCAGCCTTCCAATACATAATGGGAGCTTTGCAGGAAAGCTAGAGAGAGAGTTTTTACAGGGGCATGTATTGATAGGACAAGGGGGAATAGCCTTAAACTGAAAGAGAGCAGGTTTAGATCAGATATTAGGAAGAAATTCTTTAGTGTTAGTGTCGTGAGGCACTGGAACAGGTTTCCTAGAGAAGCTGTGGGTGCCCCGACCCTGGGAGTGTTCCAGACCAGGTTGGATGGGACTCTGAGCAAACTGGACTAGCGGAAGATGTTCCTGTTCATGGCAGGGGCATTGGAATTAGACAATCTTTAAGGTCTCTTCCAACACAAACCATTCTATTATTACATTATTCTGTGAATATCTTATTCCAGACTCAGCTTTGAACNATGGATGCCCTGACCCTCGGAGTGTTCCAGACCAGGTTGGATGGGACTCTGAGCAAACTGGACTAGCGGAAGATGTTCCTGTTCATGGCAGGGGCATTGGAATTAGACAATCTTTAAGGTCTCTTCCAACACAAACCATTCTATTATTACATTATTCTGTGAATATCTTATTCCAGACTCAGCTTTGAACTGTTGCTTTGAACTGTCCTTACTGAGGAACATTGGAGTCTGATTATGTAATAAGAACATGAGAGACTGGAAAAAAAAAATAAAAAAAAAAAATTAAAAAAATGAAGAGGTATTTGAAATACTTATTTCCACAGTATGACTCAGTTTGTATTTTACAGTGCACTTACCTGTTTTATATTAGTATCAAAGAACTCTAATGTTGGGTCAGGAGTCCGTTGGTTTGGGTTGTACATTAATTTACGTGGAAACAAAGTTACCTGCTGAACATTAGATAACATGGAGTTAGGAGAAAAAAATATTTTTTTTTATTAGACAAGCTTATATAAATTTTCCTAAGACATTAAAAAAAATCAAAGTTTAAATGTTGTAGAGGATACACCTTTCATGATGTGGAGCCCTAATGTTATGAGATAATGAATCTGGTTCTAGAAATGCTAGTATTGAATTTGTCACATTGCATTCTAATGGCACAAAACACTGATATGGTGTAATGTTACATAAAATGTACTGTGCTAGCTTTATCAACTCCTAAAACAAAAGTGGTGATATACAAAAAGCTTACAAAAGGATATCTGTCACCCTTAACTAATTAATAACTTTATTGATGATCTGGTGAGGGGACTGAGTGTACCATTAGCAAATTTGCAGATGACACAAAGCTGGGGGGAATATCTATCAGCTGGAAGGCAGGAGGGCTCTTCAGAGGGACCTGGACAAGCTGGAGAGATGATCTGATTCCAATGGGATGAGGTTCAACAAGGCCAAGTGCCGGGTCCTGCACTTTGGCCACAACAACCCCCTGCAGCGCTACAGGCTGGGCACAGAGTGGCTGGAGAGCAGCCAGGCAGAAAGGGACCTGGGAGTTTGGATTGACAGGAAGCTGAACATGAGCCAGCAGTGTGCCCAGGTGGGCAAGAAGGCCAATGGCATCCTGGCCTGGATCAGGAACAGTGTGGCCAGCAGGATCAGGGAAGTAATTCTTCCCCTGTACTCAGGGGAAGTAATTCTTCCCCTGTACTGCTGGGGAGGCCACACCTGGAGTGCTGTGTTCAGAAAAGAGCAACGAGGCTTGTAAAGGAATTGGAGCACAAGCCCTATGAGGAGAGGCTGAAGGAGCTGGGGTTGTTCAGCCTAGAGAAGAGGAGGCTCAGGGGAGACCTCCTCACTCTCTACAACTACCAGAAAGGAGGTTGTAGCCAGGTGGTGGTTGGTCTCTTCTCCCAGGCAACCAGCAGTAAGTCAAAAGGGCATGGTCTTAAGCTCTGCCAGGGGAGGTTTAGGTTAGATATTAGGAAAAAGATTTTTACGGAGAGAGTAATCAGACATTGGAATAGGCTGCCCAGGGAAGTGGTGGATTCACCATCCCTGGAGGTTTTAAGATGAGACTGGATGTGGCACTTAGTGCCATGGTCTAGTAACCATGGCAGTGTTGGATCAAGGATTGGACTTGATGATCTCAGACGTCTTTTCCAACACAGTTGGTTTGATGATTCTATGAAAACAACTTTTCATTAATGACTGGCCAGGAAGCGAGTCTATTTTCCGTTCTCACATTTTATTACTATCACCTTTCAGTTTTTACTTACCACATCTCTTCATTATCTTTCCTACTGTCATTACCATCTTCAACTTTTTTCTCACTTCCAATGTCTTCATCATTCTCTATTTCTTCTTTTAATTCATAAAAATCATCTTCAGTTCCATCTATCAGAGTAGAAAACCAGCATTTCTTAACTTCCTTTGCTACAACTTTTTCTAATCTCTTCCTTCTAATCCAATGACGAAACTGCGTGGCACAAGGCTCCTTCATTTCCCTTGAAGGGGTTAAAGCAGGATCTGATGCCAGAATCCATTTTGATTATAAAGACTGGTCTATAGTATAAATGATTTGTAGGTGTAGCATTTTTTCTCCTAGTGTGACAAGATCAGTGTTCCTTTCTCTAACAGTATTCTTCACTGCTGACAACAGATAGTCTTGCATTCCTCTTTCTCTTAGCAACACACATCTCCTACTTCAAATGACATTCAGGTAATCCTTCACTAAATTTGTAGATATTTATCCGGTGTTTGACACTTGACAACTATTCCAGTAGGCAGCTGTTCCTTTGGCATTTTTTTATGTATCAAGAATACATAAGGTGGTAATTTTATACCATCTGTTGACACTGCCAATGTTAAAGCAATGTGCATTTTTATCTTCTACATTTTTTATGATGATTTTATCCCTCCTTTTTCAACAATGTAACTTGATGTTTGAGCGGCAGTACCCATTTGACTAAGCAGATAGTCTTAGTCTTACATCATTGCTGCAATGCAATGAGCTTTTTGATGACATCAGAAGGCAGATGTTGGCAAAATACAGTTCTCTCCCAAAGGCAAAAAAATATGAAATCACGTATTTCCTATTCCACCCTGCTGTCATTTTCCTTCTTGCTCTGAAATATTTTCTGCTTATGATATTTCTGAATCTTTCAGGTTAATGATTTCCCACGTAACTGGGATTCATCTTTTGTTTGAATATGTACAAATTCAGCAAGTCACAGAGTTGCAGAATCATTCAGATTGGAAAGTGCTATCTAGTCCATCCTCCTACTCAAAATATGGCCACCACTAAATTCAGACTAGATTTTTCTTCTGTCTGTTAAAAGCATACTTTTTTGGGGTCAACTGAATGATTTCTGAATAATTAGCACATGAAAGCTTCTGGTTTGACTGTTTCCATCTTCACACTTATGTCCCCCTTTTGTGTACATTTCCTCTCCTTCTCACCTTTATTAGTTGGTTGGGTTTGTTGGTTTGTTTGTTCATGTGTTTTTTTGTTTGTTTGTTTGTTTCTCTTTTTTTCATATAGTACTACCATGAGTATAAAATTTACACCGTAACTTCTTATTCCTTTTGGTAGTTGGGTGTCTCACCTCCAAACCCCCTTCCATTTTATAATTAATAGCAGAATCCAAGAAGGCTTATAAAACTACTGAAATCATAATGGAATTCTCTGCATTACCATACACAACACAGGCAAGTAGAAAGGAGAAACAGTAACAATCAATTGCACTTAACTGTGTCATCACTCAGTTTCAGGAAAATTCATCCTCCTTTTAGGAAAAGAGAGTTTTTATGAGTTTATATTGTCTGTTTATATTGGTTCCATTTTTTTGTTTCTGTGCTAAAATTTAACTGGCTAGCGTCTTTCACAAATGCTTCCTACTCACATTACTCTGCAAACTCAGTGCTTCAGAATGTTCCTGGGGATGCTTGCTACCTTTCTTTAGATGCAGATTTGGGACCCAGTGCTTTCTTGCAATGCATTATGGTATTGGACCTTTTAGCATTGGCTCAGCAGCCAGTACCTAGAATGAAAACACTCTGTTTAGTGACGTCTAGACTCTAGCCTGGAAGCAGAGCCCGGCCTGCTGTAGAACGCATCTATGCCATCCATCCTGACTCAGATTTATGGAAGTGCCCATTGTGAATTTAACTGGAATAGGGCAAATACATTGAAACTACCTTGTCAGAGAAAGTCACTATTCCTTACAGGCCACAAATATTAGTTTTATAACCTACCTCAAAATTTCTGAATGTAAATTTCAGCATGGGCAACAAAGGGACCTGCATATTACCTAAATCCTGATGAAAGCTAGAACCAGTAGGACATCCTGTCCATAAAGCAAGGAAGTTTACCAGCTTTTTAGTCTATCGAGGATATAGTTCCAGAGTACTACAGGGTTTCCATGACGGAGGAGATGAGATTTGTAAAATGGAATATAACCTTTTCTATGACAGGGACTTCAAGAACAATACCTAGATTCTAGTGACAGAAGGAAACTGGAACCTGTTCTAGTTCCCTGCTTTGAAAGAATCCAAAGACAAATGGAGCAAATAGTGTTCTAAACAAACAAAGAAACTTCTTCTAGATGTCACTGCTACCTTATGGGGTTTTTTTCTCTTTCTCTGAGAATACAGCTAAATCCTACACTTCGAAAATGGGTTCATGCAACATGGTAGTTACATCATCCCTCTGTCATGACAGATGTCATCTGCCTAGATGTAAGCATTTCTTAGATCTCTATGATGAAGTCTGATATCACGGTTTTGGCCACACTGCACCCAAGCGGTACAGGCCTCAGAGAACTCTTCTAACTTGTGATTATTTCTGGGCTGTATCATATGCCTTACTTGGATTTTTTGTCAGAACTCAAGAGGATGATTCATCCTAATTTGCCCACCTTGAGGCCAGGGCTAGATCTCATAAAATGAACATGTCCTTCTGAGCTTAGGAATACTTTCTTCCAAAATATCTTATAATAGGGACTTTGGATAGTTCTATGCTACGTGCAAATTCTCTTTTGATTTCCCTCCAGCAGCATAAAAACCCCATGGAAACTGCAAATAAACAAAGACATAGAACAAATTCTTGAATGAGAATCAAACACACATTTGGTGAATTTTAAATAAATGAAACATACATTAAAAATAGTTGATTGCATTCCTGGCAGACTCGGAGTTGGCTCTGCAAAGATTTTTTTAACTTGTAAAAATAATCCTCATACACTTTCAGTATCAAGACAGATTCATTGGAATCTCCTGGATTTAAATGAGGAAATAATTTATTTGGAGTGACGTTCACTTAGTATTACCCATCAGTAAGGCTGTTTGCAATGTGTCAAAAGTGTCACTCCTTTTCCTTGATTCACCTCTTTTTGCCCAAGATTGAAGCCACAGGATTGCACAAACATTACCACAATCAGAAACCACACTTACTCATTGTATTTAAATATCTTCAGCCACAATTGACCATCACTTATGTCTAGGGTAGTAGCTCTGACCAATATCCCTGTTTCTTTTCTTCACTTTAAACAACCCATATCACTGAACTCAGTATGCAATAGAACCTCTGATCACGAACTTTGTCCCACACAGTGAAGAGATGGGGATCTTCAGTTTTATGAAAAAAAGATTATTTATCTGTATAATGACAAAAGATGAGAGGGAAAAATAGCCACATGTTCTTTCTTATGAAGTCTCAATTCCTGTAGTCAAAGGTAGGCAGGCAAGGACAAGTACAGCTCAGAAGATGTCAAGAGAAAAACAGCATGACCAAATAGGCTGCTGTAATGAAAGCGAATAAAGCAAAGTGATTATGTGCTTTCCTACAGTGAAGTGTGCATTCCTTAGCAACGATGAATTGTTCAGCTAGCAACAGCAGGGAAGTACTGTAAGACAGTGCAAAACCGTAAACTGTGGAAAATTCACTGAATGGTCTGGGCTCAAAGGGAATGGGTCACTGGTTTGAAGTATAACTGGGAGTCAGTCACTTGCAGTGCCCCCAGGGTTAATGAAATAAACCTTTGCAATAGTACAGCCTGGGTGTCAGCTGCATGAAAAGCCATTCTGCAGAAAATATCATTGGGGTCCTGTTGGACAACCAGTTGAAAAGAAGAATGGATGTGCAGCAAAGGCCAATTACATAATGGGCTTTTTAGCAAGAACAGAGACAGCAGATTGAGTGGTTATTCCCATTTATGTAGCACTTTTGAAATCCCATATGGAGTACTGCGCCCAGTTTGGGTCTAGCCTATACAGGAAAGGTATCAGTAAACTAAAGGAAGTAGAACGGAAAGTGGCTCATATCTATAGGTAGATGCAGCTTATCATCCATAGTGAGAAGTTGATACAAATAGATTTGTTCAGTCTTAAGAGGAGAAGGTTACAGTGGGATCTTCCTGCTGCCTACAAATGTCTAATGGGAAATATGTACAGCAAAACCAAAACCCAACAGATACAAGTTCCAGAAAGAGAAACTGCAGTCAGATATTATATTCTATATTATTTCTTAAATGAGGATAGGTAGCCAAGTATTGGAAAAAGTTGCACAAAAGTTGTGGAAGCTCCACCTTCACTTGCATCCATTCAAAACTCAAGTTGACAGCATAGTGAGCAACTTGATCCAATTTTGAAGCTGGAACTTCACAGTTGTCCTTGTGGAGTTGGACACCTCCCTATACCTCTTCCAATGTACATCATTTTGCTGCTTCTAACAGGAGAAACAACTGAAGCACCAACTGATGCCATGCCCACCTGCAAGTAGAAAAGGTAATCTCTCTTTAGAAAAGTAATTCCTGTTAGCCAGTAGTAAACCCCAAATCTGTCATCCCTTCAGTATATCTGTGCAGTGGGTTGACCCTGGCTGAATGCCAGGTACTCAACAAAGCCACTCTATCACTCCTCTTCTCAGCTGGACGGAGAGAAAATGTAACAAAGGTTCATGAGTTGAGATAAGGACCAGGAGATCACTCAGCAAGTACCATCATGGGCAAAACAGATTTGATTTGGGGAAATTAAGTGAATTTATTACTAATCAAAACCAGAGAAGGGTAATGGGAACTAAAATGAAACTTAAAAACACCTTACCCCCACCACTCCCTCCTTCCCAGGCTCTACCTCCTCCCCTACAGTGGCGCAGGGAGACAGGAAATGGTCAGTTCATCACATGTTATTCCTGCTGTTCAGGGAGAAGAGTCCTTCCCTAACTATAGTGTGAGGTCTCTCCTATCAGAGACAATTCTCCATGAATTTCTCCAATGTGAGTCCATGCCACAGTCAGCAGTTCTCCAGGAACTGCTCCAACATGGGTCATTTTTCCACGGAGTGCAGTTCTTCATTAACAAGTTGTTCCACTGTTGGTCCCCCACAGTGTCATAACTTCTACCACAAAACATGTTCCAGCATGGGGTCCTCTGTCCAAAGGTCAGCAGGTCCCTGCCAGGGTCCTGCTCCAGCACGGGCTTCCCATGGGTCCACAGTCTCCTTCAGGCATCCACCTGCTCTGGCATGACTCTCCTTCACAGGCTGCAGGTGTATCTCTGCCCTCCCATTGACCTCCATGGGCTGCAGGGGGACAGCCTGCTTCAGTATGCTTTTCGCCACAGGCTGCAGGGGAACCTCAGCTCTGGCACCTGAAGCCCCTCCTTCTCCTCCCTCTCCACAGACCTTGGTGTCTACAGAGTTGTTCCTCTCACATATTCTCACTCCACTCTTCTCTGGCTGCAATTACATCTGCCCAATAATGTTTTTCCTTCTTAAACCTGTTATCATAAGTGTTAGCAGAGGTGTTAGTCATTCCTGATTGGCCAGGGGCAGGTCCATCCTGGAGCTGGCTGGCATTGGCTCTACTGGATGTCAGGAAAGCTTCTGGCAGCTTCTCACAGAAGCCAATTCTCTAGCCCCCCCACTACCAAAACCTGGCCACAGAAACCTAATACAATCTGCTATGCTCAGTATTCCTTGATTTTCTTGGAATTATTGCCCTCTGAAGCCCGCCTTTGTCATATCTTGCAGCCTGTGGAGAGCACCCACTGATGCAATGGCAGGTTGTGAGTGGCTCTGTACAGACAGAGCAGGACTCATAGAAACTAATTCAGGTAGAAAATTCTTACAGGCAGATTACCCACATGATCAGCTGGCCTCCTTTCCAAAATTTCACAGAGCTTTAAATAGATGGAGGTTTGACTTGTTTGCTTGTTTTTTGGGATACACTTTGCAGTAAAACTTTGTTCTTTTCATTTTTCCAACAGTGAATGGGGTCCGGATGAGATGGAGTCCATTTCCCCATAGCAACCCTCACAATGCTGAGCTTTGCACTATTTTTTGATTACACATCAATGTTTTGGCTACTGCTGAGCAGTGCTGGCACAGCACCAGCACGGTCTCTCAACACTCCTTCCCCTTGGTCCATGGAGGGCAAGATGCTGGGAAGGGACACAACCAGGCCAGCTGACCCAAACTAACCAAAGGGATATTCCATACCTTATGGTGCCAGCTCAGACATAAAAGCAAAGGAAAGGAGCAGGAACAGGGGTTACATTTGTTATTTACAATGTTTGCCTTCCGAGCAACCACTATGTGTGCTGCAGTCCTGCTTCCCAGGCCAAACACCTCTTGCTAATGGGAAGTAGAGAATAAACCTTGTTATTTTCCTCTTCCCTTGTGTACGTGCAAACTTTTGTTTTTGCTTTAGTAAACTGCCTTATTTCAAAATACAAGTCATTTTCCATCTTGGTCTTTCTCCCCTGGTTGCCTGAGAAGGGGAGTAATAAAGCAACACAGTGGGCACCTGGCGTCCAGCCAAGGTCAACCCCCCACAAGCAGAAAAGTTGCACTCATCATTCTTAAAATTCTCAAGCTAAGATTAGTCAAAACCTGTGAAAACAAGGCCTGCTCTTTAGAAAGACAGGTCTAGGTTGCCTTATCTTGTACAGGTTGGGCTACAGAATTGAACCCTCAGAACATTAGGGATTTCCGTAGTTTTAGAGAAAATAACAGAAGAAAATAGGACTAGATGGAGAGAGATGGAGAACTGATTACTGCTTTCACCTGGCATGAGCATAGTTCCACATTATGGCTTGAAGATACAGAAAATTTTACCTAAAAGTCATTCAGGACATTCCCCAGGATTAGGTCCTTCTTGCTCTCATTAGGAAGACTGGTTGTGTTTGTGCTTCATAGTTTCATCTTTCTCCTGAGTCTCCTCTACTCTTACAGTTAAGTATATGATGCAACAAGAAATAAAAAAGGAATTAAATTGACATAGGAGATCAGGCTCAAGTCTGACATTAAAAGTCTATAAACAGCCAGATGCACACTCTGCACTGTAGGAGCTGTTAGACAATAATTAGGAGAGGTCCTCTTGGCTGTGTATAAAAGATCCCATGATTCAAGACTGCAGCAGATAGTCAGTGTGACTAGTTATTAGGAATGCTTAAGAGATGTTCCCGCTAATTTTAGCCGATTACCAGACATGAAAGCTGATGAATATCTGAGATCAGAAATAAGTGACTTGCATCATAATAGATTTTGCTGCTGATGATATGGGAGGGGGAGGGCAACAATTAAGCATACACATACTTTCAAATTGTGTCAACAAACTTTAAGGAAATGTGTGAAGAATAACAGTTGACTTTGTTCATTGTCCAAAACTTGTGTGTAGTGAAAGCCTTGTTGTGTGTAGTGAAAGCCTTGTGAATATCAGAGATCGTATCTTAAGGAATGCAGATTTATGATATTGAATGGTGGGAATCAGTGACTGCCAGATTTTGATGTAAACTGTAACTGTAAGAACTTCTTTCCCAGCCTTTCACCACAGATTTGAACGTTTCACTTTAAACTTGTAACAAGTCGTAACAGTTGCAAAGAGATTCAAGAAAGGCTTTGGATTGAGTTTCTTTACTCAATTTCACTTTATTTTAAAGCTCAAAGAAGACTTGGGGGGCAAGGGGGCAGAAAGTGGAAAGAGAGGAAGAAAGAAAGAAAGAAAGAAAGAAAGAAAGAAAGAAAGAAAGAAAGAAAGAAAGAAAGAAAGAAAGAAAGAAAGAAAGAAAGAAAGAAAGAAAGAAAGAAAGAAAGAAAGAAAGAAAGAAAGAAAGAAAGGAAGGAAGGAAGGAAGGAAGGAAGGANAAACTTTAAGGAAATGTGTGAAGAATAACAGTTGACTTTGTTCATTGTCCAAAACTTGTGTGTAGTGAAAGCCTTGTTGTGTGTAGTGAAAGCCTTGTGAATATCAGAGATCGTATCTTAAGGAATGCAGATTTATGATATTGAATGGTGGGAATCAGTGACTGCCAGATTTTGATGTAAACTGTAACTGTAAGAACTTCTTTCCCAGCCTTTCACCACAGATTTGAACGTTTCACTTTAAACTTGTAACAAGTCGTAACAGTTGCAAAGAGATTCAAGAAAGGCTTTGGATTGAGTTTCTTTACTCAATTTCACTTTATTTTAAAGCTCAAAGAAGACTTGGGGGGCAAGGGGGCAGAAAGTGGAAAGAGAGGAAGAAAGAAAGAAAGAAAGAAAGAAAGAAAGAAAGAAAGAAAGAAAGAAAGAAAGAATTTAAAAAAAAAAAGAAGAAAGGAAGTCTTCTTTGAGAAAAAAAAAAAGTTGTAAAAGCTGAGCTCTACTTACAGGAGTATAATTTAGAGAGTCTCTGGGAATACACCAGAATTCAAAAAAAACAGGTTTCCATTTGTCAGTGTTATCTTAGTGTAAACATTTACCACTCCAGTTGAGTTGCTGAAGGCATATTACAGAGATGAATAATTTCTTTACCCGTGTGATTTTTTTTCCCCTGATAACTTTTGGTCCATGAAAAAGATGTTCAGCCTCTATCAGATGATCATGCAGGCATCTCTCATGCTGGTGATTATGTTCCTAATTAAGAGTAATTAGAAAGTAACTTCTCCTCCTAAGTCTAATATAGCAGATACAATTTTTGCTATTATAGTGGTCAATATAATTTTGCTATTGTCTAGTGGTCAAATGAGTACTGGCTGTATTTCTTATCTGCAACTCTATGACTGCTGCCTGTGACAATAGGCTGACAGACCAAGGACTTCCCTGCTGGACAGAAAAATAGTCCTCTGTTTCATGTGCCAGGCTACCATGAAGGCAAATGGCTGGAGAGAGAAACACAGAAATAGCTCCAGGACTTAAGATGATGGAAAACCCAGCTCGAAACCAAACTCCTCCTAGCAACCATTCAGTAACCTTGACAACTCACTGTATCACCTGTCTATACAACTTAAGCTGAACCGTCAATGCTAGACTGTGTTATTTTTTAAAATAAAGAACTGTTGAAGTGACTACACAAGAGTATAAAAACCATTATCTGCCCCTGTTGACTGCATCCTTACAGGCATATCTTACTTCTTGACTCTACATCAATCAGGACATTATTTTTCTGGGTTGCAGCAGATACTGTCTTCTTTTCTTCGTTGAAAGGCTCTTTCCATAATTTCTGAGGTTTGACTGATCTGTTCACTGTTCCTCACAGAATTTTCTCTGTCATCACGTGATCTGCCAGCTCCCGTTCCTTGCTTTAACTCTCTTTCCTCTCCATTCAGCTTCTCACTGCAGGCTCTGAAACAGTAGTCATTCTGGCTCTTTACTATTGCAGTAAAGGAAAAGAATATGCCAAAAAATCAGACACTTTCAGTCAGAAGCACTCTCTGAGTCCAGCATACCTCTGCCGATTTGTACATCTAAGATCAGGATCCACACTAGCAATAAGCTGCATTTGTTCCTCTCTGAAGAGATTTTTCTAGAAAAGACATAGTGTAACACTCTCTTTCACCACTCTGCTTGTCAAAAGCACCTTCTTTGAAAGTGAAGGCTATGGTTAAATCCTAACCTGAGTCCTAACAGTCCTTGGAGGGAGTGGAGAAAGTTCACATGCAAAAAAGAATATAAAACCCAGTAACTGATGTGATATCTGCATACAGCCTCAATGTATTTCTGAGAATAGACTGAATAGCTGCATTTGGTGAGCTCTTATCTGTTTTATTCAATAGCTTCTTTTGTACAATGCACTGTTTTACCTGGTGCTTCAGACTTTCTGAAAAACATTAAAAAAAAAAGGAGGCAAAAATAATCTAAAAAATATCTTCAAGTATTGCCTAACATAGTTTCCCCAGCTGGAACTAGCCAAGAGGAGTAAACTTTAGCTTCTTGATTTCTCTCAAATGTTTTGTCGTTTTCACTGACCTGTACTTTGAGGTTACCTTTGTATTTATTTGCTTGAGTATACAAAGTGTGTGCAGGGACAGTGGAGTCTCAATATTCTACAGGGGCACCTCTTGAAAACTATTCCATTTTGTGACCCATGCCCAGATTTCTTTCCACAGAAACAAAGAGTTACAGGATGTTGACAGGTCCAGATTGTTCCTGAGACATATAGATGAGACGTGGACAGTGTGTGAGCTGGAGACCTGGACTGGAATTTAGGTCTAACATACCTCTAGGTGTAACTGGTTTCTCAAAACTCCCACATAATCCAACTGGTTATATCTTTTAAAAACTGTTATTGTTACAAAAAGAACACAACTAGAGATTTTTTCAAACATGATAGCATAAGAATATTAAATCAAAATCATGTGCATAATTGCAATTTTGAGCAGTATTTTATCATGAGAGTGATAGCGTTCGTAGAATCATAGAATCATTCAGGTTGCAAAAGACCTTTAAGATCAACAAGTCCAGTCATCAAACTAGAACCATCATCTTGTTCACCATTAAACCCTGTCCTCAAGCACCATAACCACTGATTTTTTGAACACTTCAAGGGATGGTGACTCCACCATTTCCACGGGCAGTCTGTTCCAATGCTTTGCAACCCTTTCCATGACCTTTTTTTTCCTAATACCTAATCTAAATCTCCACTGGTGCAACCTGAGGCCATTTCAAGTTTCTGATGTTCTTTCTCAAGGTGGAATTGTTGATATTAGAAGTTGTCCCATGGGACATGTGATATGCAGACATCTTAACCACAACTTGAACATAATATTCCTTAGATAATATTATTCTGTTGTCATTGTTTAATTATTAATGGTCATATAGATAATGCTGCTAGTCCAGGCTATATATGTTTAGTGATATATGAAAACTTATAATGCACAATGAGAACTTAACAGTTGTCAATGCATCCTATGCTTTTCACTTCTTGTAAATTAATTACGTGTGTAAACGTAGCACAGCAAATGTTTCCAAAAAAAATTAAGGACTAACCTTCAGGCTTGGTTGGAAAGACACATTATTAATCTTTATAATCTTGTAATAAGTTAGTTTCTTTTTTTTTTTTTTTTAATTTTTTGAGCATCCCAAGGAGTGTGATGCCCAGAATTGGCCAATATTACAATAGGAGAATCATAGAATCATTAATGTTGGAAAAGAACCTTAAGGTCATGGAGGCTGACCATTAACACAGCACTACCATTTTCAACATTAAACCATGTCCCTGAGTGCCATATCCACAGGGTTTTTTAACTCTTCCAGGTATGGTTAATCAACCACTTCCCTGGACAGTCTGTTCCAATGCCTGATCACCTTACCAATGAAGATATTTTTCCTAATATGCAATCAAAACCTCCCATGGCAGAACTTGAGGCTGTTTCCTCTCATCCTGTTACTTGTTACCTGGGAGAAGAAGCTGATCCCGACCTACCACAAGCTCCTCTCAGGCAGTTGTAGAGAGTGATAAGGTCTCCCCTGAGCCTCCTTTTCTCCAGGCTAGACAACCCCAGATCCTTCAGCTGCTCCTTATAAGACTTGTGCCCCAGACCCTTCACCAGCTTTTTTGCCATTCTCTGGATGTGCTCCAACACCTCAATATCTTGCTTGTATGAGGGGTTCAAAACTCAACAGAGATTTGAGGTGTGGCCTCACCAGTGACGAGCACAGGGGGATGATCACTTCCCTGGTTCTGCTGTTCACACTATTTCTGATACAAGCCAGGATGTCATTGACCCTCTTGGCCACCTGGCCACATCTCTGGACTGTGTTCAGACGGCTGTCGATCAACACCCCCAGGTCCAGATAAAGCCTCAGCAGAACAATTTGTCCTTCTTATTTTTCCTCTGGAAGTATTATCCTACCTCCCCATGGTTTAATATAATTTTGTTTTTTCCACTAATATTTATGATATCTCTAAGGCCCTTAAATTTGCATCAATAACCTTGTAAGACTCAACCAATTTAACACTATGTGATTTTATTTCCAGTTCTGCCTGAATAACAAGTTAACTAAAACTAAATCTAATAATGATGGTGTTGTAGACCCTCAGTGGACACATTTTCATACCTATTTTACACAATTCAATTTATCTTTTGCAAGTTTCAGACAATTTAAATACATATGTTGATAGCTCAAGAAAAAATAATTTAATAAATCTAATTTTGGGAGGTATAGTACCAGGAATGATACTGAATCCCAATTTTTTTTTTTTTTTTTAGTATTTCTCAAATGGCCTGAGGAGGAAGCTGATCTTAAACAATTGTATAAAAACAGATAAACATCAAGCTCACATATCTTAGTTACTTAATTTGAAATATGTTCAGAACATTTTTGTATGTGGCTGGCATTTACTAAAGTATATACACTCTTAGATTGTGCTTTTTACTGTGTTTTTTTATTAAAATGGTTTCCCTCACTGTCCTTAAATTCATATGTATGTGTGTTCTAATAGAATCGTAGGGAGGCGTATATTAAGACTCTTCTTCATCAAGTTCATTTTGGTTCTTTTTGTCAAAAAATTGACAAGTTACTGTATTTACCATTAAGTACTCAAACAGTAATGACAAACAATAGTTGGTAATACTGGACTTCTATTAATATTCTGTGCTTTAGAAAAAGATACTTTCTGAAATTCAGTATATATTAAATGTTTCCACATTATCATTGGTATAATTAAACTAATAAAGCAGAGTGAAAGTAGGAAGTTATATGAACAGCAACAGCCAGACTTCTGTTTACATTTTTGTAAGAACCCGCTGGGAAAATAATTCTCCCTTTATATGTTGTATACTGTATTGTTCATATTTACTCCCTGAGAAAAATGCATCACTGTTTCTAAAGAAAGTATTGAAAGCTGGATTTAATTTCCTATAGAAAGTTTTATTAAGGCTGGAAATAAACCCAAGTAACCAGACACAAAATTAAATCAAATTAGCATAGCTCAAGGGTCACAATAGAGTATCTCTTGAAAACACAGTTCAGGATACAATCTTTCCTTCTGTAACTCTTAAAAACTATGGGTTCTTGTGTTTTTTACATGGTTTAAAAATTGAAGGAAAAAAGCTGAGGTAAGATTGAAAAGTATAGGAAGCACAGCCTCAGTCAAGCTAAAGTTTGTAGAAGCCTGTGACTCCGTCGATCTGTAATTTAAAAAAAAAAAAAAAAAGAAAAAAATAGACTTATGAAGGAAACACTATATTGCAACACAAGAGGCTGAGGGAGCTGAGGTTGTTCAACCTGGAGAAGAGAAGTCTTGGGGGGGACCTTCTAGCATCCTTCCAGTATCTAAAAGGAGCCAACAGGAAAGATGAAGAGGGACTTTTTACAAGGGTATGTAATGATAGGACAAAGGGGACTTTAAAATAAAATAGGGTAATGACAGACTTTCACTATGAGGTTAGTGAGACACTGGAACAGGTAGTCCAGTGTACTTGTGAATATCCCATCCCTGGAAGTGCTCAAAGCAGACACCTGTGTAGCCCCTCCAACTACCAAAGCCTTGCTGTGAAAACCCAATAGAGAAATACTTTTCTACAAGACCAATTCATTCAACACACAGAGAGACCCAGCAATCCTATAAACTAGTTTTATGTGTTTTCTGTTCTCACGACATTCTTTTAGGGGAAGAAGATCCAAATCTGGCCAACAGATCTTCAAATCCCTTTAACTCTATTTGCTGCTGATATGCCAATTCCTTACTAATAGCATATCACACATTTAAAAACATTAGACATTCTAATACCTCTTCTCATCAATCATTCTGGCCTTGGATGAATTTAGTCACTTTTCAAAGAAGCTTTCACATTAAATCTCCTCACTCCAAAATTGCTTAGTCTCCTTGACCTTATAGATTCATTGTACAATGACAGACAATATTAGGAACGTACCACTTATGCAAGAGAAAGGAAGCACAGGAGGACACTGAGAAGAACATGTAGATATGTTGGAGGAGAATCTGAAACCATCTCAGAATTGTTCCTTCTTCCAAGGAGAAAAGTAAAGTAAGTAATAAATTTTCAAATTAAATCCTGAAGATAAAGATGAATGAGCCCACAAATCATGTTGTGCTTATGTACCTTACACTGTGTGTACTACAGAGAAATGAGATTTATGTTGGGGAATGAGCTAATCAGCAAGTTCCATGGGCAATGCTGCTCTTGTTGTGTGTGGCAGTGCAGATATCACTTTAGGAGATAACAACATCACCTCCTTTCCTTTTAAAAGAGAGAAGCTGCAGTTTTCTGATGGACTCACCTCTGACAGAAAAAGAAAAATGCAAATGCAGACATATTTAAGGTCAGATCATTGCCACCTTCTCATAGTCAGAGTATGACTCTGTGGTGGGCTTTTAAGGACAATTCACTAATATTCTCTCTTTCCTGAGCTACTCAGGGGGCTAGTGGGAGGTAGAGGACTTAGGAATGGAGAAATGACGTTGAGCTTGGGAAAAAAGAGTAGAGCGGAGGTAAGGTGTTTTAATTTTTTTTCTTTGTTTTTCATCATCCTATTGTATCTTTAATTTGCAATAATTTAAATTAACTTTGGTCACAATTAGTAAGTGGCCTTCCTGTCCTGATCTTGACCCATAAGGAGAGAAGTTTTTTCATCTTATATTCTCCCCTTAGCCCTGTTGAGGAAAGGGAGTGAGAAAGCAGCTGGGTGAGGGGCTGTCAGTCAGCCAACATGACAAAGAAATGAGGATGGTGAATATCTTCTGAAAAAGAGAGGAAACAGAGAGCTCTGTGTTAACTTTAAATATTTTCTCTTAACAGGTTCTCAATAAGGCACACTTTCCTTCTTTTTGTGATTTTTTTTTGTAACTAGAACATTCTCTATTAAATTCTCTATTAAACATTGTCTATATTTCTGTATATTAGAACGTGAATCACTACAATTTTCCTGCCTGCATAAAATATCATCTTGTCATCAACCTTTCAAAAACTAGAATAGAATATAATATACCTAAATATTTTATCAGGATATCTTCAATGCTGAGTGTATGGCAAGGATTTTGTAGTGGGGGACTGAAGGGGTTATTTCTGTGAGAAGTCACTGGGAGTTTCCCCCATGTCCAGTAGAGCCAACGTCAGCTGACTCCTGGACGGACCTGCTGCTGTCCAAGGCTGAGCCCATCAGTAACAGCGGTAGAACCTCTGTGGCAACAGATTTAAGAAAGGCAAAACGTTGCCGCATGACAGTAGCAGCAGCAAGAGACAAGTGAGAATATTTCTGAGAAACAACTCTGCAGACCCCAAGGTCAGTGAAGAAGGAGGGGTAGGAGATGCTCCAGGTGCTAGAGCAGAGATTCCCCTGCAGCCCATGTTGAAGACCATGGTGAGGCATGTCCTTCTGCAATCCATGGAACTCCACATCGCAGCAGAGATGTACCTGCAGCCCACAGAGGACCTCACCCAAGAGAAGGTGGATGCACCTAAAGGAGGTTTTGATCCTATGGGAAGACCTGTGTTGGAACAAGATTGTGGCAGGAGCTGTGCTCCAGTAGAGAGAGGAACCCTTGCTGCAGCAGGTTTGCTGGCAGGACTTGTGACCCCATGGGAGGGACCCATGTTGGATCCATCTCCTCTGGAAGGACTCCAGACCATGGAAGGGCTTCACGCTGGAGCAGTTTGTGAAGAAACTCAAGCTCACGGGAAAAACTCAAGTATCAGAAGTTCATGGAGGACTGTCCCCTGTGGGAGGGACCCCATGTTGGAGAAGGGGGAAGAGTGGGAAGAGTCTTCCACCTGAGGAGGAAGGAGTGGCAGAAACAACTTGTGATGAATTTACCACAACCCCCATTCCCCGTCTCCTTGAGCCACTGTGGGGAGGAGGTGGTAAAGAATTCAGAAATTAAGTCCAGGATGCAGGGGAGGGGGAAACTATTTTAAGATATTATTTTCTTTCTCATTATCCTATTCTGATTTGATTGCTGATAAATTAATTTTTCCCCAAATCAAGTCTGTTTTGGCTGCGACAGTAATCACGGAATCACACAATCAATTAGGTTGGAAAAGACCTCTAATGCCAGTGAGTCCAATCTTTGACCCAACACCACCTTGTCAATTAAAGAATCACAGAATCAACTAGGTTGGAAAAGACCTCTGTGGTCATCGAGTCCAACCTTTGGCCAAACACCACCTCATGTACTAGACCATGGCACTAAGTGCCAAATCCAGTCTCTTCTTAATACCTCCATGGACAGTGGCGCCACCACCTTCCTGGGCAGTCCATTCCAATATTTAATCACTCTGTCTGTGGAAAAATTCCTCCTAATGTCCAGCATGAATCTCCCCTAATGCAGCTTGAGGCCATGTCTTCTCATCCTGTCGCTGGTTGCCTGACCTCTCTTCTCCAGGCTATACAACACCAACTCCCTCAGCGACTCTTCATAGGACTCATCCTCTAGACTCTTCTAGACCCAGCTTTATTTCTCTTCTCTGGACCCTCTCCAACACATCGACATCCTTCCTGAATTGAGGGGCCCAGAACTGGACACAGTACTTGAGGCGTAGCCTCACCAGTGAAGAGTCCAGGAGAAGAATAACTTTCCTAGTCCTGCTGGCCACAATATTTTTGATACAAGCCAGGATGCCATTGGCCTTCTTGGCCACCTGGGCACATTTGCTGGCTCATCTTCAGCCAGCTGTTGACCAGCACCCCAGATCCTTTTCTACTGGCAAGCTTTTTAATCACTCTGCCCCAAGCCTGGGGTTAGTTGTTGAGTGATCTCTCCCTGTCCTTATCTCAACACATTAGCCTTTTTTTTACATATTCTCCCCACTTTCCGGCTGAGGAGGGGAAGTGATAGACTGGCTTTGGTGGGTATTGGTGTCTATCCAGCATCAACCCACTACTGTAGGGGCAAAAAAAGAAAAAAATGTATTTAGGCATATAAATATTTGTTCATTGAGAACAGATTATATTCACTTTCTTGTATTTCTTAACTTACTAATGCTAAAATGAATATTAATGCCACCAGGTTAGTGAATGACTGTGCAGTCCAGTCTGTATGGCACAGCAGAATTAGAAATATTTGAATGACCAGATGAACATTTCAAGTAATTAAACTTAGCCAAGTTTATAACTTCATGAGTCTTTGCCTAGGCCAAAGTGTCAGAATGGGAAAAATTGCAGCATTTCTATACCTCAAGAGTAATTTCACATATATTTTGCAATGACCTGAGAGCCAAAACTATTAAAAATCAAAGCACATGTATTAAAAAGACATATTTACTACGTCAGTTTTAAGCATATTCAAAGACCTTATTCTGTAGAAGCCATATGTCTCTAGTTATCAGAGAAGAACTTAAAATCAGCATAAGATTTGCATTAGTTCAGTAATTCGGCATTAAAAAGAGAGCAAAACCTTTGCACATACATAATTAAATTAATTTGAAAAGTTTGAAATCTAATTAATTTCAGCATAGAAGGTTTTGGGGAGGAAGGGACCTTTAAAGATCATCTAGTCCAATGCACCTGCCATGGGCAGGGACATATTCCCTCAACCTGTTGTTCAAACTGTATTTTATGCTGGAAACAGCTGACTTTTTGGATTGCAAGCACATGTTGTCCACACCTGTTTAATTTTTCATTCACCGGTATACCAAAGTCCTTCTCTGCAGGGTTGGTCTAAACCCATTCATCCACCAGAACATACTGATATTGGGCATTGCACTAGGCCTGCTGAATTTCATGAGGACCACATTGACCTTTTTTAAGCTTGTCAAGGTCCCTCTATAAATCATCTCTTCCCTCAAGTGTATCAGTTGCACCACTCAGCTTGGTGTCATCTGCAAATATGCTAAAGCTGCACCTAGTCCCACTACGTCATTGTTGAACATATAGAACAGTATTGGTCCCAACATGGACCTTTGAACAGCACCAGTTGTTACTGATTTCCTTTTGAACACTGAGTTGTTGACTGCAAATCTCTCTATGCCCCCTAGTCAATCCCTTCTCCATTTAACAGTTCACCCATCAAACCCATATATCTCCAATTTAGAGACAAGGATGTGTGGGACCATGTCAAAGGCCTAACTGATGTCAAGGTGGGTGACATCACTAACTCTTCCATTATCCATCAACACAGTCACTCCATTGTAGAAGTCCACCAGGTTAGTCAGGCATGATTTATTCTTGGTGAAGCCGTGTGGGCTGTCTCAGATCACCTCTTGTCTTTCATATGCTTTGACAGACTCCAGCAGCCTGACTTGTCAGAACTTCCCAGCGTCCTCCTTTTTACCCTTTTTAAAAGTAGGCATGATGTTTTCCCTGTGGTTAGCCTATGTAATTTTGGAGTGGCAGCTGGAAACCAAGTGAAATACCCTAAGGGGTTCCAAAAGACATGTGTGTGTGGGCAGCTGAATTGACTTCTGGATGCAAGGGCCCAACTACCTAGGCACCAAAGTCTGACAGTTCAAATTGCTCAGAGTCATGCATATGTTTTTTGTGTAACCTGCTTCAAGCCCTTGGAATGAGATTAGGTGTATAGAGGAATGAAAAGTATATACTTCCATTGTAGAGAGATATTCACCTGGCAAAATATATATGTCTACTTACTGTGAGCTCAATGAATCTCTAAATTCCTGGTTTAACACTTGCAGAACTCCAAAGTATATTTTGTACAGACTGGAGTATACCATGTTGCTATTACTACCAGCAGACCACAGGTTTTGCATTAACTTTACGCAGACTTCTGCACTCAATCAGGAAAAGTCCCCAGTGGCTGCAGGCCTGTTCTAACCACACTGCAAAATTTCATAGAGGTTATGAAATGACAAAGAAGGATATTTCCTATAGCCAAAAGCTGGCTATGTGATGATCTGTTTCATATAGCTTGAGATACCAAGCTTATTCTGCTAAGGCTTAGTGTTGATTCTGCAATAATATGTTTTAATCACATATGGTAAAATTCCAGTATAACATAATAAATGTGTAACTAACTCATTGTCCAATAAGAAGAGAAAGAAATTCTTACAGACTGTTTTAGAACAAATAAAAATAGCCACAGGTGATCCCAGATCCAAGAAAGAACCCTCCACCATAAACTTCATAGTTCTGTCTATAAAGCACGCTAATTGCAAACAACACAATTCTTCATGAAGAGGAGTTACATTGTCAACTCTAAGACACCAAAGAGACATTGAAAGGGTGACCATAGGATCAGAGGAAAGAATATTAAATGTGCTTTAGTGAGTTATACAGGGAAAAGGATAATAAATATTGTTAGTAATAAGGTTTTGAATTTGATATTTTGGAGTATAATTATTAGCATTACTTGTAAATGACTGCATGTAAATTCTGCATTCAAATTTTATAGAAACTATAAATTGCTTGACACTGCTGGTTTCAGCTGGCATAATTTTCTTCACAATGGCTAATATGGGGCTGTGTTTTGTATTTGTGCTGAACACAGGGTTGATAATATAGAGATGTTTTTGTTATTGCTAAGCAGGGCTTACGCAGAGCCAAGGGCTTTGCTGTTTTCCATACTACCATGCTGGTGAGGAAGTTAGGGGTGCATGGGAGGTTGGGAGAAGACACATCCAGGACAAGTGACCCAAACTGACCAAAGAGATATTGCAGGCCGTGTGACATTACACTCAGTTTATAAAGCTGAAGGGGAAGAAAAAGGAAGGGGAGGTTTGGAGTGATGGTGTTTGTCTTCCCAAGTAACCATTACACTTGGTGGGGCCCTGCACTCCTGGAGACGGATGAACTCCTGCCTACCTATGGGAAGTAGTGAGTTAATTCTTTGTTTTTATTTGTATGTGCGGCTTTTGCTTTCCCTATTAAATTGTCTTTATTTCAACACTTGAGTTTTCTGGCTTTTACCCTTCCAGTTCTCTCCCCAGTCCTGTTGGTGGGAGATTAAACGAGCGGCTATATGGGGCTTGGCTGCTGGCTGGGGTGAAATTGCAACATGGGCATAGGTATATGATTTGAAAACAGGAAAAAAAAAATAATATTTTTATATGATGACATAATATGTTGTGTGCAAGCAATTATGTAAATAAAAGTTTTAGATTTTTGACAGAACTTAACATGTGGCACTGAAAATTGATATAATTTATTTTGATGTCATTTTATAAGAAAGATCAGTAATGTACAAATTGATCTGGACACCTAAACCACTGTGAAATGTTAATTCCCAAACACCCTTACATCAGTTTGTTAATTAACTCTCACACATACCTCCAAGAGGTTTCCTTGTCTTCATTTTTGTATTCATAGTCATATTATCCATGCTGAAACGGATCAAAGTTATCCAGGAAAAAAAAAATCTCAGAAACAACAGAATATTATGGGACCTCAATTGTTTTGAGAACCATTTTTTTCCATTTTCCACAGCTCAACTTACACGTATATAAAATGCTAGTTTCACAGAATTATTATTATATCTTTAAAGAAAAGATGTATTTAAAACATACTAATCCAGTAAGAACAGTGCATGAAATTAATCTAAAAAATGTCTTACTGTTTTTTATTTTATATTCCTATACATTTTAGGTCAACAGTATCACAGTCATATTTTTGAACTGTATCTATCACAATCTTTAAAAGTCTTAGGAGAATATCCATATTTTTAACGCAAAACTGAGTTAATGGAAGTGTTAGAATATCTGGAAGCCAACAATCGTTCCTTTTTATACATTAAGAGTAAGGAAGCAGACACTCACTTCAGTGAAGATTAAATTCTGTGAGGCTACGATTGCCCTAAAATGTGTGACATACAAAACTTCTGATGAATTTGGGCTTACAATTTTTACTGAAAGGTCTGAATCCTATGAGCTGCAACTCACAAGTGAGTAACTGTGAGAAACACAAACCTATGAAGGATGGAAAGCTTCTATTTCCAGAATTGACTTGTAGGGTGAGAAAGACCACAGGAAGTTATGGCATTCGTTTTGTCATATCATACTGCGTGTACTGCATGACTACTAGAAATGCATACTCCTGGACACACAGAGGCACTGTCAGTTCAAAATCACATACTGTTGGACACTTTCTGCTGTGCTAGGTACATCAAAGCTGTGAATACAGGGCTAAATCCTGCCTTTGATAGTGGTAAAATCCCTTAAGTGGTAGCCTCTGATAGCAATTTCTAATGAAGTAAGTTTGCCTGCTGAGAACCAAGAGCATAGTTTAGCTGAATGTTAGACCTTTTATTCTGAAGATGCATGTTTTCATTAGCATAAATTAAACTATTTATTATATGTATACACAACATGATAACCTATTAATTTGGTTTGTTTTTAAAACAAACATCACTTAGAACAAGTGTTTTAATTTCTAACACAAAGCATTATATTTTTCTATCTGGCATTGTACCTGATGCAGACAAAACTTGATTTTATTATAATAACAACTTGAAATCTACATAGAATAAACTGATTTTTTATAGCATCATTACTAACAGAGACTACATAGAAACTTTGAACAAGCTAATATGACCATGCATATGTGAGAGAAAAATGAATGGTGCACTCTTCATTATGGAGTCCTTGGAGAGTCCTTGGTCTGTCAAATTTCTGACATGATACTCTGTTACTGCTTCACTGGAGCCACGATACCGTGTCATACCAATATGTACAAGGAAGATGAATTTCACAAATATATCTGGGCAGAAACAGAACACTGAGAACAGAACTGATCACAATTTGCCAGTAAAAATGATTTTCAATTAAGAAATAGCAGTTTGATTTATTTTCTTTTCTGATTGTCTAACAGGTACCAAGGACAAAGATCTGGAAGATTTCTAAAGTTCCTTTCCCAAAATGCTCATGTAGCAGCCTATTAGGACCTTGTATATTATATCCAGATGTGATGTTGTCTGTCTCCTAGTTTAAGAACAGTAGATTTGATTGTTCTGGCCTCAGAGCCTCTGAACTTTGTCAGGTAAAAGGAGTTCATTTTGGAAAACTCTGAAATGTCAGTTTACTTTTCTCAAGTGAACTGTTTAACCTGGACCTATTAAAAGAAAAAAAAAAATAATGGTTTATTTTATTGAAAACTCTATGTGTGAATATTCATGTTCATATTTATGGAAATGCACAGCAATGCTCAAATGTGTCTATATTCTTCAGAATTCCCCATAAAAGGGATTGTCACAGTTGTCACTGATAAATGACAAAATTTGAAGAATTCAGGTACCATGACACCATGTTAATGTAAAGGAAAGCAAGGGCTATGTTAAATAACAATATCAACCTAATAGGATCAAGTCTGAAAAACAAAGCAGCTTGAGGATATGATGCCTCCCCTGCTTATTTCAGGGACTTTCCTTCAAAATATGTCAAACAAGCACAGTAGTCACAAGTTTCTACAAGCATATTGCTGAAAATGTACAGATAAACACTTTGGGCTAGATCATTTTTGGTAATCCAAAAGTTCAAAGTAAGTGGTGAGCCAGACGTGTAACGAATGGGATCAGAGGCCAGAGTCCATCATTTATAAAGAGTGGATTCTTTTCTTACACATTAAAGTAAGACTTTTTGACTCTTAGAGGTCGGGACTGTTGACTACATATCTCAAAAAAAAAAAAAAAA